>CM039735.1:71415638-71993345 GCA_022539455.1 Dendrobium nobile | reverse complement strand
TAACCATAGGCACTTAGAAGGTCGGGGCATTCCTTTTCAACTTCGACGCCGATTCTACTTTTTCCGTCTTCGAGACGTTTCTGAGCGAATTCCCGAGGGCTAAATCCTCATCCGCGCGTCATTTTAAAGGTTTCTCACGCTGAATCCCTCATATATTTGTTCCGAGCGCGCAATCATAAACGTTCATGAGTCTCACTAGTACTGTAATATGAGGTCAAGTCTGCTAGAATATAAAATACCCACTAGCATCGCTCCTAGTAAGAAGCGCTGTGTATCATACCTAGAATTTGAAGGATTGCATAAGCTGATTCTTGCTTTCTGGATAGATTTCTGTCTTACATAGCTATTTTGAGTATTTTTACTATTATTTAAATAATTATTATTATAATTATTTTGAAATTACAAATTATTTTCAATTCTTTTTGAAAGCTCGATCGAGTGGCCAGTGAATCTCTCCTATACTTATGTAGATACAAATGTGATCTATTTTAAATTATCATATTTTCAAAAAATCTATATAAATATGTATTTATAAAGTATTTTAAAATTACTTTGAAGCTACTATTATTTTAAATCCTAATTTTTGAGAGATTCACTTTCATGAAATTTTAAACATAGCTTCTATGCATGAAAAGCAAATCATGGGGGGAGTGAATTAGTGGATGTTTGAGTTCCAATCATTCACTAATCCCCATCATTAGTTTTATTTACTTTTTGTCCGTCGTAGCTTGCATGTGTAGGTTGCACCACAAGCACTTAGCTTAGGCTCTCCTAGATTTAAGGACATGGCGTGTTTACTACTTTTATATATTTTCAAGCATTATTACTGTAACATCAAAATCTGCTCCAGGATCGTCCGGGCCGATCTGGATCGTCCCGGGACGATCAGTGCAATTTTTATTCCAGTTTTCTATCCAAAAGTTCCAGGAATGATTCCTGTAGGGATCGTCCGGGCCGATCTGGGATCGTCCCGGGATGATCAGTGGATGGCACAAGTCAGAGAGTAGGGGTTTTTATCGTCCAAGGAAATTAATTATCGTCCTGAGAAATCGTCCCAGGCCGATGTGTTTTTGGTCAGATCATCCAGGACGATCGTGCGATCGGCCGGGCCGATCAGAGGAATTTAAAGTTGAAATCAAGTCATTTTGAAGAGAGAGAAAATCAAATATTTTATAAAAATCAGCCGAGGAGAGAGAAGGTCGAGGGCAAATTTGGAAAAATTAATTTTCGGTCGACGCCGGTCCGTTTTCGTCCGACAAGACTGTTCAGGATATTGCTGTACGCAAGGTAAGGCACAATCTGCCTTTCTCAATTTTCAAAACCGTCGTGTTTGGCGGTATTATCTGTCCGGAATTGATTTTTGTTAGTGATTTTCATCCGTATTTCTCATTTGATTCAGTTTTTACCGCGTAAGTTTCTGTATGTTGTTGACGTGCCGAGTGTGCACATTTTGGTTATTTTCTGGAGATTTTTGTCCGGGTATTTTGAATTCGGCGGTGTTTTATTTCGACTGTATTTTTCTACGATGTCTAAAAATATTGTGGCAGTAGAATTAAGGTCTTGCAATGTTGTTATCTATATTCTGTGGAAATTTGGTATTCTGTGATTTTTCAGAAAAATTATGTAAATTCCGTATACAGCCGTTGTGCTGCCCGATTTTTGTCTGATTTCTGAATTCGTCCGAATTTCTTCTGAATTATTATGCTATCTGTATATGATATATAAAGGGAGTTATAAGGGGCCTGGATCCTATGAGATTCAGTTAGTGTCTGGGAAATCTGAGATGAGCTCAAGTTGGAGAAATATCTGTTCTGTTCCGGATCCGAAGAAATCTGTTCTGGTGCTGCAAGCACATCTATTCTATTCTGGTGCCGTGAGCACAAGGGAGACATAAGGGTCAGAATCCGTAGTGATTCTATTTAGTTTAGTTTAGTTTAGCTATTAATTATATATCTGATATCTGATATCTGATATCTGATTTGATATGACTTCTGATTTCCGTACAGTTCTGATTGGATATTCTGATTTATTCTGATCTGCTTCTGATTCGATATATATTCGTATCTGTTCTGTTCTGATCTGTACGATTCTGTTGATCTGATTGTTCTGATCTGTCTGATTCTGATTTCTGTACGAATATTCTGATTGGATTTGGTCTGATGTGTTTGGTTTTGGATTCTGAGAGTTTTGATTGGAGGTTTGTCGCTTTGCTGAGCTGTTGAGCTCACCCTTATTTTCTGCGTGGTTTTCAGGTTCTGGGAAGGGAAGGAGGTCTTGGACTAGAGTTCAGAGTCTGATCTGTAGGTATTTTATACTTTTGATTTTTGTACAGACATGGCTCTTCTGTTCTGTTTCTTTCTGTCTGAGCAATGACCTGTAGTGTAGATGATTGTTTTGAGAAAAAGGAAAATATAGATGATTTGTTCCGCTGCAGTTGATGTTTCATAGTAGCTCTGTGTGTGTGTGTCTGTTTTTGAGTTGAAATATTTGGAAGAATCAGTTCCGAAACAAATTCCAAAGCTAGATCCTGGTCTGTTTGTTTTGGCTGGTCGCGACCCGGTGCGGGCGAGATCCGTCCCGGTCGGGTCGGGTCGTGACAAGCCTTTGGTGGTATCAGAGCAATGGTTTTGGAATTTGGTTGAATTGTAAGACAGAGGTATAGGAAGTGATCTGTAAGTGAGTCTGTCTGGGGTAGTTTTGGTTTGTTTGGCTTTTTATTGTGTTGTTTTTGTGATAGTTTTCTGGCTTTTTTTGGATTTTCTGTATGGATCAGCCAGACCCAGACATGACAGACGGGCAGAGTGCCAGTCAGGCAGCACTAGTGGGGAATACAGCCCCAGTGGTCGGTGCTGATACACTGTCTCGGTTTGCTACACTCGTTGCTCAGATGATGAGCAAGACTCAGAGCAGAGCTTCTACCGTCAGATCTGATGATATTGATAAACATCTGCAGATGTTTTTGAGGTTGAAACCTCCGAGATTTGAGGGCGCTGTTGAGCCCAGAGCAGCTGAGGAGTGGCTGAGGAGGATAGAGAAGACTTTCGACGGCATGTAGTGTCCATTGGACAGGAAGGTACCGTTGGCTGTTTTTCTGTTGGATGGTGAGGTTGAGCATTGGTGGGTTGGCCAGTAGGAGGCCAAATTTCAGGGCAGATTGAACTCCTTGATTACTTGGGAAGAGTTCACTAAGGTGTTCCGAGACTGGTTCATTTCCCCTTCTACACGACAGCAGATGCAGGAGAGTTTTCTGAGGCTTGTTCAGGGGAGCAAGATGGTGATGCAGTACGAGGCTGAGTTTACTGCATTAGCCAGGTATGCTCTGCAGTTGGTTAGTACTTCTGCTGAGAGGTGCTACAGATTTCTGAGGGGATTACGAGATATTCTGAGACAGCCCCTGATACCGTTCCGCATCACTGACTTTTTTGAGCTTGTGGAGCGAGCTCGTCTGATTGAGAACGACTTGATGGCTACTCAGCAGCGGTGGACTGCGAGTAGGAAGAGATTTGGAGGCGAGGCTTCCGGTAGTTGTTCCTCTGGGAAGAGGAGATTTGTAGCTGGTTCAGGATCTGGTGACTCCAGGAGGAGTGGAGGGTCGTCTGGTACTGCTGCCAGTACGACGAGTTTTGGATCTGTCAGTATGGCACCTGTGTGCCAGAGTTGTGGACGCCGACATTTTGGCCAGTGCTACAGGATGGCTGGTCTGTGCTTTCGATGTGGTCAGCCAGGACATCGGATTGTAGAGTGTCCACAGACTGGATTTGATCTGCGTTCTGAGTTTCGATCTGAGGGCTTTGTCAGACCTGCCGGTTCAGCAGCAGGAAGACCGAGGACTGTTCCTCCACACCCTGAGGGATTTTCTGGTAGAGGTGGTGGATCGAGTTCTTTACCCTGGAGACCACCTACTGTTAGTGAGAGGCTGCCTCTGCCGAGTAGTTCTGTTGATTCAGCTCCAGCTCCAGTTCAGCCACGAGTTTACAGCCTGAGTCAGCAGGAGGCTCGTGATGCTCCAAATGTTGTGACAGGTACGATTTACATTTCTGATCAGCCTTGTCATGTTTTGTTTGACTCTAGAGCTAGTCATTCTTTTCTGTCTGAGCGGTGTTTTGAGGCTTTACATTTGGATTCCATTTTACTTCCGGTTTCTCTTTCCGTGATTTTGCCGGCTGGAAGTAATTTGATTGGTCGCAAGTTTTGTTTTTGTGAGATCGACATTGCTGGCAAGAAGTGGAAATCAAGTCTGATTTTATTGCCAATTTCTTCTTATGATGTGATTCTGGGCATGGATTGGCTGAGTCTGTACGAGGCTCAGATTGACTGTCTGAAGAAGCAAGTGAGTTTGCTTATGGCTGGAGAGCGATGTGTATTTCAGGGATTACGAGGTGTTCTCTCCAGTCTGATTTCTGTGTTGGAGGTGAGCAGAATGTGGAAGAAGGGATGCCCAGTCTTTTTGGCTTCGGTGCGGGATCTGAACCTGGAGGTTGGTTCTGTTCTGAGATCCCAGTGGTACGAGAGTTTGCTGATATTTTCCTGAGAGTTGGTTGGTTTACCTCCGGATAGAGAGGTGGAGTTCTCTATCGATGTTTTTCCGAGTACCGCTCCGATATCAAAGGCTCCGTACAGGATGGCACCGAAGAACTTTCTGAGTTGAAAGTTCAACTTCAGGAGTTGGTAGACAGAGGCTTTGTCCGTCCTAGTGTTTTCTCCCTGGGGAGCACCTTTTTATTTGTGAAGAAGAAGGATGGGACACTCCGTATGTGTGTTGACTACAGAGATTTGAATAAAGTCACGATCAAGAACAAGTATCCTTTGCCTCGGATTGACGACTTGTTTGATCAGCTTTCTGGATCTTCGGTATTTTCGAAGATTGACTTGCGATCCGGATACTATCAGGTGAATGTAAAGGAAGCTGATGTGGTGAAGACAGCTTTCAGTACTCGGTACGGGCACTACGAGTTTTTGGTTATGCCTTTTGGGGTAACCAACGCGCCCGCGATTTTCATGGATTTGATGAACTGAGTGTTCAGGGAGTTTTTGGATCAGTTTGTGATCGTCTTCATCGACGATATTCTAATATATTCTGCTTCTGAGGATGATCATGCCAGACACTTGAGCATTGTGTTGGAGACTTTGAGACGGCATCAGCTGTATGCCAAGTTCTCCAAGTGTGAATTCTGGCTGAAGAGCATTTCTTTTCTGGGGCATGTGGTGAGCGGAGAAGACATTTCTGTTGATCCCCAGAAGATTCAGGCGGTTGTTGATTGGCCGAGACCGACTACGGTATTTGAGGTACGTAGTTTCTTGGGCATGGCCGGATATTACAGGAAATTTATGAAGGGATTTTCACAGATTTTGACGCCTCTGACGAGACTGACGCAGAAGTCAATACCTTTTGTTTGGACACCGGAGTGTGAAGCTAGTTTTCAGAGATTGAAGGACTGTTTGACTTCAGCTCCAGTGTTAGCACTTCCGTCAGGTATGGAAGGTTTTTCAGGTGTTCAGTGATACTTCAATGAAAGGTTTGGGATGTGTTTTGATGCAGCATGGTCAGGTAATTGCTTACGCTTTGAGACAGTTGAAACCACATGAGAAGAATTACCCGACGCATGATTTGGAGTTAGCTGCTGTTGTGTTTGCTTTGAAGATTTGGCGTCATTACCTGTATGGCGTCAGATGTGAGATTTTTACTGATCATAAGAGCCTGAAGTACATTTTCACTCAGAAGGATCTGAACTTGAGGCAGAGAAGATGGCTTGAGTTGATCAAGGATTATGATTTGACCATTCAGTATCAGCCTGGTAAGGCTAATGTGATAGCGGACGCTCTGAGCAGGAAGTCTTCTGTATTATCAAGTTTGCAGCTTACTTTTGATGCTTTCCTGATTCGTGATATGGAACGATTGCAGTTGGAGGTGATTTCCTCCAGTGGTTTGGATTTGGCTCAGATGAGCATTCAGTCTTCCTTGCTTCCAAGGATTCAAGAAGCCCAGAAGTTAGATTCTGATTATTCAATGTTGATTGCTCAGATTGGATCTGGTAAGACTCCTGAACTTCGAATTTCTGATTATGGTGCTATTTTCTGTAAGAACAGGTTGTGGGTACCTATGTTTGGGGATTTGAGGCAGGAGATTCTGTATGAATCTCTTCATTCAGGCTACACTATTCATCCATGCAGTGGTAAGATGTATGCTGACATGAAACTTTTGTTCTGGTGGCCTGGAATGAAGAAGGATGTGGCAGAGTTTGTGTCGAGATGCGAGGCCTGTCAGTTGGTGAAGGCAGAGCATCAGCGACCAAGTGGACTGTTGCAGTCGTTGCCTATCCCTGAGTGGAAGTGGGAGGAGGTAACGATGGACTTTGCGATGGGTTTTCCTCGATCTAGACAAGGGCACGACGCCATTTGGGTGGTTGTAGATCGACTGACGAAGTCCGCCCATTTTCTTCCGATCAGGCAGACCGATCCAGTGGATCGTTTGGCACAGATATATGTGAAGGAGATAGTCAGATTGCACGGTGTGCCTAAGGTGATTGTTTCTGATCGAGACTGACGATTTACTTCCAGACTTTGGAAGGACATTCAGCAAGGCTTGGGTACGAAACTGCATTTCAGTACAGCCTTTCATCCTCAGACTGACGGACAGTCTGAGAGGACTATTCAGGTACTAGAAGATCTGTTGAGGCTTTGTGTTTTGGACTTTGGCGGCAGCTGGGAAGATCATATCCCTTCGATTGAGTTTGCTTATAACAACAGTTTTCAGTCCAGTATTGGCATGGCACCGTACGAGGCTCTGTATGGCAGGAAGTGCCATACTCCTTTGACTCTGACTGAGGTCGGAGATAGACAGGAACTGGGTGCCACTTTCTTTGAAGAAACTGTTAAGAAGATCAGCTTAATTAAAGAAAGATTGAAAGCGGCTCAAGATCGACAGCAGAAATATTACAATCAGAAGCACAGGTTTGTTGAGTTTCAGGTTGGTGACTTTGTGTATGTCAAAGTCAGCCCGATGAAGGGTGTGAGCAGATTTGGCCAGGTGAGTAAGCTTAGTCCAAGGTATGTTGGACCTTTTAAAATCCTAGAAAGGATTGGAAAATCTGCTTACATACTGTTGCTTTCTGATTCGATGCCTGACGTGCATAACGTGTTTCACGTATCCACTTTGAGGAAGTGGGTATCGGACTCTGGGAAGAAGCTGTCAGCTGACGAGGTTGAGATTTAGGAGAATCTGGCGTACAAGGAAGAGCCAGAGTTGATTTTAGTGTACGACGTCCGTAAGTTGAGAAATAAAGAGATTCAGATGGTTAAAGTCCAGTGGAAGCACCGTACTGCACGGGAAGCGACTTGGGAGAAGGAGTCTGACATGAGACAGTCGTACCCGTACTTGTTTTGACTGAGTTTTGTTTGGGCAATGTCGAGGACGACATTTTTTTTAAGTTGAGGAGATTGTAACATCAAAATCTGCTCCAGGATCGTCCGGGCCGATCTGGATCGTCCCGGGACGATCAGTGCAATTTTTGTTTCAGTTTTTTGTCCAGAAGTTCCAGGAATGATTCCTGTAGGGATCGTCCGGGCCGATCTGGGATCGTCCCGGGACGATCAGTGGATGGCACAAGTCAGAGAGTAGGGGTTTTTATCGTCCAAGGAAATTAATTATCGTCCTGAGAAATCGTCCCAGGCCGATGTGTTTTTGGTCAGATCGTCTAGGACGATCGTGCGATCGGCCGGGCCGATCAGAGGAATTTAAAGCTGAAATCAAGTCATTTTGAAGAGAGAGAAAATCAGATATTTTATAAAAATCAGCCGAGGAGAGAGAAGGTCGAGGGAAAATTTGGAAAAGTTGATTTTCGGACGACGCCGGTCCGTTTTTGTCTGACAAGACTGTTCAGGATATTGCTGTACGCAAGGTAAGGCACAATCCGCCTTTCTCAATTTTCAGAACCGTCGTGTTTGGCGGTATTATCTGTCCGGAATTGATTTTTGTTAGTGATTTTCATTCGTATTTTTCGTCTGGTTCAGTTTTCACCGCGTAAGTTTCTGTATGTTGTTGACGTGCCGAGTGTGCACATTTTAGTTATTTTCTGGAAATTTTTGTCCGAGTATTTTGAATTCGGCGGTGTTTTATTTCGTCTGTATTTTTCTACGATGTCTAAAAATGTTGTGGCAGTAGAATTAAAGTCTTGCAATGTTGTTATCTATATTCTGTGCAAATTTGGTATTCTATGATTTTTCAGGAAAATTGTGTAAATTCCGTATACAGCCGTTGTGCTGCCCGATTTTTGTCTGATTTCTAAATTCGTCCGGATTTCTTCTGAATTATTATGCTATCTGTATATGATATATAAAGGGAGTTATAAGGGGCCTGGATCCTATGAGATTCAGTTAGTGTCTGGGAAATCTGAGATGAGCTCAAGTTGGAGAAATATCTGTTCTGTTCCGGATCCGATGAAATCTGTTCTGGTGCTGTAAGCACATCTATTCTATTCTGATGCCGTGAGCACAAGGGAGACATAAGGGTCAGAATCCGTAGTGATTCTATTTAGTTTAGTTTAGTTTAGCTATTAATTATATATCTGATATATGATATCTGATTTGATATGACTTCTGATTTCCGTACAGTTCTGTTTGTTCTGATTGGATATTCTGATTTGTTCTGATCTTCTTCTGATTCTATATATGTTCGTATCTGTTCTGTTCTGATCTGTATGATTCTGTTGATCTGATTGTTCTGATCTGTCTGATTCTGATTTCTGTACGAATATTCTGATTGGATTTGGTCTGATGTGTTTGGTTTTGGATTCTGAGAGTTTTGATTGGAGGTTTGTCGCTTTGCTGATCTGTTGAGCTCACCCTTATTTTCTGCGTGGTTTTCAGGTTCTGGGAAGGGAAGGAGATCTTGGACTAGAGTTCAGAGTCTGATTTGTAGGTATTTTGTACTTTTGATTTTTGTACAGACATGGCTCTTCTGTTCTGTTTCTTTCTGTCTGAGCCATGGCCTGTAGTGTAGATGATTGTTTTGAGGAAAAAAAAATATAGATGATTTGTTCCGCTGCAGTTGATGTTTCATAGTAGCTCTGTGTGTGTGTGTGTCTGTTTTTGAGTTGAAATATTTGGAAGAATCAGTTCCGAAACAAATTCCAAAGCTAGATCCTGGTCTGTTTGTTTCGGCTGGTCGCGACCCGGTGCGGGCGGGATCCGTCCCGGTCGGGTCAGGTCGTGACAATTACCTTGAGGGTTAGTGTAAAACTCCATTTAAACCCATATAACGTAGTGACACCTTGAGGAAAAAAATTAAGGACTCGTCTAGCGAACTTAGAAATTTTCTAGGGGTTAGGATAGACCCCAGATTGATATGAAAACTTCAACACTTAAACTTAGTGACATCTGAAATATTTCAGAATTTTCTAGGATTTTTTAGGGCTTGTTAGACCCCTTAGTTAACCAACACTAATTAACCTGCTGAATAAGGCCCCGAGACCTTCCGAAAATTATAATAAATACATTTTAGGTCAGAAAATTACCCATAATATCTCAAACTGACCAAAATCAGATCTTTGACCTTAGATAAATAGGCCTCTTTAGCTTAATTTCAGGTTGACCCCTAATTTGACCATAGGTGGAATTTATCATTTTGCCCTTAATAATTCATTAAAAATTATTAAAAATCCTAAATTTTCCCCCAAACACTTGGGAATACTCTCTCAGGTCATCCCTGACCTTTGTGGGTGATTTCAATCAGTTTGGAATTGATTTGGATCAAAACAATAAAAATAGCTCTTTATTAGAAAATTTAGAAATTCCCTTAATTACCCTGAATTTAGAAAATCCATAACTAATTGTAGAAAATTTCAAATTAGGCAAACTCACTTGCATTAGACTCCAATTAGGGCCCAGTAAAAAATCTTAGGATTCCAGAAAGTGTCCTAGATTAGAAAGTCAATCTTTTGGTCAACCGTATTTCATTTAGGGTCCGAAACTTAGAAAATTCATAACTTTGCCTAGAAAACTCTGATTTCAGTTTACTACCTGTCTAACTACTCCTCTTAAGGTCTAGTATTTTCCTAAGGTTTAAGGAGACCCCAACCTAGTCTATTTCCCATAGTGACTTTTTGAACCCTTAGGCTAGTTTCTAGAAGGACCTGAGACTTTCTAAAATTGACTAATATCACTTAAACTTTAAATATCAGTATCCTAAGCTCTTAAAACTGATCAACAAATTGAAATAATTAAAATGCATCCTAATTCACTAATATTTGAATTTCAACTAAAATATCCTTTTTAGACCCCCAACAAACCTGAACTCTAGATAACTTTAACTAACTACCCTGCTTAGGACCTATCCAAACCGCACCAGCCTTACACACAAAGAATTTTTTGCTAGGGCACTACTTCTATATCTAGGTTAGGCCACTGTGTTTTATTTTTCTGCTGTGTGACGGAGCTTTTCGTGATTTTCATTGCATGCTGTTTGAAAAAATGATTGGTGTGTTTGCTTACCATTTCTGCACTCTATGGATGATGTGAGGAGCACTAGATTTACCCCTAGGTTAGGAGCGTTATATATATATATATATATATATATATATATATATATATATATAATATATATATATATTATATATATATATATATACTGTTCTTCCGTATAGGTGGCCATGCTCAAGCTAATAAATGGGGGGAGCATTATCATGATTTCTAATAATATTTTATGCAGGTGCTTGCTCAGCTCCCCCTAAATAAAATGAGAGCTAAATTAATAATTATAACTACACAGGTGGAGCTGCTTAGCCCTCTTAATTAAGAGCATGGCTTGGCATAGGGTCAATAGTTTGAGCATTTTTATTTCCATATATAACTGCTTGTGATTTTTACTAGGATAATCATGTAGCGAGTCTAGAATTTTCTTTTTTTTTTTAAATGGATGTAATATTTGTAACATTTGTTAAGAGTTGTAAAAATGGTCTTTGAGTGTGGATATTCTTATCCCACTTGAGTTCCAAAAGAAGAAGGCATCCTCATAGGGGAGAGTCTTCTTCCATTTGGGAAATCGAGTGGGATGGCTTTAGATATCCAAAGAGAAAAGGCAATACCCCCTGCTGGGGGGAATTGTCTCTTCGTTTGGATATTCAAGCCACGACGGATCCAAGGAGTCCAAGGAGGAGAAATCCAAGGAATCCAAGGAGGGGAAATCCAAGGAGTCCAAGGAGGAGAGTTCCAAGGAGTCAGAAGAGAAGAAGACGCTTAGAAGACTGAAGACCAATATCCCACTCAAAGTCATTTACATCTATCATAGGCTTAGAAATCCGGGTTGTTGGAAGTGGTGCCAGGCCACTTGACTTTCTGCTTATCTGGGTTGTAATAAGGGCAGTTTGCTTATGACCATTTAGTTGATTATTTTTGGATTTATATTGATGTGTTTACCTGATTGCGTAGTAGAAATTACCTGCTTTTCTTAGGTTTCTTTTCTTGCATGCCGATTTTGCTTTTGCCAGAATTTTCGTTAGGCTCTCTAAGGACTATAAATTTTTTTCTATTCATAATTAAAATTTAATATTTAAGTTCTAAATAACATAGAAACTTAACGAACCTAGGGAATTGTCGGAATCGTCCGGGGTCGCATGCATATTATTCCATTCTTCTTTTCTTGTTATAAGACATCTCCCTGCCTGCGGGTAGAGTCCGGATAATCTGATTTATGAGGATGAAGTGCCGGACCTAGGGAGACTCAATCTTTTCAAAAAAAAATTATTTTCTATAAGCCTTTTTTTAAAATTTTATAGCATTCATGAGCTGACATTCAACCAGCATGTATTGCATTAGAAACCAATTTAATTAAAATTTAATTGCATTAGCTAGGAGCATTTGACCCACATAAGTCCAGGACCACTTAGAAAATTCTCTAGATGGCGGTCCTATTTCCAAAGAACTGTACTTCCCACTCATCTTTCATAATTGACTTGATAGCTTGGTTTTGAAGCGATTAGGTGGTTAGCTGGCTCCCAAAATTTAGGCCGAGATAAGTCCAAGTTTTGCACTACATTAGCTAGGACACGGGTCTCAGTGTTTCGTAGAACACTAAGCCCAACCTAGATTTAGGATTCGAGGCTACTACACTCGATCTCGTAGTATGCCTTAAATAGTAGGTAGGTCCCTTCCTTTCATGGACTATAAATCCTACTTATCTGCGTCACAGGATGACGCCACCTCCATCTCTTCTCTCGCGCATGTGATTGAATGCTTGATTTTTTTTCCAAATTTTTTTCTAGTGCCCTAAAGCCTCCGAATGCTGGTATGAACCATGCATGTTGATTCAGCCATTCAGACCTTTCTTCCTTTTGGATAGGACTTCCCAGTCTACACCCTTGTGCCAATCACACTTTAGGAGGGGATAATGTATGATCCTTAATCGAGAGTTTTCTCGGGCTCTTGCTTGAGATGTAATTAACTACGAAGGCTTGCACCCGTGGGAAACTCGGTCCCACATCTACTAAACCCCATTCGAACTATTGCATCGGGTAGGGGAAACCCGTGATTAAGTCGTGTATATTATTACCCATCAGGGTGTGTTGGCGACAGCCTCTATCCTCAATGGTTAGTCGTATGCACGATCCAATCTATCCCTTCCAATTGACCCGTTCGCGCGGTGCTCTTTCGGAGGTCCACAATAACTTTTTACAGTATGAACTGGACTTAGAAAAATTTCTAGGCATGATTTTATTAACTCCGTTCAGGAGAAACACTCAGGAAAAATTATCCCGTATGAACTTAGATCATACATTACGATTAGTTTAAAACAAATTACACTCCCTTAGTGTGTGTGTATGATTATCCAATTACAATCACACTCTCTCATATTCAAGAAAAATATAAAAAGTACATACTTCAAATACATTAAACTCTAATCTAATTTGTTTTGAAGTCTTCTGCAGTCTAGAATATGATTTTTTTGAAATGTTAGTACATACAAACAACAAAAATAATATTTCCAATATAAGTTAGGATAAACAATAATTAACAAAATAAGATTTTGGAATCATCAAAGCACACATGATATAAAAACATAGTTATGAAAACTAAGTTGCAACAGCAAACTGCAATAAATCTTCATGCCAGCTAAGCGGATGATGCAGCCTGGTGGAGATGAGGATGAGGATGGGGATCGTGATGACGAGTGGCCTCTGAGATTATCGGGTGTGCAGATGACTTGCATGATCAGAATGGTGTGAGGGGAGCTACAATAGTGGAGATGAGGGCTTGGGTATGATGGAAATGATTGAGCACTCTTGCATGAAGTGGGGAATTCATGTCATTTTTTCCATTCAAAACAGTGGAAAGAAGCGGACCGCAGAAGATAGTGATAGGTTGAGGGAAGTAGCGACGGGCCTAAAAAATTTTCTTAACAAGCTTTTGCTATAATGCCCCCAAATGACCATTTAACAACATTTTATTAAACAAAGAAATAATGTCATTATCCCAAATCCTTTAAGGCACATTTTCTTGTTGGTGAATTAGGGTAGATATTTTCAATGAGGTGCTTGTTTTTAATACCTGAAATAGCTTAATTTTGTATTGGAGCATATTTGGCCGATAATGCGCTCTTTAGGTTTTGGATTTTGTATAGGATTTGATTTGACACTATTTGTCACCTTGTTGAATGATTCTATTTATGAACTACTATGTTTTTCTTCTAATAGCCAATGAAGTTCGGATGGCAAATCGTTATTGCTTGTTAATACCCTTTTCCATGTATACATTGCTTAATCTGAGAGGCAACAGGTAACTAATCATTTTTTTTTTCTAAAGGAATTATTTCATCAGGCTTAACTATAGGTCTTGTTTACATAAATTGATTATTAATTTGGTTGGATTCTGATTTTTTCTTGCAAGTCTTCAACCATTAATGTGAGGAAAACTTGCTTTAGGGCTGTTTGTTGGGTGTCAATATTTGATATGGCCCGAAAATTCAACTTGAATCCGACTCGAAAATTTTGGGTTAGAGTCAACTCGAACCCGAATTGGGTCAGGTTCGAGTTTAGCAAATCGAATCATTTCAAAAATCCGGTTAGCATCGAGTTAACCTAGTAACCTTAAATTGACCCGTTTTGACCCGAAAACTAAAGATTGATCCATTTTTTACCCGCTTTTGATCTGTAAATAGGAGATTGACCCATTTTTTGACCTAAAAACTAGGAATTTTTGGTCCGTCCTGGGTCATTTGAGTTATGCCGGGTTGACCCAGATCTAAAGCGGGTTGAGTTCGGGTTCAAAAAATTGACCCGTTTGTAAAAATGGGTTGTGTTCAGGTTGACCCAAATAGTATCAGGTTAGTTTTGGGTTTGACCTGAACCCGACCTATGACCCAAAATTGACACCCTTAGCTGTTTGATTGCAAGATTTAACCAAAATTTACTCAAGATTTATGATGAATCTTATTTAATACTTTTTCTAGCAACATAGATCTTACAATCTTTTTATATCTCATTTCCTCTCGTCTTAAATCTGATTTCCTTTTGTTTTAAGTTAAACCTTGGATATAGCCATACCTGGAAGCAAAAGTATCATCTACGTTGGAATAGAATAATGTGCTTCAGACTTTATTTTCTATAGTGTCTTTTGGAGGTTTCTGATTTGAATCACATAATTAATTTCATTCTAAATGTAGGTATTAATGAAATTAGGTTCTTTAAAAATTGTAATATTTGCTTCTATTATTGCATGCATTTTATTAATATTTGTTAATTATATTCTATTATGGTAATTGTTGTGGGCTTGAATATACGCGACGATAGAGTTTTAACTATATATTTTAGCTTTGCACGGATATCCAGCACACACACAGAGAAAACAAGATTTTTTACGTGGAAAACCCTTAAAAGGGGAAAATCCATGAGGCCTAGCCCAGTTGAAAATGATTCCACTAGAATTTGAGTCGATTACAAAGGGTTGACTCGCTTCCAAGGGCGATCAGATTATAACTAGCAACTATTCGATAGAAGTCTGGTGTTAGATCCGGCATCACTTGATTGTCTGACAGTACCCTAGCGTCACCTATAACTTCGGGTGTTAGTTGTTAGTTTGGCCTTGAGCAGAACGTCGGGCCTTGAGCAGAACGTTGAGCCTTCAGCAGAACGCCGGGACTTGAGCAGAATGTCGGGCCTTGAGCAGAACGTCGGGCCTTCAGCAGAACGTCGGGCCTTGAGGTGGTGGTGCAACGAAACTCCAACGGTGGTCCGACGAGATTCCTGCGGTGGTCCGACAATGTTGCGGCAGTGTTCCGGCGATGTTCTAGCGGCGGTCGAGGAGGAGCTTCTTCCTTCTCTTCTCTTCTTGCTTGGATCCCTCCTTGTGAAGAATGAGGGCTCTATTTATAGTTTTTCTAGAGTGGCATAGCTGGTAAATAGGTGTGAGAACAGGGGCGAATAAGGAGTGGTTGAATGAATGGCCGATATCGAATCATATGATCGGGCTAATCTTCCTCCTCCCGGGTATTTGACCGTTTCTGAGACCCACTTGCGGGCTGGGTTACGCTTTCTGCCTCCTACCGAGTTGATTGAAGTTTTACAACGGTGTTGGGTGAACTTATCCCAATTTTCATTCAGAGCGATGTCGGTGACTATGGAATTGATTGCTCTCTTCAGGGATCGAGGAGCTACTTTGACACCAGAGCATCTTTCACAGATGGGTCGATTTACTAGTGACACGCATGGGCGTGTAACCTTCAGATCCAAATGGTTGGATGTGCATACTCGTGATCCTTCAAAGAACTGGACCAATGCATTTTTCTTTGTGAAGAATGATTAGGGCTTGATAGAGAAGTGGGGGAAGATGAAGGATCTGCCATCCCCTCTACATGTCAACGAAGAAGACATCATGAGAATCTTGAAGGTTCCTGATCTCAATCATCTTTTATTTGAGGTTCGTCATATGAGTAGATACACCGAGGAAGAGTTCTTGTTCAAGGTTGAGTTATCATTCCATGCTGGGAGGTCTGATGCAAGGATGTTGAAGCCGACTTCCAAGGTCCCTGAGCCCCCTGCCCCAACTTCAAAAGTGGCCCCCAAACGACCGACAAGGGGTGAAGACCCCCAAGTTTTGAAGAAGAAGAGGTTGGAGGGGACTGCGAAAAATACTGACAAAGCTCTACCTGACTCTTCCCCAGCCAAGTTGTGCATCCCTGAGGATGTTTTGAACCACCAGTGTATTGGAC
The DNA here is from genome assembly GCA_022539455.1 of Dendrobium nobile. NCBI lineage: Eukaryota > Viridiplantae > Streptophyta > Magnoliopsida > Asparagales > Orchidaceae > Dendrobium > Dendrobium nobile. The sequence goes on along the minus strand of CM039735.1, from coordinate 71,977,147 downwards.
ACAATAAAACTAGCAATTTGGTGAGTAACATATCCCAATGCTTTTATCTCCTTTTCTTCTGGGGTGACTTCTAATAAACTTTTCTTTTTTATTTCATCTATCACGTCTTGGGATCGAGATTAATGACTAGAATAGTGAATTTGTCAACATCAAGTATCTTCAGGGAGAGTTCAAGTGAAAGTATGACCATAAGGTCAAGGAGGTAAAGGTGCTTGAAGAGGAGTTGAGCGAGTGCAGGACTGAGTTGGCCAATACAATGCACTCCATATCTCTCCAAAATTGGCAGGCAGATCGGCATCAAATAGATCTAGAAGAGGCTCAAGTGACAATCACCAGGCTTTTGAAGGATCAGAAGGCGTCTGAAGAGAAGATAGCATCACTTGAGGAAAAGGATAAGAAGTCCCGGGCTCTTATAGCTGAGAAGGAGGCTGCTTTGTCTGGCACAGAACCTTCGAGAGTTATTAAAGATTTCAAGAAGTTCATAGCTCTCAAGACTATCATTTTGGATCATGTCTAGGAGGCTTGAGATCATGTCTATGATATAGAAGTAAAGGCTTTGGAGCAGCAGTGTACTGAAGATGGATTCATTCGGGGCTTTTTTAAGGGGGTTTGCCTGATGCAGCGAATGACCGGAGTTCACGTCAAAGGGGTGACCTCTAGCCAGGCTTCAAATGACTTTCCTTCAGGTTCTGATGGTGACGAGGTAGAGAGTGATCTTCGAAAGGTCCTTGATTTGGATGTGGATGATGAGGTTGTAGATATTGAGTAGGATTTTTAGTTTCTGCTGTTTGTATTGATTTATCTTTTTTAGCGATTGTGATGTACCTGATGTTTGTGTTGCTGTGTGATATATATTTTGATTTAGTAGTGGATTATTGATGTATTTTTATCTGGCTTAAATATTTCAATGTCTTTATCTAATTTGAGTGAATTTTATTTATGCTTGTTCAAGGTACTTAACTCGTTTGAGGCTTTTAGTTAATGCATTCCAACTTGTGTGGAGGAGTTTAGGAGAATCCACTTAGGATGTATAACCTATTCGAGGTTATATGTCAGAGCCTTACTCGTTAACCTGTGCGAAAGAGATTGAGAGAATCCACTAAGGATGTAAGGCCTATCCAAGGTTGTATGTCAGAGCTCCGCTCGATGACGTTAACCTGTGTGGAAGAGGTCGGGAGAATCCACCAAGGATGTAAGATCTATCCGAGGTTGTATGTCAGAGCCCTGCTCGATGACGTTAACATGTGTGGAATTGATTAAGAGAATCTACCAATGATGTAAGACCTATCCAAGGTTGTATGTCAGAGCCCTGCTCGATGATGTTAACCTGTGTGGAAGAGGTCGAGAGAATCCACCAAGGATGTAAGACCTATATGAGGTTGTATGTCAGAGCCCCGCTCAATGACGTTAACCTATGTGGAAGAGGTCGAGAGAATCTACCAAGGATGTAAGACCTATCCGAGATTGTATGCCAGAGCCATTGCTCGATGACTTTAACCTGTGTGGAAGAGGTCGAGAGAATCCAGCAAGGATGTAAGACCTATCCGAGGTTGTATGCCAGAGCCCCGCTCGATGACTTTAACCTGTGTGGAAGAGGTCGAGAGAATCCACCAATGATGTAAGACCTATTCGAGGTTGTATGTCAGAGCCCCGCTCGATGACGTTAACTTGTATGAAAAAGGTCGGATCGAATCCCCCTGGGATTAATTATCTAGTGACTAAGCTATAATAATGATTGTGTATTGCTTGAATCAAGGATATTGAAGTTCACAACTTGTGTGAATTTATCAATACAGTTTCACTTAAAGAAGATAAATAAACATAGTATTATTGCATTGAACAAAGGCATAGCTCCCTAAGATAACTTAGAGATGAAGAAGCTACAAACACCACAAATAACATCGTTCAAAACTGAAGACATACAATACTGAAGGCACACAATACTAAAGACATACAACACTTAAAATGAGTAGCACTATTGTGCTCTACTGATAGTACTTGTGGAGATTATCAACATTCCAGGTCCGAGGGAGCTTCTTTCCTTCAGCATCCTTCAATTTGAAAGTATCAGACTTCACCATAGCTGCTATCAAGTATGGACCCTCCTAGAGGGGGGAGAGTTTATTGCATTGAGGGCCTTTTCCTGCTGCCTTGATGCTGCGTAGAACAAGATCTCCAATCAAAATACATCATGGTTTCATTCTTCTATTATAGTGCCGGGCAACTCTCTGATGTTAGGCAGCAATCTTAAGCATCGCCTCGTCTCTTGCTTCTGGAAGGAGGTTTAGGTTGTGCCTAAGTTTTTCATCATTGGCATTGAAGTCAAAAGTTTGAACTCTATGACTTAGGACTCCAATGTCGACGGGAATGACAGCCTCTATGCCAAAGCAGAGGTTATATGGCATTTCAGTTGGAGTCCTTGCCATAGTACGATAAGCCCAAAGGACATTTGGGAGCTCGTCAGCCCATTGCCCCCCAACCTTATCCAGCCGTGTCTTCAATCCTCTCAGAATGGTTCAATTAGTGACCTCTGTCTGTCCATTAGTCTGAGGATGGGCCACAGCCGTGTGTACTAGTTGAATGTGGAGATCTTTACAAAATGTGGTGAAGACCCTTCCGGTGAACTGTGTTCCATTATTGGTGATAACTTTTGTTGGAATACCAAAGCGACATATTATGTTCTTCCATTAGTAAATGTTTGGCATTTGCTTCAGTGATCTTTGCCAGAGGTTCTTCTTCTACACACTTTGTGAAATAGTCCACAGCCAATATGATAAACTTCCGCTGTCCCGTGGCTATAAGAAAGGGTCCTATTATGTCAATCCCCCATTGGGCGAAAGGCCAGGGACTCTGTAATATTGAGATCTCTATGGCAGGTAGATGAGTGAGTGTAATATCAGTTTTGCTCCAGGTTCGTCCGGGACGAATTTGGATCGTCCCGGGACGATCGGTACAGGTTTGGTCAGAATTGTGAAAAATTGAGCAGTTCGTCTGGACAAAAATTTGGATCGTCTGGACAAAAATTCTCCCGAGGACCTGTCGTCGGGGACGATAATTAAATTTTGTTTGGACGAAATTCGTCCAGAGCACATATCGTCCGGGACGAAGTGCGATCGTCCAGGACGATCAGTCTGGATATATATAGAAATGAGATATTTTGAAGAGAGAGAAAAAGCTGAGGAGAGAGAAAAATGAAGGAAAAAGTGGAAAAGTGGATTTTTGGACGACGCCGAGCTGTTTTCGATCGACGAGACTGTTCAGGAAATTGCTGTACGCAAGGTAAGGCACAATCCGACTTTCAAAATTTTTAGAACCGTCGCTGTTGACGGTATTTTTTGTCCGGATTTCATTTTTGTTAGCGATTTTCGTCCGTATTTTCCGACTGGTTTAGTTTTTACCGCGTAACTTTCTGTATATCGTTGACGTGCCGGGTGTGCACATTTTGAATATATTTTGGAGATTTTTGTTCGGACCGTTTTGATTTGACGGCGTTTTATTCCGACTGTATTTTTCTGTGTGAATATTAAATGCTGTGGCAGTAGAATAAATGTTCTGAAATGTTGTTATCTACATTCTGTGTGAATTTGGTATTCTGTGATTTTTCAGGAAAATTGTGTAAATTTCATACGCTGCCGTTATGCTGCCTGATTTTTGGGTGATTTCTGATTTGTCCGAAATTCTTCTGATTTGATATGCTATCTGTATATGCTATAAAAAGGGAGTTATAAGGGGCATGGATCCTATGAGATTCAGTTAGTGTCTGGGAAATCTGAAATGAGCTTAATATGAAATCTGATATCTGTTCTGTTCCGGATCTGAGGAAATCTGTTTAGGTGCTATAAGCACTATATATGTATTCTGGTACGATAAGTACATTTATTCTGGTGCTATAAGCACATCTGTTCTGGTGCCGTGAGCACAAAGGGAGGTATAAGGGGCCGGAATCCGTAGAGATTCCATCAGTGTTAGGGAATTTAGCTATTAATTATATATCTGATATCTGAGAAATGATTTCTGATTTTCCGTATCTATTCTGATACGATTCTGATTCTGATATGATTCTGATACGATTCTGTTCTGTTCCGATATGATTTGAATCTGATTTTTGTATGATTCTGATTCCGTTAATGTGATATGTCTGATCTGTTCTGTTTCTGATTTGATATATGTCTGTTTCAGTTCCGATCTGATTTTGATCTGATATATGTCCATATATGTTCTGATTTGATCTGTTTTGTTATGAACTGTCCGATTCTGATTTCAGTACTGTGGGCTCCGAAAATTCGGCCCCGGCCTCCGCTCGCTTTGCTTATTCGGCGAGGGAGTTTTAACTGAATAAGTTCCGAGGTAAATTTTGGAAGGCAGATGGGTTTGTAGATAAGACACTACCCAGAGATTTCGCCCTCATTTTGTGAGGACTTTATGATCTGAGTTCTGGTTTCCTATAGGCGCAAGCCCCTATAGTTAATTACCCCTCCCGATAACGAGAGAGAACTTTCGATTAAGGCTAGTCGTCGATCAGATATGTAGAATATACATGTATCTGGCATATAGTAGCAGCAATGGGTTTGGGTATTGGTAGAAATTGGATTTGAAAATCGGGTTTGAATTTGGGAATAGTTGGAGAATTTGGGAATTTGGAAAGGGTTGGAAAATTTGGTATTTAAAATAGAAATTGTACCATCTAGCACTTAAAGCGGATGGTGGGGGAATGGATGATGGACCCGATCAAGATCCCATGGTTCCGTCGTCCCGGGCCATCGTGGTCCCTGGTCTACTTAGTCAGAGGAGGTAGTCGACCCAACCTGACAAAAGGATCCTTGTCGGCAGCTATGGGTTGCTTCGTCCAAGGGGACCTTGTAGACCGGGGTTGGATGTTTGTCTAAGGGGACAAATTTGAATCCACCTTAGCTAACAGAGGGCTTTGTGCCCTGTCAATTATATCCTATTGATTCATATCTCAAGGATTTAACGCCATTAAGGAGCGTATTGGCTCTGGCCATAACCGCTATCTGTGGTGCCATTTGGCGGCAAAACCACTCGGTTCAGAGGGCCCCGGGTCATAACCGTTTACCTGCAGTGCCATTTGGCGGCGAAACTGCCGGTTAGAGGACACGTACCATGTCCTTACTGGCAAGAGATTGTTTGAGAAATGGATCCTAGTAATATTTTCGACTAGGCATTTGGCTCTTTGTGAGCTGAAGTAAATTTTAGTTTGTCCGCCTCGACAAACTGTTGCGGAGGGCGGATGGATTTTGCTTTAAGTACGGATGGATGATTTCAATTTTGAATATTTTGGATTTTTGGGATTTTTGTGGAGTTTTGAAAATTTTGAAATAAAACTTTGGATATTTGGGAGATATTTGAAAATATTTGGGGAACCCCTCCGGTTGAGATCTGCATTCAACACGGCCATCATCGGGGTGTTTGGGGGTCATTTCCTTTTATGGATTGAACCTTGTCAACTCTGTCGGGCTTATCGACAGAGGATCGGGTTTCGTAGGCTTTATGCCCTTGATAGTGAATTCTCATTGTTGTAGGCCTTGAAGGCCTAATATGAATGTATTAAGACAAATATGACGGTCGTCATAACCGTATATTTGTTTGTTGGTTCGAACCCTGTCGACTTCTATTGACCCGTATAGAAGGATCAGTTTCGAACCTGAATTCACTTGTCAACCCGCGCAGCATCCCTAGACGTCACGTGTGTACCAATAACACGCTCGCCGGGGCCCATGCGGGTTGTAATTGCATTTACCCCTTTTTAGTGTACCTATGTGTATACAATTTATAGTGCACGTGCAGGGGTACTCTTGGAATAGACGCCTTCTGTCTGTTTGTACGAATATTGCAGATCCGGTGGCGTGACGTAGCAGCTTCTGAATAGAGTCGTTCGCTGCTTCGTACAGGTAGACTGTCGTGCACTATTCGTTGATTTTCGTAGGTAGGTCATAGTGCACTAACGAGCCTCCTGCCTTAGGTTGTAGAAGCTTACTTTTGAAGTTTGTGTCTGTTATAGTCTCTTTCGTACTTATCCACAAATGACATATGATACATATAGCGGATCTGCTGTAAGGGGTCGTAGAGATTTGTATTTGCTATGTATCTTTTGCCTTTGTCTGTAGATAGATTGCTACATGGAGAATGATCATTTTTATTGCATGCATCTATCGTCACTAACTACTAGCAGGTCATTGAACTTGTCATCATACTAGCTTTCATTAGCCATGAACTAGCCATCATTAACTACAAGCTAACCAATACCAATCATATTCTTCGTGGCTTCTCTCAGTGTGCTATGATATTGGATCACTATTTCTCCCATATGATTGATACAAATATCGTGAATGGTTGTAGTTGTTTCTTTCATTTAATCTTTGCTTGCATGATGACTTTAACATCTTGCCAAATTACAAGTCTCATTCTAAGTATCGAATTACATTTACCTCTCAAATAAAATAACAATTTCTTATCACTCATTGAAGATATTGTATTGTTGAATGTAAGCATGATTTGAGATGGATGCCTCAAATTAAAGTAAAAATTCCCTATCGTTTCATTGGAATTTTCTTGCACCAAGAGTATGGATGATATCCTTTCCACTTCTTTCTTGCATTGGTTTGTAAGGCGCTACATTTACCGAATGTGAATTTTTTGTTGTCCATGAGACTATCATTCAGTGTATGCTTTTTGCATCCAATTAGGAATTGCTTTCTCATCACTCATAACTTCACTTTAAGCATGATATCAAGCCTTTTCATGCTTGGTTCCAACCCTACATTGTCAAGAGATTGGCCTTACATGGTTTGTTCATTCAAGTTCAAATCTCTTATGATTCATTTGAATTCCTTGTGCTATGGTTTGACTTGAATTCTTATGGATCATTCAATTCTTAGTTCATTATTGGAACCCACTTGATATTGCATGGTCCAAGTTCAAAGCACATGATCAAGTATTTACTTGAATTCAAATGACCAACTCAAGTTCTCATTCTTGTTTGAGTTCAAAGTTCAAATTCAAGTTCTATGTCCAATCTTTCCTATGATCATGTTGAGTTCAAGTTCCAAATGTTTGCAGAGTCAAACTCACTTGAATTTTCAGATTGTTCGAGTCATGTTCTATGTCCCCTGTAGTCTAACTCGTGTCCGAGCTCAAAATGAGTTCAACCAAGTTCAATTGAGAATCCAAGTTCATTTTCATATTCATTTCAATTAGGATTGAATTTATTTTGGGTTCAAGTTCAATTAAGTATATTGAAACAAGTCCACAAGTCCAATATCTTCTCGAGTTCAAAGGCTCACAAGTCCGAGTCCAAGTTCAATCGTCCTTCGAGTTCAACCAAGTCCAAATGCAGCATTGCTTTCACCCGAAATTTCGGCAGCCTTCCGGCGTCTCCCCCGTTTAGGGGAAAACTACGGAAAACTGGGCCTATCCCACCACGCTAAGAAAAGTGTGTATGGTAGGTGCCCTCTTTCGAGGACACCACGGCCGTGTAATTTGATCCCCCACCACGCTAAGAAAAGCGTGTATGGGTATTTTGAAAACATTTTGCAAAAAAAATCATTTTTTTAAAGTATTTTGCAAGAACAGCAGTTATTTCCCCGCAAGCGGGTACTTATGGGTATCCCCGCTTCGTCGTGCGCATCGCACCGGGATCCCTTCCCACCACGCTAAGAAAAGCGTGTATAGGCGGGGTTTCCAAGGCGATACGAACTTCGAAGAAGGAATTTGGGTGATTACCCGCTTCGTCGCAAGCGTCGGGACGCACTCCCTCCTACCACGCTAAGAAAAGCGTGTATAGGTGGTCGTTTTGTCCCGACGAATGTGTTGAAACGGGTTCTCGGAGTTTTAGGGTTTAGAAGTGGTTATACCTGCGGGGTCGACGACAGCGGTGTGAGGATCGAGGTAAGAGAAAAGTTCTCTTTAATTAATTATAATTAGGCAATTATAATTAATTAAAATAATTAGTTACAATTTATTAAAATTAATTAAAATAATTAGTTATAATTAGCTTTAATTATAACTAATAAATATTAATTAATTTTAACAACTTATAATTAATTAATAATTAATAATAATTATAAATTATAATTAATTAAATTTATTCTAATTAAATTAATCATAATTAATTAGATTAATTATAACTATTTAATTAAAATTAAATATGATTAATTATAATAACCATAATTTAAAATTAATTTAAATTAATTTTAATCAAAATTAATTTAAATTAATTAAACTCTCTCCCTTTCTCTCTCTCTCTTGATTAAGCTCGGTAGGATTACGGGATTTGGCCGAGAAGCGTGCAAAGGGAGATGGTTACCTTCACGGCCCGTGAGCTCCTGTTGGTGCTTCCGATCAAAAATGTCGTGACTTCCAATCTAACCGGAAGGGAAAGTCGCTCGAAGGAGCCAAGCCGAACAGCCACGAAGGAATCGGAGAAGGGCTCGGGTAGGTCTCTCCCTCTCTCTCTCTCTCTGTGTTTGCGTGAGGAGTCGGCAGAGGCAAGGGAGGTCCGACTGCTTGGGGTCGGGATGGAGAGGTGAGGTCGGAGCTTGGGGTTTGAGGAGATGTTGGGAAGAGGCCGTGGAAGGAAGTCGGCCGGGAGTGCTCGGGTGTCTTGGCTTCGGATGGAGATCGGGATTCGGTCGAAGAGGGTGGAACGAACAGGCGGAGAGCAGAGAGAGCGAAGCAGCGACGGGAGCAGAGAGTTCGGACGGGGTAAGAGATCGTGAGCCTTCCCTTTCATTTTATAGACGCGAAAGAGGCGAGAAACGAGGCCGTCGTCGCAGGATTCGCGCAGGGATTGCGGAGAAGTGATCGTTCGGTGCCGTATCTACAGTAATTTTGACGGGATTTCAGCGGGATTTCGGCAGATACCGTGGATCCGTCGGGCACAGGGTATGTATGCAGGACTTTGATTTGAGTTTTCTTCTTCCTTTCGTTCCGTTGGTTTTTATTCAGAGGTCAACAAATGCCCCCCAACAAATGTGGTACGCGTCTAGAGCGAATCATGTTTGTTGTAAGCTGATTGACCCTGTGGATCTCTAGATGTTTGTTCCAGATGTCACACTAGGAATTTCATTTAGTGGATCTCCAAAAATTTACTTGGATGTCACACTAAGATTTCCATTTAGTGGATCTCCAATTATTTGCTTGGATGTCACACTAAAATTTTCTCTCTCAATAGATCTCTTCGATGTATCAATAGATGGTTGAGATACTGATTTCTTTCACCCGGTGCTTTGTGCTGCGGGCATTCATGGAGAATTGCCTGATTAGTCTTTACTGACTTGTCAGATGATTTTTTTTTGTACCTTCGGCCCTATGCTTCTAGCTTTGGCGGGCTTGATGAAGGAGTACATGCCGATGACCTAAACCCTTAGGTTTGTATTAGGTCGGTGGCGAAAAGTCATCGGTCCAGAGCTTTGTGCATAACGGACTTGTTGATGACAGAATCCACTTAGTTCAGCCTTGGGCTTTTCATGAACTTTGGGATAATTTTCTTCGGTCCCTTGCTTTGTGCTTTGGCGGACTTGTTGAAGAAAAATTCCTTCGATCCTCGCTTTGTGCTTTACGGATTTGTCGAAGGATTGCAGGTTCTGGATTCAATTGATAGTACCGAACGTAGGTAGTATCTTGATCCTTAACCACTTGAGAAAACTTTAATCTGAATCACTTGAGTTCATCAGATTAGGAGATCTAGAATTTGACAGCTCTTCGTCCTCTAGTTGCTGAGATGGGGGTTCCTCTACTACGGCCTTTCTTATGGCTTGTTGAGTAGACGGAGCTGCCAGTGATCCGGTCATATTTGGCCTTGTTGGATCCGACCTCTTACACCCATTCAGGCTTCAGACTCGAGCTAAAGGAATTGCGCTCCCCAATGCTGATTTTGCTGAAGTTGGTAGATTTAGAGTCATCCTTTGTGGTTTTGGATATTGGAGCCTACGAACATTTGGTAGTTGCTTGAGACTCATCTTTCCACTGGAACTTTGATTCTCCAGTCATTTTGGAGAACTTCGCAAACTACGATCACTCGAACTGGTCGAGTCAAATTGGCCTTCGTTCTTCCTACAGTTTCTACTGACGGGTTGACGAAGTGGGGGTTCCGCTACCACGGCCTTTCTTATGGCTTGTTGAGTAGACGGAGCTGCCAGCGATCCGGCCATATTTGGGCTTGTTGGATCCGACCTTTTACACCCATTCGAACTTTAAGCTTCAGGCTGTTGAAAGACTTCAAGCTTTTCTGGCTCAATTTTGTAGGAGTGTGTAGCCACAAAAGTCACTTTCTTGACCTTTGAGTCTTGGTTTGTTGGAGAAGACGGTGTCTCTAACATTTGAAAGATCACCTGCATATACTTTGGAAAACAAATATTTGTATTCTTTAGCACAAAATAACATTTTGATTGATAATTTTAAATATTTATTCGGGGATCTCGGCATGCGGCGCGATGTCGACCCGAATAAATATTTAAAATGCCCCCTGTCTCACAGGGACATTCTAGAATTGAATAGATTTGGAATATAAGATTTTAAATATTCATTTGGGGATCTCGGCGTATAGCACGATGTCGACCCAAATGAATATTTAAAATGCCCCCTGTCTCGCAGGGACATTTTAGATAGGCTTTTGTATCTTTGAGATTTTAAATATTTATTTGGGGATTTCGGCACGCAGCGCGATGTCGACCCAAATAAATATTTAAAATGCCCCCAGTCTGATGGGGGGATTTTGAAATGCGTTCTTGCTATACAAGAGAATTTCAAATATATAAATGTAAATATGCACTGATAAATATGCATATAAAATTTTGATCGCATAAAATACAACAGTCATGAAATTTTTATGCATGATATTTCTTTAAATGTCGACCGTTGATTGGCGGCATGGGTCTTTGACCGTTCAGATCGATCAACTGATATGCTCCTCCTTGGTACACTTTCTCGATGACGAAGGGGCCTTCCCAATTGGATACGAACTTGCCACCAATTTTTCTGTGTGGAATGATTGGTCTTCTCAGCACCAGGACCAATTCCCCTTCTTGAAATGATCGAGGACGCACCATTCGATCAAAAGATTTTGTCATTCTTCCTCGGTAGATTTCTAGATTTTGTTGAGCTTGTAACCTTAGTTCATCAAGTGCATCGAGCTCTTCCATTCTGAGGCGGGCATTTTGCTCTCGAGTGAGATCGTTCTGGATTGCTACCCGGAGTGACGGTAGTTCAATCTCCAATGGTAATACAGCTTCGACTCCGAACACTAGAGAGTAAGGAGTGGCTTTGGTCGGCGTCTTGTAGGTTGTACGGTATGCCCATAGCGCTTCTGCCATTTTCGTATGCCACTCTCTTTTGTTCTTGGTAAGGATCTTCTTCAATAATTTCACCAACGTCTTATTGAAGGCTTCAGCCAAACCATTTGCCCTTGGATTGTATATGGACGAATATCGCCAATCGATTTTATGCCGATCAACGAACTTGTAAATTTTTGTACTCTTGAATGCAGTACCGTTGTCTGAGATTATGCGGCGCGGCACACCAAATCTGTAAACGACATTATGGGTAAAGAAATTGATCACATGCTCCGATGTGACCTCTCTGAATGGAGCCGCTTCCGCCCACTTTGAAAAGTAGTCTGTCGCTGCTAGAATAAAGCGATGTCCTGCTGAAGATGGCGGATCTATCGGCCCAATTATGTCTGTGCCCCAGCATTCGAATGGCCAGGATGCCATTGTTGGGTGCAGTGGATTTGGCGGTTGATGTATAACATCACCGTGGATTTGACACTCGTGGCACCTCTTAGCGTGGTCAATACAATCTCTAACCATGGTCGGCCAATAGTAACCCATTCTTTTAATTTTAGCGGCCATCTTGGGACCTGACTGATGTGCTCCACAAAGTCCTTCATGGACTTCTGCTACCACTTTATCAGCTTCCTTGGTCCCCAAGCACCTTAGCCACATTTGATCAAAAGCTCGTCTGTATAACGTATCATTGACAAATGCGTATCGTAGCGCCCTTTTTCGAATTTGTGCGGCCATAGACTTTTCTGTCGGGAATTTGTTTTCCTTGAAGTAGTCAATGAATGGCTGTCTCCAATCATTTTCGACTTCAATATCTAAACAATGCCACCACGATTCTGAAGCTTGACTAGCTTTATGTCTCTTGGCTGTATGATATCCTTCCGGATAATTTTCCATAATGATTTGGTGGAGAAGTTTAGGGTCAACTGGAGTTTCATCCTGCTGACTTGAATTTGATACTTCTTCTACTATCGGGAATTGTAATAAAGCGGGTTCCAAAACCCTACGGTTGTAAACTCCAATGAATATAGGCTTCTCCTCATTGGAATTTGCCATTTCCTTGGCCAATTTGGCCAAACAGTCTGCTTTGGCATTCTGTCCTCGAGGAATTTGAACTATTTTAACATTCGGCACCTGCTTCAGGAGCTCAATGGTTCGCCGGTGGTAATGAGCCAACTCAACCTTGGAAATCTTGTAGATGCCCAAGACTTGATTTATCACAAGTTGAGAGTCGCCGAAAATTTGAAGATTTTGAATTTTGACGTCAATTGCAATCTCCAGCCCTACTATTAGAGCTTCGTACTCAGCTTCGTTGTTGGTCCGAGGTTCAGTCAGACTGAATGAGAACCTCATTATGCCTCCTTCAGGTGGTATGAGAACAAGACCGATACCGGCTCGGGCTCTTGCAATATTTGGAGGTCGGACAGGTCTAATGGACGATGCCCCGTCGAAGTACATTTCCCAGAATGGTAGCCTTTCATTCTCCTCAACCTGCATTATCTGCTCATCAGGCAAATCATCGTTGAGTAGAGAATCGGCCGGGATCGGATGTGCGGCAAGGAAATCTGCCAAGGCCTGTCCTTTCACCGCCTTTTGTTGCATGTACGTAATTTCAAACTGTAATAACAATACTGCCCACCTGGCCAGACGACCTGTCAACGCTGGTCTTGTCATCAAGAACTTCAGCGGATCGATCTTTGATATCAGTGTGATTTTGTGGGATAACATATAGTGGCAGAGTTTCTGAACTGCAAAAATCAGCGCCAGGCAATGCTTTTCAATAGGAGAATAACGGCTTTCTGCTCCAATCAATCTCCGACTGATATAGTAGAGTGCATTTTCTTTTCCTTCTTCATTATTCTGGGCCAATAGTGCTCCGAGGGACTCTTCTAGTGCAGCTGTATACAGTATAAGAGGCTTCCCCGGAATTGGCGCTGCTAGAATGGGAGGATTTAACAAGTATTTCTTGATGCTATCAAACGCCTCCTGACATTCTGCATCCCATTTGAAACGAACATCTTTCTTCATTAATTTTGAAAATGGCTGGCACCTACCCGATAGATTTGATATGAATCTCCGAATGAAAGCCAGTTGTCCTTGCAGTGAGCGAAGCTGTCGAAGGTTCCTTGGTGGTGGCATCTCCGTTATTGCTTTAATTTTGTTGGGATCGATCTCTATACCTCGATGACGAACAACATACCCCAAGAATTTACCAGAGGAGACCCCAAAAGCACATTTGAGAGGATTCATCTTCAGATCAAATTTTTTGATTCTCTCAAATACGATTCTAAGATCTTTTAAATGATCATTTCGGCCAAGACTTTTGACGACAAGGTCATCTACATAACACTCGACCTTCTGATGTATCAAATCATCAAATATGTGAGTCATCGCCCGCTGGTAGGTGGCACCAGCGTTCTTCAAGCCAAAGGGCATGACTGTGTAGCAGAAAATGCCGATGGGCGTTCTGAACGATGTATGTTTTTCATCTTCGGGCGCCATCTTGATTTGATTATATCCTGACGATCCATCCATAAATGAGAACATGTCGTAGTTGGACGTGTTGTCCACCAGGAGTTCGGATACAGGGAGTGGAAAATCGTCTTTTGGGCACGCCTTGTTGAGGTCCCTGAAGTCAATGCAGATACGAATCTGCCCATTCTTCTTCTTCACTGGGACAATATTGGCAATCCAATCAGCATACTTTTCTTCTCGGATAAAGCCTGCATCTATAAGCTTCTTTGTTTCAGCAATCACCTGTTCTTCAATCTCCAATCTCATTCTCCTTGGAGCTTGTTTGATGGGTGTTACATCCGGTTTGATTGCTAATCTGTGAACCGCTACATCAGGGGATAAGCCGGGCATCTCAGCATATGTCCAGGCAAAGCAGTCCCTGAATTCACAGAGAAGTTCTTTTATTTCTTTTATTTGTTCTTCGGGTAGGAGAGAACTAATGAAGGTTGGGCGAGGATCTTCTTCGGTCCCCAAGTTGACTTCTTTTAGTTCATCCATGGTAGCTGCCTGTCCGCCATCTTCAAGCTCTTCTGGTGCAGGCTCGGCTTCCAAGGGCTGTTCATCATAATCATCAGCTTCGTATGTTTCTTCAGCACCATGTTCCTCGGATTCGATTTCCGTGCATGTGATTGCCCGACAAGTCTCTTTCCGGAGACACTTTCGTTTGATGAACCCGATACCTTTATATGCATCTGCATCCTTCTGCCGTAATGGACACGGATTCCTTCCATACCAAAGGCCTAGGCTTGTACGAAGTTGTCGCTTGGTGGTCGGAATATTGACTTGCTTTCGTAGCATTCTTTGAATATTCTTGGTATTGAACCTGGGTAGCCTCGTAGGGAATAATTCATCGGAGTCGATGAACATGCAATCCCAGTCATGATTCTCTTCTTCATGGATTCCCGTAGAATATAGTACATTCCCTGGCACAGTCCCATTTTTAAGAGGAGGAAGATATAGGGTAGCTAGTTCTTCAACTTTATGCATCTCGCGCGGGATGATTTCCTTGAAGTGTTGCAGAGGAACACGTGTGACTACAAGTACGCTATCAGAAATTGATAGGCTATCAATTCTTCTAGAGAACACATTCTGCACCGTGTTCATGTAGATGGAGTCGTAGTCATAATCATCACTTGAATATTCGACTTGCCTACTCCATTCGTCCGTGGATTGACATATTTTTCGAGATTTGGCAGGAATAACATCGTCTTCATCTGTGTCACTCCCAAGATGAGGTACATGTTTCTTTTCTTTTGGAATGGTCGGTGCTTTGGGAAGAGTCGGCATTGCCTTCTTTCTCCCCACCTGCTTCTTCTCACTTTCTCGTTCAGGTCGCTTTACAGTCTTTGAGTTTGATGCTCTAACTTCGAGGGAGCTCAAAGATTTTTGCTTCTTTGGCATGAAATATCGTGCATCTTCATAAACTGTTGCTTCATGAACTGTAAAAGGCTGAATATCACCAGAGATCCTGAATTCTTCTCCATCTTTGAGATATTTCATACACTGGTGTAATGTTGACGGGACAATGCCATACTCATGCAACCAGGGACGACCTACCAGCGCCTTGAACGAAGTATCCGCATCAATCACATGAAATTTAGCTTCTGTATGAAGCTCTCCAAATACAAGAGGAAGCATGAATGACCCGAGGGTTTTCTGCCCTTTTTCATTGAAACCATGCACCATCAACTTATCTGGCCCGAGGTGCTCCACATCAAGGCAGAGAGATCTCAGTGCTTTCAAGCTTATCAGATTTACGGAGGACCCAGGATCAATTAGGATTCGACTGATAATCAGTTTATCGCTCTCTGCAGTAACATACAGAGGACGATTATGGTCTGCAGTTCCGAGCATCATGTCCTCTTCGGAGAAAGTAATGAATGGCTCATTTCGAGCTTGCAGAACCTCAGTCAAATTGCGTTCAGCAAAATACGCCTCATATCTTTCGGGATCTTTTAGAGCCTGAATCAGAGTCTCCCGAAGGTCTTTAGACATCACTAAGGCATCGTATATGCTGAGCTGTGCTGGAATTTTTCTTAGATGGGATAAGATATTATAATCTATCCCATTGGCTGAAGTGTTCTTCTTCTTGGTATCTTCAGGGATAATATCGTCATTGATGATTATCTCTTTCTCCTTATCTTTATTGGAGACCCCTTTCTTCGGTGGAGGCGGCAGTATTTTGCCGCTTCTTAACTGCACTTGAGCAATCTCCTCCGGTTCAGAGTCATTTGACTGTACATTTTCTTCAGAGTCAGCCATCGTTGCATCTAGGGACTCATTTGTTGATCCAGAATCACTACCCAGGTTTACATGTCCCATCCGAGATGCTATGCTAGGATCTGATTCGTCTCCCTCTGGAAAATACAAATCCTCCTCCGAACTGTAATCCATTGGCAAAACCATCATACAGGATTCAGAGGGTACTTCTGTGTGTTCCTCTTTTATCGAGGTACTCGGCGCCACTGAGATGACCCGACATACTTCTTTGGGAAGAGAATTCTCATCATCTTCTTCAGCTTCATCAATTTTAAGCTCCGTCATGAAGTCAGCAAGCTTGATAGGTCGCCTCACAGTCTGGTAGTATTCATCCAAACTGTCGATAACCCTCTGAGTTGCGGTCATCTTCTCCTTGGGCTTCTTCAATTTGGTCTTCTTCTTGGATGATTTCTTCTTTCCAGTCTTTGAAGAACCAACTTGGTTGGAGAACTGTTTTGAAGTAGAAGGTCGTACCACCGGCAATGCCTTCAAACTTATCATAGGCTCAACAGGAGACTTCCACTTTACACCTGGAACTCCTTCAAGCTGTTTTAACATTTTCACAGTCTTCTTGGAGACCGCAGTCTCCCACTGTTCTTCTTGAACTGGCTTCTTCTCTTTTCTTCTTTCTTCAACCAGAGGTACGGAAGAGGACGTGACCACCCGAGCTGATTCCTTCTTAGGATGAGACAACACATTGTCGGATAATGTTATCTCCCCTTTTTGATATTTTCTTTCAAGCCAATCCTTGAAGATGTAGCAATCTTCAATAGGATGGCTGAGTACCCGATGGTATGGGCAATAATTTGGATCACCAGTGTGCTTCGACTCTTCGGGCCTCTTGCATTCAGGCAGTTCTAAACCCGATCTCGACACTTGTCGAAATAATTTGGCAACACTCTCCCTTTTGAATGAATACTCTTTATTCATTTTATCTTTAAGGGATTGGAACGTTCTATCACCAGTTCCTGTTGTTTGTCTCGGGCGTTCTCCACCACCTTGATAAGTTCGTGGCTTATCATTTCCCCCTAATATCAGCTTCGGTTGGGGGTTGGGGTTGTAGACTTGCTTAGGCCTTTCTTGATATTGCATCGGCTGTTTGTCTTTGTCTACGTTGTAAATTAGCTGCTTTTCTCTATCAGCTCTAGAGAAGAACGTAGAGTCGGCCTCACCCCTTCTAGCACCCGGGGCTTTACCCTTTTTGAGCTTATCAGAGTGATTTTCTGATCTGGACAAATTCAGTTTTTCAAATTTGGCCACTCTGTCGAGCAAGTCTTGAAATGTGTTTATCGTAGCCATGCACAGGAAGGGTTGCATCTTGTCATCAATGTTGCCCATTAACAACTGTACTGCATGTTCTTCTTCTAACTGCTGCTCACATTTCATACTTAGATTTCGCCAGCGAGTGATGTACTTGGTCACTGATTCTTCTCTTTTTCTCTTATCAAGAGCGAGGTCAGCGATCGTGATCTTCTCTGTTGCACTAGCAAACCTCTTCACGAACATAGATTCTAATTCTGCGAAGGTTTTCACAGAATCATTTGGCAGTTCAGCGTACCATTCGAAAGCAGTTGCTGTCAAACTACTAACGAATTGTCGGAAGAGTAGGGCGTCATTTCCTCCTGTATTCCCACAGGTGGCTTTAAACTGTGCCAGGTGCTGCCTGGGGTTGTTATTACCGTTGAAAGTGTTGAACTTTGGGACCGAATACCCTTTCGGGTATGGTACTTGGTCGTATTCAGCAGGATACGGACGACCTTTGCCCACCAACTTTTCTGCTTGATCAACGGCTATAATAGCCCTGATCCTTTCTGTTATTATTCCTTCCAACTGTGCAGCAGTCACGGGCTCGGAAGTACTTGCAATATTTTGTGGGGTGGGCTGACGGGTGACATTATGAGTTTCGCGACCACCTTCAGGATTACCTCGTACTCCCGAGGCTTGAGGCATTTGAAAATTTGGAGGATCCGGAGGAGGATTGGGCATGGCGCCAACAGCGGCAGTTCTCTGCATCATCTGCATCATTGCCCCCATTTGAGTCATCATCTCAGTCATCTTCTCATTCAACTGAGAGATTTCTCTGTCTTTGGCTCTCATTTGTCGTCTCATATGTCTTTGCATTTCTGCAAGTGTGACATTCTCGTCAGCGAAGGGATTCTCCTCGGCTTCTTCTCTTTCTTCTTCAGCTTGTGAATGACCACCTCTACCAGTGGTGGACCCAGCTTCACGACGACGTTGATAAACTCGCCTAATTGGCGGTTGTTGCTCGTCTTCACCTTCATCGTCATCATAATAGGTTTCATCATTAGCATTGGTGTGTCTCACCATATAGACAACCTCCATGTCCAGAGTGTCATTTGTTTCTTTCAATTCTTCTTCTAAGTTTCCATCCATAAATTCTTCAATATTTTCGTCCCCTTCAAGGTATTCTTGTATATTTTCATCCTCTTCAAGGAATTCTTTTTCTTCAATGTTGCTTCCCCTTGCATATTTCCTTCATCTTCTAGTACTCGGATCTCCGACCGGCGCCGCCACTGGATTTCCGGCTCTTGGTTAGGCACGGGGACTTCTTCAACCAGCGGACTGCGGTCAAAGTTGGTTTCTTCTTTTGGAGGGGATGAAAAGCGACGGGATCCCCTAGAGGATTCTCCAAGGTGTCTACCGTCTGGAGGAGTGTCATTATGGGTTCTTTTTGGGGCCCACTTCTGACGTTGTTTGTAAATGGGGCAGATCTCCGGGAAGCCTCACCAGATGTCACGCCCAGATCAGTTCCTCTTTCTCTTCTGTTTTTTCATTTCTCCGAGGCATTGGCCTCCAGACTTGTTTTCCTTTCCACCGGGACCTTTCAGCGGTGGATCCCTGAACATAGGGTTCAGGTGTCACACCCCGATGTTCACCGCGTGAAATATATTTCTTTCTCTTTTCTCTGCAGCAAAGGATAGACGCTCCCTTGGCGGGGTTCTTCTGGTCTCGATCACTAAAGGTTGTTGAAATTTCTTCTTCAGACCTTTCTCCTTTACAGTCTTCAGGACCCGATAACCCGGGCTGAGAGAGTTTCAGGTTCCTTTCTCTTTGGAGGAGCTGGGTCTTCAGGTCGTCGATCCCAGAAAGATTTCTTCAGCTCACCAGTGGAGCTATTCCTTTTGACCCATTTTAGATCAGAAAATTTGTTCCTGGTGGGAACATTGACTTCAGGCTCTTGGGCCGACAGATTGGATGGATGGACTGGCAGTAGTTGTTGCTGAGCTCGGAGTTCAGCATTCATCTTCCTTCTCTGTCTTCTTGTAGGCCTTCCTCCAGATGAGGAGGCTTCAGCATCATTCTTTCCGGGTGCAGATAACCCGGTCGGCAGAGTGGTGGTGTTTGTAGTCACCACAGGTACTCTTCCACCATTCACAATTCTTCTGGTGGTTGGAGCCTCAGGCTGTGATAGCCTCGCGAATACAGAAATCCTCCCATGAGGATTTTCAACAGCAGGTCGTGGCGCTGGCAGATGCGCACGATGGACAGAAGCTTTAGTAGTTCTTGCAACTACAGCAGGGAAGTCGACGCTACCAAACTGGATGGTAGCTCCAGTATTTCCGGTTTCTATGACAGCATTAGCCAGCTGGATCCTGGCTCCTCGTCCTAGTTGGACGGTCATCGGCGTGTTCTGTAGATCCATCTGCATAAATGAAAGGCAAGGGTTAGTAATCAGAATCTGATACATCACCCCGCACTTTCAAAATGCAGAGACTTGCACAGAACACAAAAACACAAATAGACAAAAATCATTAGCATAAACAAGCAATAAAAATAATTTTAAAATTATGCCGAATGCCGAACGAATTTGTTGAATGATCATTTAGAAAATGATTTTAAAATTTTGATCCGCTAAATGATCATTTTAAAAGATTCAAAATTTTGAACACGAATTGATATGGCTGCTACTATAGCACTGATATGACTAGCCAGAGATGGAAAGAGAAACCATTCCCCAGCGGAGTCGCCAGAAATCTGTGGGCTCCGAAAATTCGGCCCCGGCCTCCGCTCGCTTTGCTTATTCGGCGAGGGAGTTTTAACTGAATAAGTTCCGAGGTAAATTTTGGAAGGCAGATGGGTTTGTAGATAAGACACTACCCAGAGATTTCGCCCTCATTTTGTGAGGACTTTATGATCTGAGTTCTGGTTTCCTATAGGCGCAAGCCCCTATAGTTAATTACCCCTCCCGATAACGAGAGAGAACTTTCGATTAAGGCTAGTCGTCGATCAGATATGTAGAATATACATGTTATCTGGCATATAGTAGCAGCAATGGGTTTGGGTATTGGTAGAAATTGGATTTGAAAATGGGTTTGAATTTGGGATAGTTGGAGAATTTGGGAATTTGGAAAGGGTTGGAAAATTTGGTATTTAAAATAGAAATTGTACCATCTAGCACTTAAAGCGGATGGTGGGGGAATGGATGATGGACCCGATCAAGATCCCATGGTTCCGTCGTCCCGGGCCATCGTGGTCCCTGGTCTACTTAGTCAGAGGAGGTAGTCGACCCAACCTGACAAAAGGATCCTTGTCGGCAGCCATGGGTTGCTTCGTCCAAGGGGACCTTGTAGACCGGGGTTGGATGTTTGTCTAAGGGGACAAATTTGAATCCACCTTAGCTAACAGAGGGCTTTGTGCCCTGTCAATTATATCCTATTGATTCATATCTCAAGGATTTAACGCCATTAAGGAGCGTATTGGCTCTGGCCATAACCGCTATCTGTGGTGCCATTTGGCGGCAAAACCACTCGGTTCAGAGGGCCCCGGGTCATAACCGTTTACCTGCAGTGCCATTTGGCGGCGAAACTGCCGGTTAGAGGACACGTACCATGTCCTTACTGGCAATAGATTATTTGAGAATGGATCCTAGTAATATTTTCGACTAGGCATTTGGCTCTTTGTGAGCTGAAGTAAATTTTAATTTGTCCGCCTCGACAAACTGTTGCGGAGGGCGGATGGATTTTGCTTTAAGTACGGATGGATGATTTCAATTTTGAATATTTTGGATTTTTGGGATTTTTGTGGAGTTTTGAAAATTTTGAAATAAAACTTTGGATATTTGGGAGATATTTGAAAATATTTGGGGAACCCCTCCGGTTGAGATCTGCATTCAACACGGCCATCATCGGGGTGTTTGGGGTCATTTCCTTTTATGGGTTGAACCTTGTCAACTCTGTCGGGCTTATCGACAGAGGATCGGGTTTCGTAGGCTTTATGCCCTTGATAGTGAATTCTCATTGTTGTAGGCCTTGAAGGCCTAATATGAATGTATTAAGACAAATATGACGGTCGTCATAACCGTATATTTGTTTGTTGGTTCGAACCCTGTCGACTTCTATTGACCCGTATAGAAGGATCAGTTTCGAACCTGAATTCACTTGTCAACCCGCGCAGCATCCCTAGACGTCACGTGTGTACCAATAACACGCTCGCCGGGGCCCATGCGGGTTGTAATTGCATTTACCCCTTTTTTAGTGTACCTATGTGTATACAATTTATAGTGCACGTGCAGGGGTACTCTTGGAATAGACGCCTTCTGTCTGTTTGTACGAATATTGCAGATCCGGTGGCGTGACGTAGCAGCTTCTGAATAGAGTCGTTCGCTGCTTCGTACAGGTAGACTGTCGTGCACTATTCGTTGATTTTCGTAGGTAGGTCATAGTGCACTAACGAGCCTCCTGCCTTAGGTTGTAGAAGCTTACTTTTGAAGTTTGTGTCTGTTATAGTCTCTTTCGTACTATCCACAAATGACATATGATACATATAGCGGATCTGCTGTAAGGGGTCGTAGAGATTTGTATTTGCTATGTATCTTTTGCCTTTGTCTGTAGATAGATTGCTACATGGAGAATGATCATTTTATTGCATGCATCTATCGTCACTAACTACTAGCAGGTCATTGAACTTGTCATCATACTAGCTTTCATTAGCCATGAACTAGCCATCATTAACTACAAGCTAACCAATACCAATCATATTCTTCGTGGCTTCTCTCAGTGTGCTATGATATTGGATCACTATTTCTCCCATATGATTGATACAAATATCGTGAATGGTTGTAGTTGTTTCTTTCATTTAATCTTTGCTTGCATGATGACTTTAACATCTTGCCAAATTACAAGTCTCATTCTAAGTATCGAATTACATTTACCTCTCAAATAAATAACAATTTCTTATCACTCATTGAAGATATTGTATTGTTGAATGTAAGCATGATTTGAGATGGATGCCTCAAATTAAAGTAAAAATTCCCTATCGTTTCATTGGAATTTTCTTGCACCAAGAGTATGGATGATATCCTTTCCACTTCTTTCTTGCATTGGTTTGTAAGGCGCTACATTTACCGAATGTGAATTTTTTGTTGTCCATGAGACTATCATTCAGTGTATGCTTTTTGCATCCAATTAGGAATTGCTTTCTCATCACTCATAACTTCACTTTAAGCATGATATCAAGCCTTTTCATGCTTGGTTCCAACCCTACATTGTCAAGAGATTGGCCTTACATGGTTTGTTCATTCAAGTTCAAATCTCTTATGATTCATTTGAATTCCTTGTGCTATGGTTTGACTTGAATTCTTATGGATCATTCAATTCTTAGTTCATTATTGGAACCCACTTGATATTGCATGGTCCAAGTTCAAAGCACATGATCAAGTATTTACTTGAATTCAAATGACCAACTCAAGTTCTCATTCTTGTTTGAGTTCAAAGTTCAAATTCAAGTTCTATGTCCAATCTTTCCTATGATCATGTTGAGTTCAAGTTCCAAATGTTTGCAGAGTCAAACTCACTTGAATTTTCAGATTGTTCGAGTCATGTTCTATGTCCCCTGTAGTCTAACTCGTGTTCGAGCTCAAAATGAGTTCAACCAAGTTCAATTGAGAATCCAAGTTCATTTTCATATTCATTTCAATTAGGATTGAATTTATTTTGGGTTCAAGTTCAATTAAGTATATTGAAACAAGTCCACAAGTCCAATATCTTCTCGAGTTCAAAGGCTCACAAGTCCGAGTCCAAGTTCAATCGTCCTTCGAGTTCAACCAAGTCCAAATGCAGCATTGCTTTCACCCGAAATTTCGGCAGCCTTCCGGCGTCTCCCCCGTTTAGGGGAAAACTACGGAAAACTGGGCCTATCCCACCACGCTAAGAAAAGTGTGTATGGTAGGTGCCCTCTTTCGAGGACACCACGGCCGTGTAATTTGATCCCCCACCACGCTAAGAAAAGCGTGTATGGGTATTTTGAAAACATTTTGCAAAAAAAATCATTTTTTTAAAGTATTTTGCAAGAACAGCAGTTATTTCCCCGCAAGCGGGTACTTATGGGTATCCCCGCTTCGTCGTGCGCATCGCACCGGGATCCCTTCCCACCACGCTAAGAAAAGCGTGTATAGGCGGGGTTTCCAAGGCGATACGAACTTCGAAGAAGGAATTTGGGTGATTACCCGCTTCGTCGCAAGCGTCGGGACGCACTCCCTCCTACCACGCTAAGAAAAGCGTGTATAGGTGGTCGTTTTGTCCCGACGAATGTGTTGAAACGGGTTCTCGGAGTTTTAGGGTTTAGAAGTGGTTATACCTGCGGGGTCGACGACGGCGGTGTGAGGATCGAGGTAAGAGAAAAGTTCTCTTTAATTAATTATAATTAGGCAATTATAATTAATTAAAATAATTAGTTACAATTTATTAAAATTAATTAAAATAATTAGTTATAATTAGCTTTAATTATAACTAATAAATATTAATTAATTTTAACAACTTATAATTAATTAATAATTAATAATAATTATAAATTATAATTAATTAAATTTATTCTAATTAAATTAATCATAATTAATTAGATTAATTATAACTATTTAATTAAAATTAAATATGATTAATTATAATAACCATAATTTAAAATTAATTTAAATTAATTTTAATCAAAATAATTTAAATTAATTAAACTCTCTCCCTTTCTCTCTCTCTCTTGATTAAGCTCGGTAGGATTACGGGATTTGGCCGAGAAGCGTGCAAAGGGAGATGGTTACCTTCACGGCCCGTGAGCTCCTGTTGGTGCTTCCGATCAAAAATGTCGTGACTTCCAATCTAACCGGAAGGGAAAGTCGCTCGAAGGAGCCAAGCCGAACAGCCACGAAGGAATCGGAGAAGGGCTCGGGTAGGTCTCTCCCCTCTCTCTCTCTCTGTGTTTGCGTGAGGAGTCGGCAGAGGCAAGGGAGGTCCGACTGCTTGGGGTCGGGATGGAGAGGTGAGGTCGGAGCTTGGGGTTTGAGGAGATGTTGGGAAGAGGCCGTGGAAGGAAGTCGGCCGGGAGTGCTCGGGTGTCTTGGCTTCGGATGGAGATCGGGATTCGGTCGGAGAGGGTGGAACGAACAGGCGGAGAGCAGAGAGAGCGAAAGCAGCGACGGGAGCAGAGAGTTCGGACGGGGTAAGAGATCGTGAGCCTTCCCTTTCATTTTATAGACGCGAAAGAGGCGAGAAACGAGGCCGTCGTCGCAGGATTCGCGCAGGGATTGCGGAGAAGTGATCGTTCGGTGCCGTATCTACAGTAATTTTGACGGGATTTCAGCGGGATTTCGGCAGATACCGTGGATCCGTCGGGCACAGGGTATGTATGCAGGACTTTGATTTGAGTTTTCTTCTTCCTTTCGTTCCGTTGGTTTTTATTCAGAGGTCAACAAGTACGAAGATTCTGATTTCTGTCTGATGTGTTTGGTTTTGGATTCTGAGAATTTTGATTGGAGGTTTGTTGCTTTGCTGAGCTGTTGAGCTCACTCTTGTTTTCTGGTGGTTTTTCAGGTTCTGGGAAAGGGAAGGAAGTCCAGGACTAGATTTCATAGTCTGATCAGTATAGGTATTTTGTTCTTTTTGATTTTTGTACAGTCATGCCTTTTCTGCTCTGTTTCTTTCTGTCAACCATGCACTGTATTTGTAGATGATTGTTTTGAGGAAAAGAAAGGAAAATGTAGATGATTTGTTCCGCTGCATTTGATATTTGTTAGTAGCTCTGGTCTGTTTTGTATGGATAATATTTGGAAGATTCCGTTCAGTAAGCAAATTCCAAAGCCAGATCCTGGTTAGTCTGTTTGGCTGGTCGCGGCCCGGTGCGGGCGGGATCCGTCTCGGGTCGGGTCGTGACAAAGCCTTTTTGGTGGTATCAGAGCATTGGTTTTGGAATTTGGTTGGATTGTAAAACAGAGCTATAGGAAGTGATCTGTAGTGAGTTGGTCTGGGGTAGTTTTGGTTTGTTTGGCTTTTTATTGTGTTGTTTTTGTGATAGTTTTCCGGATTTTCTAGATTTTTCTGTATGGATCAGCCAGACCCAGACATGACTGACGGGCATAGTGCCAGTCAGGCAGCTCCAGTGGGGAGTACAGCCCCAGTGGCCGGTGCTGATACATTGTCTCAGTTTGCTACGCTTGTTTCTCAGATGATGAGCGAGACTCAGAGCAAAGCTTCTACTGTCAGATCTGAGGATATTGATAGACATCTGCAGTTGTTTTTGAGGTTGAAACCTCCGAGATTTGAGAGCGCTGTTGATCCCAGAGCTGCTGAGGAGTGGTTCAGGAGGTCGGAAAAGACTTTTGACGGGATGCAGTGTCCTGCGGACAGGAAGGTTCCATTAGCTGTTTTTCTGTTGGATGGAGAGGCTGAACACTTGTGGGAAGGCCAGCAAGCAGCCAGATTTCAGGGCAGATTGAACTCTCTGATCACTTGGGAAGAGTTCACTGAGGTGTTTCGAGACTGGTTTGTTCCCCCTTCTGCACGACATCAGATGCAAGAGAGTTTTCTGAGACTTGTTCAGGGGAGCAAGACGGTGATGCAGTACGAGGTTGAGTTTACTGCATTAGCCAGGTACGCTCCGCAGCTGGTTAGTACTTCTGCTGAGAGGTGCTACAGATTTCTGAGGGGATTACGAGATACTTTGAGGCAGCCCCTGATACCATTCCGGATCACTGACTTTTCTGAGCTTGTGGAGCGAGCTCGATTGATAGAGAACGACCTGATGGCTACTCAGCAGCGGTGGACTGCGAGTAGGAAGAGATTTGGAGGTGAGGCTTCAGGTAGTGGTTCCTCTGGAAAGAGGAGATTTGTATATGGACCTGGTTCTGGATCTGGTGAATCTAGGAGGAGTGGAGGGTCGTCTGGTACTGCTACTAATACGACGAGTTCTGGATCTGTTAGTTCGGCACCTGTGTGCCAGAGCTGTGGACGACGACACCTTGGCCAGTGCTACAGGATGGCTGGTCTGTGCTTCCGATGTGGTCAGCCAGGACATCGGATTGCAGAGTGTCCACAGATGGGATTTGATCGGCGTTCTGAGTTCCGATCTGAGGGCTCTGTTAGACCTGCTGGTTCAGTAGGGAGACCGAGGACTGTTCCTCCGCGTTCTGAGGGATTTGCTGGTAGAGGTGGTGGTTCTAGTTCTGGACCACGGAGACCACCTACTGTTCAGAGGGAGCAGAGTAGTTCTGTTGCTTCAGCTCCAGCTCCAGTGCAGCCCCGAGTTTACAGCTTGAGTCAGCAGGAGGCTCGAGATGCTCCCGATGTTGTGACAGGTATGATTTTACATTTTTGATCAGCCCTGTCGTGTTTTATTTGATTCTGGAGCGAGTCACTCTTTTCTGTCCGAGCACTGTTTTGAGATTTTGCATTTGGACTCGTTTTTGCTTCCGATTTCTTTGTCTGTGATTTTACCGGCTGGAAATCCTTTGATTGCTCGGAAGTTTTGCTTGTGTGAGATTGACATTTCTAGCAAGAAGTGGAAATCGAGTCTGATTCTGTTGCCGATTTCTTCATATGATGTGATTCTTGGCATGGATTGACTGAGTCAGTACGAGGCCCAGATAGACTGTCTGAGGAAGCAAGTGAGTTTGCTTATGGCTGGAAAGAGATTTGTATTTCAGGGCTTACGAGGTGTTCTCTCTAGTCTGATTTCTGTGTTGGAGGTAAGCAGGATGTGGAAGAAAGGATGCCCAATGTTTTTGGCTTCGGTGCGGGATCTGAACCTGGAGGTTGGTTCTGTCTCTGAGATCCCAGTAGTACGGGAGTTTGTTGATGTTTTTCCTGAGGAGTTGGTTGGTTTACCTCCGGATAGAGATGTGGAGTTCTCTATCGATATTTTTCTGGGTACCGCTCCGATATCAAAAGCTCCGTACAGGATGGCACCGAAAGAACTTTCTGAGTTGAAAGTTCAGCTTCAAGAGTTTGTAGGCTTTGTCCGTCCTAGTATTTCGCCCTGGGGAGCACCTGTTTTATTTGTGAAGAAGAAGGACGGGACACTCCGTATGTGTATTGATTACAGAGACTTGAACAAGGTCACGATCAAGAACAAGTATCCTTTGCCTCGGATCGATGACTTGTTTGATCAACTTTCCAGATCTTCTATGTTTTCGAAGATTGACTTGCGATCCGGATATTATCAGGTGAAGGTGAAGGAATCTGATGTGATGAAGACAGCTTTCAGTACTCGGTACGGGCACTACGAGTTTTTGGTTATGCATTTTGGGGTAACCAATGCGCCTGCTATTTTCATGGATCTGATGAACCGAGTATTCAGGGAGTATTTGGATCAGTTCGTGGTCGTCTTTATCGACGATATTTTGGTATATTCTGCTTCTGAGGATGATCATGCCAGACACTTGAGGATTGTGTTGGAGACTTTGAGGCGGCATCAGCTGTATGCCAAGTTCTCCAAGTGTGAATTCTGGCTGAGGAGCATTTCTTTTCTGGGGCATGTGATTAGCGGAGAAGGCATTTCTATTGATCCCTAGAAGATTCAGGCAGTTGCTGATTGGCCGAGGCCGACTACGGTATTTGAGGTACGTAGTTTCTTGGGCATGGCCGGATATTACAGGAAATTTGTGAAGGGATTTTCACAGATTTCGACGCCTCTGACGAGACTGACGCAGAAGTCAGTACCTTTTGTTTGGACACCGGAGTGTGAAGCTAGTTTTCAGAGACTGAAGGATTATCTGACTTCAGCTCCAGTGTTAGCACTTCCGTCAAGTACGGAAGGTTTTCAGGTGTTCAGTGATGCTTCACTGAAAGGACTGGGATGTGTCCTGATGCAGCATGGTCAGGTAATTGCTTATGCTTCTAGACTGTTAAAACCACATGAGAAGAATTACCCGACACATGATCTGGAATTAGCTGCAGTGGTTTTTGCTTTGAAGATTTGGCGTCATTACCTGTATGGCGTCAGATGTGAGATCTTTACTGATCATAAGAGCCTGAAGTACATTTTTACTCAGAAGGATCTGAATCTGAGACAGAGAAGATGGCTCGAGTTGATCAAGGATTATGATATGACTATTCAGTACCAGCCTGGGAAGGCTAATATGGTAGCGGATGCTCTGAGCAGGAAGTCTTCTGGATTATCAGGTATTCAACTTACTTCTGATGACTTTCTGATTCGAGACATGGATCGCTTGCAGTTGGAGGTGATTCCCTCCAATGGTTTGGATTTGGCTCAGATGAGTATTCAGTCTACTTTGGAGACAAGGATTCAAGAAGCCCAGAAGTCAGATTCGGATTATTCGAAGTTGATTGCTCAGATTGGATCTGGTAAGACTCCTGAACTTCGAATTTCTGATTCTGGTGCTATTTTCTGCAAGAACAGGTTGTGGGTACCTGTGTTTGGGGATTTGAGGCAGGAGATTCTGTATAAATCTCATCATTCTGGCTACACTATTCATCCAGGCAGTGGTAAGATGTATGCTGATATGAAGCTTTTGTTCTGGTGGCCTGGGATGAAGAAGGATGTGGCGGAGTTTGTGTCGAGATGCGAGGCCTGTCAGTTGGTGAAGGCAGAGCATCAGCGACCAGGTGGACTGTTGCAGTCGTTGCCTATCCCTGAGTGGAAGTGGGAGGAGGTGACGATGGACTTTGCGATGGGTTTTCCTCGATCACGGCAAGGACATGATGCCATCTGGGTGATCGTAGATCGATTGATGAAGTCTGCCTATTTTCTTCCGATCAGACAGACTGATTCAGTAGATCGCTTGGCACAGGTTTATGTTAAGGAGATTATCAGATTGCACGGTGTGCCTCGCGTGATTGTATCTGATCGAGACGGACGTTTTACTTCCAGACTTTGGAAGGGTATTCAGCAAGGCTTGGGTACTAAACTGCATTTCAGTACAGCTTTTCATCCTCAGACTGATGGACAGTTTGAGAGGACTATTCAGGTACTGGAAGATCTGTTGAGGCTTTGTGTTTTGGACTTTGGCGGAAGCTGGGAAGATCATATCCCTTTGATTGAGTTTGCTTATAACAATAGCTTTCAGTCCAGTATCGGTATGGCACCGTATGAGGCTCTGTATGGCCGGAAGTGCCGGACTCCTTTGACTCTGATGGAGGTCGAAGATAGACAGGCTTTGGGTGCCACTTTTGCTGATGAAACTGTTCAGAAGATCAGCTTGATTAAGGAAAGATTGAAAGCGGCTCAGGACCGACAGCAGAAGTATTGTAATCAAAAGCACAGGTTTGTTGAGTTTCAAGTTGGTGATTTTGTATATGTCAAAGTCAGCCCGATGAAGGGTGTGAGCAGATTTGGCCAGGTGAGCAAGATTAGTCCAAGGTATGTTGGACCTTTTGAAATCTTGAAAAGAATTGGAAAATCTGCTTACAGACTGTTGCTTTCTGATTTGATGCCCGACGTACATAATGTGTTTCACGTATCCACTTTGAGGAAGTGGGTATCCGACTCTGGGAAGAAGGTATCTGCTGATGAGGTTGAGATTCAGGAGAATCTGGCGTACAAGGAAGAGCCAGAGTTGATTTTGGCGTACGACGTCCGAAAGCTACGAAGTAAACAGATTCCGATGGTTAAAGTCCAGTGGAAGCACCGTACTGCACGGGAAGCGACTTGGGAGAAAGAGTCGGACATGAGGAAGTCGTATCCGTATCTGTTTTGACAGATTTTGATTGGACAATGTCGAGGACGACATTTTTTTGAAGTTGGGGAGATTGTAATATCAGTTTTGCTCCAGGTTCGTCCGGGACGAATTTGGATCGTCCCGGGACGATCGGTACAGGTTTGGTCAGAATTGTGAAAAATTGGGCAGTTCGTTTGGACGAAAATTTGGATCATCTGGACGAAAATTCTCCCGAGGACCTGTCGCCGGGGATGATAATTAAATTTCGTTTGGACGAAATTCGTCCAGAGCACATATCGTCCGGGACGAAGTGCGATCGTCCAGGACGATCAGTCTGGATATATATAGAAATGAGATATTTTGAAGAGAGAGAAAAAGCTGAGGAGAGAGAAAAATGAAGGAAAAAGTGGAAAAGTGGATTTTTGGACGACGCCGAGCTGTTTTCGATCGACGAGACTGTTCAGGAAATTGCTGTACGCAAGGTAAGGCACAATCCGACTTTCTAAATTTTCAGAACCGTCGCTGTTGACGGTATTTTCTGTCCAGATTTCATTTTTGTTAGCGATTTTCGTCCGTATTTTCCGACTGGTTTAGTTTTTACCGCGTAACTTTCTGTATATCGTTGACGTGCCGGGTGTGCACATTTTAAATATATTTTGGAGATTTTTGTCCGGACCGTTTTGATTTGATGGCGTTTTATTCCGACTGTATTTTTCTGTGTGAATATTAAATGCTGTGGCAGTAGAATAAATGTTCTAAAATGTTGTTATCTACATTCTGTGTGAATTTGGTATTCTGTGATTTTTCAGGAAAATTGTGTAAATTTCATACGCTGCCGTTATGCTGCCCGATTTTTGGGTGATTTCTGATTTGTCCGGATTTCTTCTGATTTGATATGCTATCTGTATATGCTATAAAAAGGGAGTTATAAGGGGCCTGGATCCTATGAGATTCAGTTAGTGTCTGGGAAATCTGATATCTGTTATGTTCCGGATCCGAGGAAATCTGTTTAGGTGCTATAAGCACTATATATGTATTCTGGTATGATAAGTACATTTGTTCTGATGCTATAAGCACATCTGTTCTGGTGCCGTGAACACAAAGGGAGGCATAAGGGGCCGGAATCCGTAGAGATTCCGTCAGTGTCAGGGAATTTAGCTATTAATTATATATCTGATATCTGATATCTGAGAAATAATTTTTGATTTTCCGTATCTGTTCTAATACGATTCTGATTCTGATATGATTCTGATACGATTCTGATACGATTCTGTTCTGTTCCGATATGATTTGAATCTGATTTCTGTACGATTCTGATTCCGTTAATGTGATAGGTCTGATCTGTTCTGTTTCTGATTTGATATATGTCTGTTTCAGTTCCGATCTGATTTTGATCTGATATATGTCCATATATGTTCTGATTTGATCTGTTTTGTTATGAACTGTCCGATTCTAATTTCAGTACGAAGATTCTGATTTCTGTCTGATGTGTTTAGTTTTGGATTCTGAGAATTTTGATTGGAGGTTTGTTGCTTTGCTGAGCTGTTGAGCTCACTCTTGTTTTCTGGTGGTTTTTCAGGTTCTGGGAAAGGGAAGGAAGTCCAGGACTAGATTTCAGAGTCTGATAAGTATAGGTATTTTGTTCTTTTTGATTTTTGTACAGTCATAACTTTTTTGCTCTGTTTCTTTCTGTCAGCCATGCACTGTATTTGTAGATGATTGTTTTGAGGAAAAGAAAGGAAAATGTAGATGATTTGTTCCGCTACATTTGATATTTGTTAGTAGCTCTGGTCTATTTTGTATGGATAATATTTGGAAGATTCCGTTCAGTAAGCAAATTCCAAAGCCAGATCCTGGTTAGTCTGTTTGGCTGGTCGCGGCCCGATGCGGGCGGGATCCGTCTCGGGTCGGGTCGTGATTGTGAGGTTGGCATATAACTGGCAACTGTTACATTTTTGTATGAGCTCTAATGCATCCTGCTTCATCGTTGGCCAGTAAAATCCCTATCTCAGGACCTTTTGGGCTAGCGCCCTTCCGCCAAGATGTTCCCCACAAATGCCTGAATGTACTTCTTGGAGTACATAGTTCACCTCTAAAGGAGGAAGATATTTGAGGTATGGCCCTATGAAAGATCGTTTGTATAACTCTCCATTAATAATGGTGAAGTTTGCTGCCTGCCTCCGAAGTCGTACTGCAACTGTTGGATCTTCAGAAAGAACGCACTCTTATAGGAAAGTGAGAATGGGGTCGATCCAAGAAGCTTCTTTTAATTCATCTATTGATTGAATTATCCATGGGCCTTGAATGCTCAGAAAATAGATCACCTCAATATATTTTCATCTGAAAATATCTTCTATCGTAGAAGTGGCTAACTTGGAGAGAGAGTCTGCCCTTGCGTTCTATTTCCAAAGGATATGGAAGATCTGATGCTTTGCTATTTGAGCCAACAAGATTTAACTATCTGGCAATATTGGACCAATAATGGATGGTGAATATCAAACTCCCTTTCTACCTGAGAGGCGACTAGTTGGGAATCAGTGTGAACCATTAAGTCCTGTACTTCACAACTGATTGCCTGTCTCAATTCGGCAATTAGAGCTTCATATTCAGCATTGTTGTTTGTTACTGGGAACTTCAGTCTAAGCCCATAATCGAGTGTGGCTTTCTACGGGAAGATCAATAAGATTCCAGCGCCAGCACCAGAACTCCCAGATGCTCCATCGACATATAATGTCCAGCAAGAGGAGGAAGGAGACACATCAAGTGATTCATTGGAGGTGTAGTTAGTGCATTCGACCACAAAATCGGCAAGCACTTGCGACTTGATGTCGGGTCTAGGTAGGAACTGTATATCGAATTCTCCAAGCTCCACTGACCATTTGAATAATCTTCCAGATGCCTCGGGCTTTTGGAGAATACTCTTCAACTGTAGGTTTGTATAAACCCTGATCGCGTATGCTTAGAAATAAGGGCATAAATTTCTTGCTGAGAAGACTAACTCTAAGGCTGTTTTATCTACTAATGAATAGCGTGTCTCAGTCTCTGAAAGTACCTTGCTAATATAATAAACTGGGCGTTGAACAGTATCATCTACCCGAACCAAGACCGAGCTTATAGCCTGGGAGGAGACGGCTATATACATATACAAAATTTTCCTTGGAACTGGCTTCGAAAGTAGGGGCGACGAGGCTAGATAAGCTAGGAGTTGTTCGAAAGCCTCTTGGCATTTATCGATCCACTGAAATCTTAAGCTACGAGCACCTCTGAGAACCTTGAAGAAAGACAAATATTTGTCTCCTCAGCGAGCTAGGAATCGAGAGAGTGCCGCAATCCTTCAGTTTAATCTTTGGACTTTCTTGATATTTCTTGGGGGTAGCATGTCCCTTAGGGCCTTGATCTTCTCTGGGTTGGCCTCAATCCCTCGGTGGGTAATCATGAACCCCAGAAATTTTCCTGAGGCGACTCCAAATGAAAATTTGGAGGGGTTGAGGTACATGTTGTAAGATCGAAGGACGCAGAAGCATTGTTCCAAGTCCGAGATATGCTGGGACTTCTCGAGGCTCTTTACTGGCATGTCATCCACATATACTTCCATAGTGCACCCGATAAGGTTCTTAAAAATCTTATTCATTATGCGTTGATATGTTGCCCCGGCATTCTTGATCCCGAATGGCATTACTAGGTTACAGTATAACCCCTTATCTGTTTGAAAAGCTGTTGCCTCCTCATCAACAGGATCCATTTGTATTTGATTGTATCCGGAATAAGCATCCATGAAGCTTAGCATCTGATGTCCAGAGGTGGCGTCAACTAGCTGATCGATACGGGGAAGTGGGAAACTGTCCTTGGGGCAAGCTTTGTTGAGATCAGTATAGTCCACACACATTCTCCAAGCTCCACTTGCCTTTCGAACCATCATGACGTTGGCAAACCAAGTGGGATAGTGTATTTCCCTTATAAATCTTACGTTTAAAAGCTATCAACTTCCTGTTCGATTGCCAGCTGACGATCTGGTGCGAAGTTTCGTTTCTTTTGGATCACTGGTTTGCATATTGGGTTGATCTTGAGGGAGTGCATGATTACTTCAGGATAGATTCCAAGCATATCAGCTGAACTCCATGCAAATACATCTTGGTTTATACGTAGAAAGTCTACATACTCCTTCTCTTCATCTGAGAGGAGTGATCTGATCTGTACTGTTCTCGAAGAGTGCTCGTCTGATAGAGAGACACAAGTAAGATCTTCTACAGGGGAGGCTCTTTGAGGGGTATCTTCATTTCGAACATCGAAGTCCTCAATGCTCAGAGTAACTGATGAGCGTGATTGAGCCTGCCTAAGATAGCATAATTGTGCTACTTGTTGATCTCCACGTACGATCCTGATCCCCGATGGAGTAGAAAACTTCAGCTTTAAGTGAGAAATTGAAGCAATAGCCCCGAAGATTATTTGGAGTGGCCTTCCAAAGATCGCATTGTAGGCCGATTCAGATTTAACTACAATGAAGTGAATAGGATGCTCAACTTGACGGGGGAATTCTCCAAGTATGACCGGGAGACTAATGGTTCCTTCAACTCTTACAGGTCGGTTGTCAATTCCGTATAGTGGACCGACAGCAGGCTGGAGTTTCTTTCTGGTTAGGCCCATGTTAAGAAAAGTGGAGTAGAATAGAACATCTACTGAGCTTCCATTATCAACCAAGATCCTTTTAACATTATAGCATAGGTCGCCGATTCCTGCACTAATCACTAGTGGATCTTGATGAGGGGTCTTTATGCCTTCTAGATCGGACTCCTCGAAGGTGATGGAGTGATCGACATGAAGCTTCTTTTTTTGTGGCTCCTTGTTCTCCGCAATTAGAACTTGACAAGGCGTTGATGGGCCTCCAGCGATGGTTTCGATCTCCCCCACTATTTGGTGATTGTTTACCGACTGCCTTTGTTGTTGATTTTGCCCCCCAGTCGGACCAACCTCATCTCGGGCTGATGTATTCTTGATGAATTTTTGAAGTTTTTAATTTAAATTTTGCCTCTAGATTATGCTTATCATGTCAAATTGTTTTAAATAGATCATTTTTTTAATTATTTTTCTTGATTAAATTTAAAAATTTTAAATAAAAATGTCGTATACTTTTTTCCGATTCGGCTATGATTTATGGGCACCATTGTAATTTCGGCAACTCCTTTGTGAGCCAATATATATTTATATTTTTTATTATGCTTCAACTTATAAATTAATGAAATAATGTCTGGCATAGCTCTTTTTAGTTTGTTGGTTAGAAGTTGCTCCAAATTAAGAGATTTTGAGTTTCTGATGTATATATTATGTGTATTTAAATGTAGCCTTATATATATATATATGTATATAATATATATATATATATGTATATATATATATATATATGTATATATATATATATGTATATATATATATATATATATGTATATATATATATATATATATATATATATATATATATATAGTATATAATATGTATATTATATGTATATATATATATATATGTATATATACATATATACATATAAATATATATATACATATATATATACATATATACATATACATATATATACATATATATATACATATATATACATATATATATATATATATATATACATATATATATATATATATATATATATATATATATATATATATATGAGGGGGTCCATATTATTGACGCTCTAGGCTAACCTTAGTAGGGTGCAACTGAGTCAAGCCGACTTGTGAGCTAACTCGAGCTTATCGAGCTCGAGTTTAAGAAAAAATTTGAGCTCGGTGTATTATCGAGCTCGATATATGTGTTGTTCAGCTCGATAGTTCATCGAGCCTGTCTGATTAAAATATGGAGTTGCGACTCGCAGGCAGAAGGATTTACAAAATATAACTTTCCATGTGAAATGAAGTAGGAGTGCGGGACTGCGGGAATGCTGGACCGGGCGAAATATGAACTGGGTTTGGAGGAAATAAACTATTCGCAAATTTAAAGGAGTCGCGACTCACAGTTGTTCGAGCTAGGGCATTCCTTCATCCTCGTATGTTGTTCTTCCCTCGGAGCAAGAGTCTTGAGTCGACGGGTGGAGAGAAATTTCTAAGATCTATTTGTCAGTTTTATTCTTCATTTATTTTTTATGTTTTCTCTTCATTTTTTTTAGCCTGAAGTTCTTTCGGTGCTCGAGCTAGAAAGGTTTGGTGAGTTGGCGTTTATAAGGGTTCTTCCTATGCTCAAGGCAAAGCATAAGTTATTTTTTGTTGGAGCCTCTGATTAGATATATTTTATTGAAATTTTTCCTTCACATTCCATTTAACCTTCGATTTTTTTCGTGTTTCTATATGGATAAACAGATTTTTTTTCTGTAAACTAAAACCTAAGGTTGGAGCAGTTAGTATTTTTATGATATTGTTTTAGACACATTATTTTTTTCTCATTTTTGTTTGCTTTTTGGTTCAAACCTCTGAGAAATTATTACCTTTAAGTGTCTTTACAGAAGGTAATTCAATTGTTGCAAAAGTTTTTTCTGTTGTAATTTCTGATTTACTATTAGTTAGTAGTAATTAATATGTTGTTTTGAAGAAGTTTATTTTGGGTAAAATCCAAAATAATTTCTTTATTCAGTTTTTTTCTTTGTCAAGAACTTCAGATTTGTTTATCTTTAGTGATGTTAGTTTATATTTACTCAGTTTTTTTTCCTTTCTTCAGATATATTTAGGAGAAGGGATCTTAAAGATTCATATTCAAGTTGTAAATAGAAGGTATCCATTGAAGTTGTATCAATGTTAAGATTGTGTATCTATTAATTTATGATTATTTGATATGAGAGATGCAAATAATATTCTTTTCGAAAAGTCTTTCATTTCAACTTTGTTTGTTGTATGGCTCCGTGTTAACATCTTTTTGTTTGTATATTCAAATTATTTTAGCTTGAATAGTTAATTTTAATATTTTTCCTAATTGTTTGTTATCTATGGTTATATCATTATATATTTCTTATGTTAATTTTTACTCTTTATTGTGTGTTATTGAAATTTCAGTCATCTAGATGTCACCTGAACCAATTGTTGAAGATAACATTAGTGAGGAGATAATTTTGGACACTGTAGATGAAGTACCATCTAGTAGTATACAAGCAAATGCTGGGTTGAATGAAAATGATGATGTAGTGGAAGAAAATAAGATTGTAAAATGAGATGTTGTTGGCATATGTGAGCAGGAAAAAGATGCAAATCCTGATGCAATAAAAAAACAAAAGAAGATGGAAGTTACTTATTATAACTGTCCAAAAGAAGATGAATGGAATAATATAGAGAAGGTTTGTGATTTGCTTGATTTTTTTTAATGAAGCAATTGATATAATTTCTGGCACTGAGTATCCAACTTCAAATTTATTTTTGTCCCAAATTTATACAATCAAGAAGGTCATAGATGATAGATCAATTTCTTCTGATGAATTTATAAGAAACATGACAATAAAAATGAAAGAAAAATTTGATAAATATTAAGGATAATGTAATCTTCTCATGGCATTTGGTGCTATTATGAATCCTATAATGAAATTTTTAATGATAGAGTTTGCATATCCAATGATCTATGACAATAAAAGTGGCTAAAATATCTCATATGTTTGTACATTTATTATATAAATTATTTGAAGAGTACACAACAAACTTTGAAGAGGAAGTACAAGAAGCATGTGATACATTTCGATTAAGAAAAGATGGTTCAAAAGGTGAAAGTAATTCTTCAATAATTTCTCAGGAAAGTGCATCAAATAAATATAGTGGATGGCTTGATTTCACAGCATTTGTATCCGAAAAAACAAATAAGAAATCTGTTAAATCAAATTTGGATAATTATCTTGAATATGGCTTAGAGATTTGTCCACATGGTTAGACTTTTAATGTTATTGGGTGGTGGAAAAGCAACCAAACAAAATATCATTTATTATTAAGACTAGCAGTGGAGATATTAGCAATACCTATTATCATAGTTGCATCTGATTGGCATTGAAATGATTCAGGCTTTGATATGTGGGTCGAATTGGGTTCGTGCTCGCTATGTTTTGAAGGGAAGAATGTAAGTATACATTTTTTTCAATGCTTTTGTAATTCGTTCAATGTTTATTTTATAACTGATATACTCTGCAATTATTTATAGGAAGAGGAATATGACAATGAAATCGAGATACCAATACCTTGTATTTGAAGATTATTATCATGATAAATTTTTGGTCAATAACAAATCTCATGTCTTATCATCTTTTGTTTTAATTTACTGTTCTTGCAAGTTCTTTGAAAAAGTTTTTCTTTAATATAATTTACTATTCAATTTATTATTCTTGCATGTCAATGATAAAATCAATTTACTGTTCTTGCATGTTAATATAAACATGCTAAATCAATTTATTGTTCTTGTATGTCAATAATAGAATCATGTTATTTGTAGATTAGTCGTTAGATCCATATGTAACTGATTGTAGAAACAATGGTTGTGCCGTCTCTGCCATATTCTGAGTTGATTAAAAAATTATTTCTTTTCGATCAAACATTTGAATTCGTACTTCACTATTTTGGCAAATGGTTTAATTCCACCCAAATATCTCAACTTGAGCAGTTCATTTTTCGATAGAATTAAAGTATCTTTATGCTGGTTGTGTGCTACTTGCATGGGATTTTGCTAAAATAAACCTATATCTAATGGAGTGGAGAGAGGATCTAATATAGACCTGTCAATTTTGGGTTACGGGTCGGATTCAGGTCGAACTTGAAACTGACCCGGCACTATTCAGGTTCGGGTCGACCCGACCCATTTTTTCAAACGGGTCGATTTTCTGGACCCGAACCCGACCCGCTTCGGGTTCGGGTCAACCCGACCCGCTTCGGGTTCGGGTCAACCCGACCCGACCCGCGTACACCGGATGCCGACGCGGAACTGCCGCGGACGCCGGACGCGGAACTGCCTGCTGCCGGACGCGAAACTGCTGGACGCCGGACGCGGAACTGCCGGCCGCCGGCCGCCGGAAGCTGGACGTGGCGCGGAACTGCCGAGGTCCGCGGACATGGCGTGGACGGCTGGACGCGACTCGTGAGTCGTGATGTCAGGCCGAAAGCTGGACATGGCGTGGACGGCTGGACGCGACATGGCTCCTCGGGACACGATGTGATCATGCGAGGCAGGCCGCAGGCAGGCAGCCTCCGAGCCTCGGGATGCAGCGGCCGGCCAGGCTGGCGCTGGGCAGGCGGGCTGCCGGGAAGCGGGCACTGGGCAGGGTCACTCCGGGCAGACCGTGCGTTCCGGGTCATTTCAGGTTATTCCCGGGTTCCCGGGTCAACCCGAACCCGACCCAGTTTTTCAAACGGGTCGGTTTTCAGAACCCGAACCCGACCCGCTTCAGGTTCGGGTCGGGTTTTCGGGTCGGGTCCAATATTGACAGGTCTAATCTAATATATTATAGATAGATTACATGTGTACAGTAAAAGATAGAACAACACATGGAGACAATAATCAATCATTTCATTTACGTATCGGTTCCTTAGTAAGGTTTCTAATGCTCTTCTTTTTAATTGCAGCTTTGTAGGTAGATGAAGATGAAGAAGATATGGGAAACTTGTAATTTGGTCGTACTGTATTTTTCTAAGAGCTGTTTGAGTCATATTATATATTATTATGCTTTAAAAAATTTGTAATTTGATCCTACAGTATTGACTATTTTAAATCTTTCATTTTATTATGATTGTCTCAATAGCCATGAATGATGGCTAGACTCTTGGACTATGGCACCATGCTAACCTTTATGGCTTCATGTAATTATTTTTATTAATACGATATCCTTGTGGTTTGTTCTTGTCAAGAGAATGTAATTTTTTTTATTGTTTTATATTAGATATTATCTAAATGGCCTCATATTTTTTCAAGTAACTTGTAATGCACTTTTTAATGGTTAAAATTGAAAATTTTATTAAAAACATCATTTTTGAATGTAAAAAAATCATAAAAAATAATCAATTCGAGCAAATAATCGAGCTTGTAATCGAGTCGAGCACGAGCTCACTATTCGAACTTGAACTAACGAGCCCAATACGAGACTGGGATTTGGACACATGAGTCGAGCTCGAGCCGCCTGTATAATTAATGAGTTTGCCTCGAACAACTTTTGACTCAACTTGAGTCGTTTGCACCTCTAAACCCTAGGCGCTTAGAAGGTCGGGGCATTCCTTTTCAACTAAGCCGGTCCGTTCCGCCAATCCTCGTCTCCGACGCCGATTCTACTTTTTCCGTCTTCGAGACGTTTCTGAGCGAATTCCAAGGGCTAAATCTCTCATCCGCGCGTCATTTTAAAGGTTCTCAGCTGATCTCACATATTTCCCCCGCATACTTTTCTTCTGATTTTCATCTCCGAAACCCTAACCCTAGAAACTACTTCCCTCCTAGAAACAACCTTTCCGCCCATCTCTTTTTTTTCAAAATCCTTTATGCCGAATATATGAATTGAAAACTGCTTTTAACCTCTGCAACAGGACCGAACTACCCGATATGGATCAGCAGGGCCACGGATCTCAGGCACCGATGGGCGTTGGTGCTAATGTCCCCTACCAGGCTTATCCGCAACTCTACCACCATCAGCAACAACAGCAGCAACAGCAGCAGCAGCAGCTCCAGATGTTCTGGGCAGATCAGTACCGAGAAATCGACCAGACTAGTGACTTCAAGAATCATAGCCTCCCTCTTGCTCGGATCAAGAAGATTATGAAGGCTGATGAGGATGTTAGGATGATTGCAGCTGAGGCTCCGGTGGTCTTTGCTCGGGCATGTGAAATGTTCATTCTTGAACTAACCCATAGGTCCTGGGCCCATGCTGAAGAGAACAAGCGCCGTACTCTTCAGAAGAACGATATTGCTGCGGCCATCACTAGGACGGATGTGTTTGATTTCTTGGTTGATATAGTGCCCAGGGAAGAGGGTAACGAGGATATTGGAAGACCATCTGTAATGACTGCCCCTGCCCCGGCGGGTGATCCTCTCGCTTACTACTATATTCAGCAGTAGTGCCACTGCGGTTTGATCTAGTAACTGTAGCTTCTGTCATGTTTAGTTTCAGTTGGTGCTTTTTATGCTATTGCTGTGACATTGTTGCTCCTAAGTCAATTAGTTCTTGTTTGTTGCTTGTTACTGGTTAATGATAGATTCAGTAGTTATGTCTAAGTTTTTCATTGATGAACCTATTATCTCGTGTATAATTCTGTGCCTTTTAAAATGGAAATTATATGTGTATACTGTGTTCGAAATCAGTTTAATATATGTGCTGTGTTATGAATCCAGATATTTAAGGCACATTTTCTTGTTGGTGAATTAGGGTAGATATTTTAAATGAGGGGCTTGTTTCTAATACCTGAATTGTGGCGTTTGGGAAGCTTCTCCTTTGTTTAGGTCATGGAAATTGTTTTAGATAATACCTATTTATCAAATGACAACATCTTATTTGTTGTTCAATTGTTCTGGTTTACCTTAGAATTTTCTAAATTAATTAATGATGATGATTTAATGATGTTTTAGACTTACAAATACTTTGAGCAAGTAAAATAGTGTTCGCCTTCTTGCAGA
The DNA here is from genome assembly GCA_022539455.1 of Dendrobium nobile. Taxonomy (NCBI): domain Eukaryota; kingdom Viridiplantae; phylum Streptophyta; class Magnoliopsida; order Asparagales; family Orchidaceae; genus Dendrobium; species Dendrobium nobile. The sequence continues at coordinate 71,935,557 of CM039735.1, read as the reverse complement.
AGTCATGAAAAGACATTGTGAAAATCACTTGAAGTAACCTATTTTTATATTCTTGTTCCTCATGGTGGTTTGGAGTAATGTTTTGATAACTGCACTATCTCCTTCATTTTAAAAATGAAGAATTGTGTGCTACATGTTTCTTTATGAGTATTTTTGTGCCATGTTGCCTGTCGAAAGTTTATTGATGCTTTCTTGTTCACAATGGTATTTGGTTGTAATTGTTATTCTAATGGCTACATCCTGTTCCAACTTTTCATTGTAATATGACTGGTATGAAAATATGATGTGAAATTTGCATGTTAGGATAAAGGTTCAACATTTATGCATTGGCTACTTTCTTGCAGCAAGTTAAGGTTGTCATATTTTTATTAAGTACATGTGAAAGTTAGCTCTTATCAACTTATATTCTGATACCAATTGCTATGTATACATACCATCACTAGCTAAAAAAAATTGCGGAGAGAAAGTTTTTGCCTTAAGATAGACTAATACTTTATTCTCCAAATGAATTCACATTAAAAATGGAGTTTCTTTTATTCTTGGGGCAAACTTTTTTGTATGTATAAGAATTATTTTTGTTAGGCCAAAAGTTGTGACATGAAAACCATAAAAAAATTATTTTAATTCTGAATTTATTTGAAAAATGTAGCATTTATAGTATTACTGTGACGTATATTGAAATATCCTACTCCTATAATTGTTGCTTCGTCCCTTATTATGTATGACATCTACATTAGTAACATTATGGTTGCCCTCACGAGCAATGCATCAAATAGTCCGCCACATCTATCTTACTGATCTGTTTTCGACAATTTTTATCGAGAATGATATTCTTTGATTTATATGGTTTGATTTATACCGAAGCACCTTTACGTAGAAATCAAGTTGGGTTACCGATTTAATTGGCCATTGGTGAAATGTTTATAGCAAATTTAGTATGCTATGATTTTTTATGATATGTTTCCTACGATATGATATACAAGAGAACCTTCTATACTATAAACATGGAGGGTGAAAGCTTTTATGCGATGCATAACTCTGAAGATTTATGAGAGAAGTTTTTAAATTACATAAGTGTAAAAGAATTTATTTATGCTTAGGGGAATAGAAAATTTATACCATATGAATGAAATTTTTATTATCATCATTATTAGCTTTATCTTAAAATTGACGATTAATTTTGTGGATCCTCCTGTTTCATGAAACACATGTTAAATTCAATTTAAATGAAAATTTTGCACTTCTATTCATATTAATGTTCTATCCATATTATTTTTTGCACTTCTATTGTTAGTGATGGTTAGATTCTGCAAAACACAAGTATTTTATGTAGTTGTGCATTAAGAATTGTTAATGGATTCGATGAAAGGCTTACAGGTGTATTTTGACCAATGGATTTGATAAAGATTCAGGTTTGTATATTAACTTTGTTCTTGTTTGCCATTGGAGAGTAGTGGTTAATGTTTGATTCAGTAGTCATGGCTTAGATTTTTCATAGCTGGACATCAGGACATGTCATCCTCCACAACTCTGTACCTTATAGGTTTCTTTTGGGACGGTTTTCTATCTTTTTCTAAAGAAGCTTTTCAGCACAAAATTTTTTAGTTCAACAAATTTTTGTACTAAAAAACCATCGTTTTAAAAATCAATATGAAAGCTGTTTCAAATGAAGCCATGGTGAAATCTGTTGGCTCTATGAGCTTTATTAATTTCTGGTTAATGTTTCTGATGAGGAACTTGTGTGGCCTGACCAGTGGGTGTTTGGGAAGCTGCTGCTTTGTTAAGGCCATGGAAACTGTTTCATATAAAGTATTTTTGTCTGCTATCAGATGGCAACTCCTTATTTGTTGTTCATTCCACATGTTCTGCTTCAGAATAAAATAATCGATGATGCTGAGTTACTGACGTTCCGGATTTGAAAATAGATTTCTTTAGGTAGGAAAATAGCATATATGCACGCTTGCTGAAATCAGGAAAATGACAGTTGAACAACCGCTTGGAGTAATGTATCTTGTACAGTCAAAGCTATTCTTTTGTACAGATTTTTTTTCTGAAGCTCGGAATAAATTATCAGTTATTTCTACATTTTTCTAATCCATATGATTTTCTTCTATGATCTGAATTACTTTTTATGTAGAATGCTAATTGGATTTCTATTTCACATCCATTGATATAATTAGTATGTTTTCGGAATTATAGATAATCAAGTAGATGACACAGAAGATTATGTTAGGGTTTGTTTTTTACATGTAATAAATTCAACTATGATTTTTAGCATTAGAAAATTTAAAAAAAAAATTATTATTTTTTTTGAAGATGTTGTTAGGGTTTTAATAGGGAGGAGAGGTAATTTATAATTTAATATTTTTATTAAAAAATTTTATTAGTATTTGATTTTTTAACTTTTAAAGTTGAAATTTAAAGAATAAATTTAAACGATCATAATAAATAAATTTGTTTAAAATATTATGAAAATAAAGCATGTAATATATATATATATATATATATATAAAAAAATATATATATTAATATAATATATATATATAGCTTTCAAATAAAAGTTAAAAGGTTGATATGATATGTTCAGTTTTAAATAAAAGAATAGTTAATATTAATTAGTATTATTAGGGGTGTCAAAAATTGACACAACTCGAAATTTGACCTGAATCTGATCTGAAAAAATTCGGGTTTAGGTAAATTTGTTTGTGAAATGGGTCGGATTCATAATTTTTGACCCGTTTAAAAAATGGGTTGGGTTTAGGTTGACCCGACGACTCGTGGGTCAACCCGTTTAATTAGGATCCCACATGACCTAACCTGGTTTTGTCGTGAGGTGCGAGCTCCTACAGGCCTACGGCCCTGCCTAGTCGTGCTAGCGCTCTTGTGTCCGGCCTCTCGAGTCTCGTGTTGGAGCTCCGCCAGCTCAGGTCAACTGGTCAAGCCCCGGGTCACTCTGACTCCTCCGTCTGCTGACTCTGCCGGTTCACGTGAATCCCTGATGACTCGACCTCGCCTCGCACAGGCCCTACGCGCATTGCCTTCGCCCAGTCGATATTTTCCGGCTTGCCCACGACGCGTCGACGCCCAAGCTGGCAAGCCCTACGCGGCTAAGCGTGATGACACGACTTAACAACAACGATTGTGGGTTTGTGGGTCCGATCAACCTGGCAACCCGTGTGAGTTGGGTCCGAGTTAAAAATACTAAAGAAAAAAAAAATGAAAGGGAGAAAAAAATTCTCTAAAAAGAAAAAAAGGACGAGAAAATTCTCTTTCTACCAAAATAAAAAAGTAGGCCTGACTGCCGCACTCAATTACAAAAAGAAGAGAGAAAAATTCTTTCTACAAAACAAAAAACTTTATTAAGAGGCCGTCAGTTCTTAAAAAAAATTCCCGTGAGCCCCACCTCACTGCCGCGCATCCAAGCGGCACACTTGTCCGCTCGCGCGCCAGCGAAGGCTGCTGTCGGCGACGGCAGCAGGCCGGTCGATTTAGCGCCTAAACACGTCAATGCCATGATTTTCGGCCGAGAAAATCAAATCAAACATTTTTTAGGTCCCAGAATCGTTTTTCGACATTCCTGTTTTAATTTTGTCATTTTCGAAGCTCAACGAAACTTATATAATTAATTTTTGGCTATTTTAAATGTTCTGGAACGCAATTTTCCATCATTTTTTGCGATTCGGAAATTTAAAATGATATGATATATATTTTCGAACTCTGCAGTGTCTCGATGTTTGAAAATAGATGGCAACTGATATATCATAAAAAATTATCTTATTCAGGCGAATCTTAAGGCAAATCAAGTTGGAAACTTCAAAAATTAAATTGGATACCATATGAATTCCAATTTCAACAACCTTATAGTAAAACTAAACATTTCTAAAATACGAACCCAACGACACCAAATTCGACTCAATCCGAGCTCAAATGAGTTCAAATTAAAGACCCGAAGTGCATTTGGAAGGTTCAATCCATAATTTGGATTACCAAACAATTTCCAAATGTGACATGCTTATGATCGAATCGAGCAGCCCGACTAGACGAATCCAACGAGCTCAAGATCGACAAATTCTGTTATCATTAAGACACTCAAATGTATATTAACCAATTCATGATCAAGGGTTTCAATATCGGTTGTCCATTCAGACCACTCATAATTTAGCTTTGATATTCCACTTTTTACTGGTCATGTCACTCTCAGAAAACTATAAATAGACCCTTAATTATTCATGGAGAGGGGTGGAGGAAGGGACACAAAGCAAGAAGCAAGGAAGAGAAGGAACAAGAGAAACTTAATTTCTCTTTCCACCAAGCTTCTCCTCGACCACCTCTCAGCCACCGACGGATGTCGGACTTCCTCCCACCTTTGGATTTTCGTCAGATTCCTTCTCGATGTCGAATTTTTAATTGACGTCGGACTTCCACCCATCGTAGGACTTTTGCCTGTCACCAGAATTTCGCCGGACTTCTACCCGACGACGAACTTCTGCATGTCGCCGGAATTCTGCCCGTCACCGAACTTTCGTTGGACTTCTACCCGACCTCGAACTTCCACCGGACCTCGGACTTCCACCCATCACCGGACTTCTGCCCGTCGTAAGACTTTCGTTAAACTTCTATCCGATGTCAATTTTTTACCCGTTGCCAGATTTCTACCCGACGCTGAACTTTTGCTTGTCAATTGTCCTTCTGACCTCTTTCGCCTGCTAACTACGGTCTTTCCAACCTCCGTCACCCACCGATTACAATCCTTCCGACCTCTGTCTCTCGCTGAGCACGGTCCGACTATGATCCTTTCGACCTCCGTCGCCCACCAACTATGTTCCTTCTAAACAAATGAACAAGTCAACAATGATTCTTCTTTTTCCACAATGTAACACACTCTATATGATATATATTTGTTACATCAAGCCAAAGCCTTCCCTCTAATGAAGGGTCTCATTTGTAATCAACTACAAATAGTAGTGGATTCATTCAAACTGGGCCAGACACCATGATTTTTCCCCTATTCAGGATTTTCCACGTAAAAATATTGTTGTTTGATCTTGTGAATGTTGCATTCTCTCTTTTTATCTATATGCGTTCTGGATCTTCGTACAAAGCTAAGACGTTAAACTTTATACTTCTCCACCGCCGTGAATATTCCAGGACTTAAGAAGTAATACTTTTAAAATAACTTATTACAAATGCTTAAAATTAATTATAATGCGTATATTATATTTTGATGTTTAATTTATTGAATGTTTGGCCTAGATTCTTTTGAATATAGATTTTACAACGCATCATGTGTTGAAGTGAAAAAGATCAAGATCATAATCGATATGTTGGATTGCCTGAGAATGAGATTCCCTTTACTTGTTAGGGATAATGATACACTTCCTCATTAGGACAATCTTTTTTGACATTCTTTTATGCTTTATTTGTTGATAATTTATTATGATATACTTAATTATACATAATATTTCACGTTGTTAAAATTATACAATGCGAAGATTAGCTTTATCATGCTACATGTACAAATTCCTATGAAGTTTTGTACATTATTATTGTTGCGGGTTAGAATATCCGCGGTGGTAGAGTTTGTAAATTTGCGTCTAAGTGTTGTACGAATATTAAGCACACAAATAGAAAAGAGAATGAACACTAGAAATTTTACGTGGAAAACACGGAAGATGGAAAAAACCACGGGGCCACGCCCAGTTGAAATAATTCCACTAGTGTTTGTTTGAAGTACAAAGACCGATTCGTCTCACAAGTCAATATGATCAGTTTACAATCAGCTTCTAACAAAGTTACAAAGTTCTGCAAAATCCCGACGTTTCCCGAAAATCCGGCAAACTTCCTGCATATTCAGGCGGCGGGAAGAGCTCCGGCGGTGGTCGAGGAGGAGATGATTCTCCATTTCCCTTTTCTCTTCTTCTTCTCTCTTCTCACTTGAGTCCTCTTGTGAAGAATGAGGGCTCTATTTATAGTTTTTCTAGAGTGGCATGGCTTGTAAATAGGTTGAGATCATGGCGAATAGGGAGTGGTCGAATGGACGACCGATATTGAACCCTTCGACCGTGCACCGTTTATTGCATTCGTGGAGGGGCCTTAGATGTTGGAATTTGGCAATCTTGGGCCGTTGGATTTGTCTCATCGAGCCGTTTGATTCGAGTATAAGCTCGTTAAAATCGGAGACCATTTGGTAACTCAAATTGTGGTTTGAACCTTCCAATAGTGCTTTGGGTCCTTGATTTGGATCTATATGGGCTCGGGTTGGGTTGAATTTGGTGTCGTTGGGTTCGTATTTCTGAGACGCTCAATTTGACTGTAAGCTCGCTGAAATCGGAGTTCGAGTGCTTCCTGATTTAATTTTTGAAGTTTCCAAGTTGGTTTTTTCCTCGAGATTCGTGCCCGATCAAGATAATTTTTTGAGAATATATCAGTTGCCTCCCTATTTTTAGACGTCGTAGCTTCAAGAGTCCGAAAATATGCATCACAAATTTTAGAGAATTTTTCCGAGTGAGTCAGAATTGATCTTGTGTGTGGGGGCCTCGAATGGCCTTAAAAGTGCCGAAATTGAGTCCGGAACGTCGAAAAACGATCTGGGGGACCCAAAAGCATTCGATTTGGTCTTTTCGGGGAAAAAAATGGATCTGGGACAGAGTGGACAGCCGAACTGGCCGGACCGACCGGCCGGCCGCCGCCGACTCGGAACCGTGCGCCAGAGCTCGCTCGCGGCCCGTCCGCACGAACGCGCCACGCCCGCACTGTGCTGGGCCTGCGGCCAGCCTGGCCCGTGCACTGCGCAAGTGGCCCACCCGTTGGGGCCTGTCCACGTGCTTGGGCCCGCGCGGTACCTACACCCGCGAGCTGTCGCAGTGCCGGCTGCTGCCGCCGCCAGTGGCCGGCAATGCCCGGCTTGCATGGCTGGTTGCTATCTGTGTGAAGCGTCCGCGGATCGGCGCGGTTTTGCCGAGTCGGTTCGATGCCACCGACTTAAGTGGGCCCCATTTAAGTAAAAATTCATTTTTTTGCTATTTTTTGGTCTAAAAAAATCCCAAAATCTCATAAAATTCCAAAAAATTCAGGAAAAATTTAGAAAAATAGGGAAATCTGAAAATGGCAATAACTTCCCCCTTCTTCCTCAAAAATCTATAAATAGGCCCCCTAGGGCTTTAGAAAAATTGCACCTTCTCCTTTTCTCCCTCTAGCTCTCAGACAGTTGAGTCTTCCGCTATTTTTTAGTAGGAAATTTTCCCTGCTCGAATTAGCGCCCCTCCTCTTGTGCAGAAGTTAGGGGATTTCTCCCTTTTTTCCCTTTTGGCTTTCTGACAGTTGAGGCATTCCGCTAATTTCGAGTGGAAAATTTCTCCTGCTCGAATTAGCGCCCCTCCTCTTGTGCGGGAGTTTTGGCAGTTGCTAGCAAGGGTCCTCGCTTTTTTTCGTCCAGGATATACATTCCAGAAGATGTTCTGAAACATAAGTGCATTGGTCGTCGACGAGCCGATGAGTTGGTGAGTTCTCCCTCTCTCCATTTCCCTTGTATTTGTGTACACATTTTCAGGGATACATTTTTCACTTGTTGATTCTTTTTTTAACAGTTCCTTGAGGTGAATAAAATCTTGGATGACTGGAACGATGAATTCGTGAAAGTTAAATATCTTCAGGAGGAATACAAGAAGAAATATGATGGCAGAGTGAAAGAGATTGAGACGGTGGAGGATCAACTTGAACAATGCAGAACAGAATTGGCGAACAAAATCGCTTCAGCCTCTTCCCAGAATGAGCGGATGGATCGTTTGCATATACAGTTAGTGGAGGCAGAGGCAACAAATAACCAACAACTAAAAGGTATGCAAATCCTTGAGACTAAGAATAAGAAGCTCCTGAACAAGTTGTCAGAGAAGGTAGCTCAACTGTCACCGTTTGTAGCCATAAAAGAGTTCAAAAAATCTTACGCCTTTAAGATAATTGTCGATGATCAAGTTCAGGAAGTTCACGATCATTTTTATGATGTAGAGGTGAAGGCTTTAGAAGCAGAGCTTATGGAAGATGGCTTCATTAAAGGCTTCATGAAGGGCGTTCGTGCAGTGCAACGTAAGAAGAGGAGCAGATCGGGGGTTGACTCCGAGCCAGGCTTCTAGTGATCCTTCTCCAGACTCTGACGGTGAAGAATTGATAGTGATTTGCAGAAGATTTTCTCTTGGAGGAGGACGATGATGATGATTTGAGAATTGTAGAATTATTTTGAGTTTGTCTGTATTGCTTTTATTTTATTTGTGATGATTGTACGTGTGTTTGTATGATGTTTTTAAATGATTATTTGATGTTATGAGTTTTATATATAATATATATATATATATATATATATATATATATATATATATATACATATATATATATATAATAATATAATAATATATATATATACATATATATATAATATATATATTAAGATGTTCTCTTTTTCATAAGTATATGAATTGACTCAATCATTCTAGTAGTCTCTTTGACTTGTACGAATGTGAGAGATACCTTTCTTGGATATCTTACCATATCCGAGGTTGTTAATCAAAGCATTTGCTTGATGATTTTAACATGTATGGAAGAGGTCAGACCAAATCCCCCTGGGATTGGTTGCCTAGTGATTGAGATATAACATTAGTTGTGTATTTCTCGAATCACGGGAAAAAGAGCTTGAGAAGAGATAGTATTACGATAAGGTGAACATCACATTACTGTATTATATAAAACAGTACGACAATTCCCTAGTAAACTTAGGGGTACAACAAGAAGTGTTCTTCTACAATCAACATACAAAGAGCGTACGAAAAACTTAAAAGATACAAAGCATAGCTATAGAGTAAGATAAACACTACGAACGACATCACACTAAACAGATAGTAGCATCAACTTCTACTGATAGTACTTACGAAGGTTGTCCACATTCCAAGTTTGGGGAAGCATTTTTTCATTGGCATTTTTCAATTTGAAGGTTCCAGGCTTGACCATAGCCACTACCAAGTAAGGACATTCCCATAGAGGGGAGAGCTTATTACGTTGTGGGTCTTTTCCACCAGCTTCGATGCTTCGAAGAACTAAGTCCCCAACGGAAATGGTTCAAGATTTTACTCTCCGACTGTAGTGACGAGCGATCCGCTAATGGTATGTAGTGACCATGAGTGAGGCCTCATCCCTTGCTTCGGGGAGGAGATCTAGATTTGTCCTGAGTTTCTCCTCATTGTTATTGAATTCAAAAGTCTGAACTCTGTTGCTTGGGATTTCAATATCCACTGGGATGACTGTTTTTGTACCGAAATAGAGGTTAAATGGAGTCTCTCCTGTAGGAGTCCTAGCCGTGGTGCGGTAAGCCCAGAGGACATTTGGGAGTTCTTCAGCCCATTGCCCCCCAACCTTCCCTAGGCGTGTCTTTAGCCTTTTCAAAATTGTTCGATTTGTAACCTCCGTTTGCCCATTTATTTGAGGATGGGCGACAGCCGTGTGGACGAGTTGAATATGAAAATCTTTACAGAAAGATGTAAAGATTTTCCAGTAAACTGAGTTTCGTTATAGGTGATGACCTTTCCTGAGATACCGAAGCGACAAATTATATTCTTCCATAAGAATTGTTTGGCATTTGCTTCGGTAATTTTTGCTAAGGGTTCTGCTTCCACCCACTTCGTGATGTAATCTACGGCCAGGATGATGAATTTTCGTTGTCCTATGGCTATGGGGAAGGGTCCCATTATGTCAATTCCTCTCTGGGCAAAAGGCCAAGGGCTTTAGAAGTGATACAAGTTCTAGAGCTGGAGTATGGGTGAGATTGGAATGCAATTGGCAGTTTTCACATTTCCATATAAACTCAAGTGCGTCATGTTTCATTATAGGCCAATAGAATCCCTGCCTCATGGTTTTATAAGCCAAAGCTCTTCCTCCCAGATGCTCGCCACATACTCCTGAATGAACTTTTCGGAGTGCATAATCAGTTTCTGAAGGTGGAAGACACTTCAAATATGGTCCGGTGAAAGCGCGCTTATACAACTCACCACCAATGATGGTGAAATTTGCTGCTCATCTTTGAAGTCTCGTTGCGACCATGGGTTCTTCAGGCAGTATCCCATCTTGCAAAAAAGACCATATGAGATTGATCCAAGACACCTCCCTTGTTTCATCGATCAATTGTATGACCCATAGACCCTAAATACTTGGAAAATGGATCTCCTCAACACACTTTCTCTTATAGATGTCTCTCATCGTTGATGTTGCAAGTTTTTAAAGAGCATCTGCTCTTGTATTTTGCTCTCGGAGAACATGTACGATCTGATATTCTCCTATTCAGGCCAAAAGTAGTTTCACAATACTGCAATATTGGGCCAATTGCGGATTGTGGATATCAAATTCTCCTTCCACCTGAGAAGCGACTAGTTGTGAATTAGTATGGACTACTAGGTTCTGCACTTTACAATCAACTACTAGTCTTAGTCCAACGATGAGGGCTTCATATTCTGTTATGTTGTTTGTTGCCGAAAACTTGAGTCGGAGCCCATATTCAAGGCTAGTTTTATGAGGAGAAATTAACAGAATTCCAGCCCCAGCGCCAGAATTTCTAGAAGATCCATCAACATACAACGTCCAACTCGGAGGAGAAGACAAAGTACTTGGTTAAGCATTAGATACTGGGATGGTGCATTCAACTACGAAATCTGCAAGTGCTTGAGATTGATATCGGGTCTAGGCAAGTAGTGAATGTCAAATTGTCCCAATTCTACAGACCACTTAACGAGCCTACCCGATGCTTCTGCTTTTTGCAGAATACTTTTCAGCGGCAGATTTGTGTAAACCCCAATTGAGTGAGCTTGGAAGTAAGGATGTAGTTTTCTGGCAGAATAAACTAATGCCAATGGTGTCTTATCTGCTAAGGGATAACGCCCCTCCATTTCATATAGGATCTTACTAACATAGTAGATGGGGCATTATACAGCATTTCTTCTCTTACCAAAACTGAACAGATGGCTTGGGCAGAAACAGTTATGTATAAATACAACTTCTCTCTAGGCGTTGGTTTAGAAAGTAGTGGCGGGGAAGCCAAATACTTTTGTAGCTATTCGAAGGCTTCTTAGCATTCATTTGTCCATTGGAAACCGGAGCTGCGAGCACCTCTGAGCACTTTGAAGAAAGGAAGATACTTGTCTCCCGAGCGTGCTAGGAAACGAGACAATGCTACAATCCTCCCATTCAGTATTTGGACTTCCTTGATGTTCTTAGGTGGCACCATATCTCTTAACACCTTGATTTTTTTGGGATTAGCTTTGATCCCTCTATGGTTTACCATAAAACGCAAAAATTTTTCAGAAGCGACTCCGAAGGCGTTTTTGGCGGGGTTGAGGCGCATATTATAACGTCTCATCAAATGGAAGCATTGTTCCAGGTCAGAGATATGCTGAGATTTTTAGAGACTTTTTACTAACATGTTGTCCACGTACACTTTCATATTACGCCCAATAAGGGTTTTGAAAACCTTATTCATGAGGTATTGATAAGTTGCTCCAGTGTTTTTGAGCCCGAAGGGCATCACCCGGTAACAATACAACCCTCTGTCTGTTTGAAATGCTATCGCTTCTTCATCAGTCAGATTCATTTTGATTTGGTTGTAACCGGAGTAGGCGACCATGAAACTCAACATCTAATGTCCAGAGGTGGTATCGACTAACTGGTCGATACGAGGAAGCGGAAAGCTGTCTTTTGGGCAGGCTTTATTGAGATCTGTATAGTCTATGCACATTCTCCATACTCTGCTCCCCTTTCGAACCATGACAACATTTTCCAGCCAAGTAGGATAGTACACCTCTCGAATGAATTCGGCTTCTAAGAGTTTGTCTACTTCTTGTTCGATCGCCTGCTGACGATCTGGTGCAAAATTCTATTTCTTCTGGATGATTGGTTTGCTTGCCGGATTGACCTTAAGGGAGTGTACAATTGCTTCAGGGTCAATCCCGGGCATATCTGCCGGGCTCCATACAAAAACATCCTGATTTTCTCGTAGAAAATCTGTGAATTTTTTCTTTTCATCTTCTGAGAGAAGTGACCCAATTTGCACCATTTTTAAAGGATGTTCTTCAGAGATAGACACAGTGATGAGTTCTTCTACTGGGGAAGCTCTCTGAGGTATGTCTTCATTCCGGAGATCAAAGTCCTCAATGTTTAGAGTATCGATCGGGCGTGATTTGACCTGCTTGAGATAGCAGGTTTGTGCTGTTTGTTGATCTTCACATATCGTATTAACTTCTGTCAGAGTATAGAACTTTAGTTTAAGGTGAGGGATAGAGGTGACAATCCCAAAAATAAACTGGAGTGGCCTCCCAAAGATTACGTTGTAAGCCGATTCGAATTTTACAATGATAAACTGGACAGAGTGTGTAGACTGCCGGGGGAATTCTCCAAGTACAACTGGGAGACTGATTATCCCTTCTACTCGTACAGGTCAATTATCAAATTCATACAAAAGACCTGCAGCAGGTTGAAGCTTTTCTCTAACGAGACCCAAATTGAGAAAGGTAGAGTAGAACATGATATCTACAGAGCTACCGTTATCCACAAGAATTCTCTTAACATTGTAACACGGATCACCTATTCCTGCATTAATAACAAGCGGGTCCTGATGAGGGATTTTTACTCCTTCTAAGTCGGAATCATCAAAGGTGATGGAGTGATCTACACGAGCCTTTTTCGGAGTTGGGATTTCGTCTACAACAATAAGACTTTATCAGATAGCAAAGGGCCTCCGGCGATTATTTCGATCTCACCAACTGCTACTAGATTATTTATTTGAGGCCTATGTTGATGATTTTGCCTCCCAGCGGGGCTAGTTTCCTCTCAGGCAGAAGAATCCCGAATAAACTGTCAAAGATAACCTTGGCGGATAAGCCTTTCAATCTCCTTCAGTTGTCTACAGGCTTCGGTAGTGTGGCCACGACTTCGATGAAAGTGGCAGTATTGATCCTGATTTCCCGTGTTCGGCTTCAAAGGATGTGGCCATTTCACCGTATCTTGATCCCGAACAACCATTAACACATTTGCTCGAGACGTATTAAGAGCAGTGTACTCTTTCTCCTATCGAGGTTCTCGCCGTGGCAATGGAGGCCTGGGCGGCAAATTGTTTTTCCCTTACTTCTTTCATTGTGTGAATGAATTTTTTGCTCCAGGTGCAGTCATATGCTTCCTGCTAGTTTGCTCAAATTGTTTTCTATAAGTGTTTATGGCCTAATCTGCAAAGATTTATGCCTCCACGCGATGAATCAAATTGGCGTATGAATGAACGGTGTCTCGCATGAGGGCGAATAGAAAGGGCCAGGGCGAAGGCCTCCAAGGAAGACTCCTCTTAACAGTTCAGGATCTACTCCTGGGATTTATCGAGCTTCAATGAAAAACCGTTGAAAGTATTCCTTCAATGATTCTCCCTCATTTTGGCGGATCCCGGAGAGGTGAGAAGAATCCTTAGCAATTCTTCGGTTGGATATGAACTGCTCGACAAAAGCTTTGGCCAATTTTACAAATGAGGGGATCGTTCTAGACGGAAGCGAATAGAACCATGTTCGAGCCTGTCCTTTGAGGGTGGCAGGAAAGACTTGGCAGAAGAGGACGTCTGAGGCTCGCTGAATGTGCATAATGGTTCTGTAATGGTCGATATGCTCGTACGGGTCGGACGTTCCGTCGTAAGACTCGATGCTGGGTACTTTAAATCTTGCCGGAATGGGATGCTGTAGTATAGCCTCAGTTAGATGTGATGATTCCTGGAAGTCTCTCTGACGGAGGGTTTGTCTTGCATCCCCTTGGGGGGATTCTTCCCTTACCAACCTTCGCAGTTCGTGATGCAGGGCATCGTGAGGGAGCTCCGCAACGTGTGGTTGGGTAGAGTCTTCTAGGAGATCTGGGAGAATGCGAAGCTGTCGAGTTGAAGGCGGAGGATGTGTAAAACTTATTGTATCGGCAAGTTCATTATCCTGTCGTGACTGAATATGTCTTCTAGTTGGAGGAAGATGAATCTCTGCTTGAAGATGTTCAAACTGAACATCATCACCCCGAGGTGGATCCCGACGGAGAAGAATTTCCTCCCTTTGTGCCAGTGTTGGTTGCCGATTTTTCCACAGGAGTTGAAGGATCTCATTCTGAGATCCTTCCATCTTGCGGATTCTCTCTTCTAAAGAAGGTCTCGAGGTCCCTTCTCCGGCAACATTCTGCCCCCTAGGATAAAAAGAGGCAGACATCGGGCGTTTGTGATTTGTAGATTGATTTCTGGATTGGTGGGAGTTAGAGAGAGAAGCTCCAACGATGCGACTGCTACGTCTGTTAACCATTGCAGCAATACTTGAAGTTTGTGGGATAATGTTTCCCACATACGACGCCAAACTGTTGTGGGCTAGAATATACGCGGCGGTAGAGTTTGTAAATTCGTGTCTGAGCGTTGTACGAATATTCAGCACACAAACAGAAAAGAAAATGAACACCATAATTTTTACATGGAAAACCCAGAAGAGGAAAAAACCACGAGGCCACGCCCAGTTGAAATAATTCTACTAGTGTTTGTTTGAAGTACAAAGATCGATTCGTCTCACAAGTCAAGACGATTGGTTTACAGTCAGCTTCTAACAAAGTTATGAAGTTCTGCAAAATTTTGGCGTTTCTCAAAAATCCGGCAGAGTTCCGGCGTATTTAGGCGGCGGGAAGAGCTTCGGCGGTGGTTGAGGAGGAGATGATTCTCCCTTTCCCCTTTTCTCTTCTTCTTCTCTCTTTTCTCACTTGAATCATCTTGTGAAAAATGAGGGCTCTATTTATAATTTTTTTGGAGTGGCATGGCTTGTAAATAGGTGTGAGATAATGGGCGAATAGGGAGTGGTCGAATGGACGGCCGATATTGAACCCTTCTATTGTGCACCATTCGTTGGACATTTGGAGGCCCTAATGATGTTAGAATTTGGCTATCTTAGGCTCGTTGGATTTGTCTCGCCGAGCCGTTCGATTCGAGTATAAGTTCATTAAAATCAGAGACCGTTTGGTAAGTCAAATTGTGGTTTGAACCTTCCAACAGTGCTTTGGGTCCTTGATTTGGATCTATTTGGGCTTGGATTGGGTTGAATTTGGTGTCGTTGGGTTCGTATTTCTGAGATGCTCAGTTTGACTATAAGCTCGCTAAAATCGAAGTTCGGGTGCTTGTGGATTTAATTTTTGAAGTTTCCTGGTTGATTTTTTCCTCGAGATTTGTGCCTGATCCAGATAATTTTTTGAGAATATATCAATTATTATTGCTGAGAAATAACTATTACCCATATAAATTATAAACTATATTGATAGGAGTAAATTTTGATCATAATGATTATAAAGTCTTCATCATCTTGTAAATGAATTTTTGTGAACTCTGCTGCATAGTAAGCATCATTGAACTATTTTTATATTTGATGATCTTACCTTTTGTACACTATCTAATTATTGTTATATTATAATATCTTCTATTATTTATACCTTCTTCATTGATCATATTTATGTCTTATACCTTCACATTTATACTTTAATCATTATGTTTCACTTAGGCTTGATTTGGGATAGCTTTCTTATTGCTTTTTATGACAAATTTTTAGTACAAAAGATTTTAAGCATTGTTTTGAAAATCGGACTAGACCAGTTGGTTCGATCGAATCAACCATGAACCGGTCTTATGGTCGGTTCGGTCCTCCTGAAGAACCAGTCTAGTATCAAACCGGTTTGAATCACCATTGAACAGGTCCCGATTCTTAAGAACCGTCCTGTGAGCTATAAAATATTTAATTAAATATTAAATTAATTTAAATATCATATATTTTATTTAACAACATAATTCCAAAATTTTAATTATATTATATATTAAATATAAATATTTTTTCTCACGTTATGCTATAATACCATGTGAGCTCTTAACCAATATATACAAGAAAATGTATATAAACAACAAAACATAAAACTCCTAAGTGATGTGGGACTAAACAACTAGTAATTTTTAGTTTCAACTTTCAATAATGTGTGCATGAGACTTGTTTGAATAAGAATTTGTTAAAAATAATTTTTATAGAATATTCAAATAAAAAATCATCATAATAATTTTTAAACCTCTTAAATTTATAATTAATTATATATTTATAATTATTCAAATAAAAATAATTTTTTATAATTTTTAAAATTCTAAAACTTTTTCTAAATGTGAAATTAAATGATAGAAAAATAAAAAATCTTAAAAAATAATATTGTATGACTTTATAAGTATAATTTTATAATGTAAAATTTATATATAATTTATAGATATAAATTATGCTTAAATATATAACATAAAACAATTATTTATATTAAATTTATGTATTTATATATAAACTAAATTTTTATTAAATATAAATTAAAATCAAAGATTGAAGTTGTTTTATATTTAAATTTAAAATAAGTAATTATTTATATTTAAATATTGAACATAAATATAATAATTATTTATATTTAAGATTAAAATTATGTAATATATTATATATGTATGAAATTTATTTATTTTATCTCAAAATTCTTAGAATTATGAAAATTTTAAGCTTAAATTGTCATTATTATTATGTTAATTTTATTACTTTTTAATAATATTAATATTTATTACGTCATCCGATTCGACCCCGATTCGATCGAACGAACCATGAACATTTCCTTCTTTCGGTTTGTTTTCTGGTCCGGTTTTCACAACCTTGCTAAAAAGCAACAAAAAATCTATCTTAAATGAAACCTTATAATTTATTTGGGACGACTTTCTGACTACTTAAAACAATTTTATTTTTTACCAGAAAGCTGCTTTAAGAAGAAATAAAAAAAGTCATTCCAATTGAAACCTTAATTTATTTCTTATAAACTCGCCTCTATCATCTTATAACTTACCAAATGAGTTTCAATTTGAAGAACAATTTAGACTTCGTTTGGGACGGCTTTCTTACTACTTGCAATACTCCTTTTCACTTCAATTCACATTCCCTCACTACTCTGCTTTCACATGATAGGTCAAAGTGCAACACTGTACATGTTGAAGAGAACAAATAGACTAAGGTTTCGTTTGGGACGACTTTCTTTCTGATTCTTAAAGCAACTTTGTAGTATAAAAAATAAGATTTTTTACTAAAAAATTGTTTTAAGAAGCAGTAAAAAAACCGTCCCAAAGGAAGCCTAAGATTGAACAATTTAAAAGAAAATAAAATCTCTTAGAACAAGGAATTAATGATTCCTATTTCAAAAGAACTTACCAATCATTATTTCCTTTAAGCTAACACTTCTACAAATTAACAATGACATAACTAAAATACATTGCAGTCTTACAAATGCTTTTCTAAAATAAATTGCTTCACTACTAACTACATCAAGGTAGCTTCTTGTTTGTGAAGGTTTCCAGCACCAGAAAACTCTTTTTGGAAGTCCACAACCAGGTTTATGCTATGCCATTGGAGGTTATATAGATTAAATAATGAATATAAATATTAAAAACATTAAGAAACACACAAAATTGTGGAGTATTTCAGCTAAGAATGGAACGTGCCTCGATTACTGATCTTGGAGGTTCCAAGTCTTTGTCATGTATAGAGTTTCCTTGCAGTGTCTGCATTTCTGAGGCAAAAACATCATCCAATATCTGCAATAGTCTCAGCATCTTACAACATTAGAACTTGTTAAAAAAAAAAAGGCAAAGTTGATAGGAAAATCAAATTGGTTCAAATTTGATGAGTTCATAGATTAAGGCTTTGTTTGGGACGGCTTTTTTATTGTTTTTTGAAGCAGCTTTTTAGTATAAAAGTTATAATTTTTCTAAAAAGTTGCTTCAAAAAACAGTAAAAAAGTCGTCCCAAATAAAGCCTAAATTAAATGTCTAAGAAGTTTCCAACTGTTTCGAAGAAGAAGATAGAGCTGAGGTGAGGAGCTCACCCCAAGAACATAGCCAGAACCAGATCCTCGATACCACAACCTATTCTCCTTCCGACTCTCAAGAAAGCTCAACACAATCTAATAAAAGAACAGCTCAAAAACATTGGAATTCTAAAGAAGATTCTTAGAAGAAGATAAACAAGTATTTAGCAGATTTATTACCTGTCCCATTTTATCCCAGAAGTCCCTGCAAATTTCTACAAAAATTTTGCTAGTGAAAGCACCATGCAGATTGCGAATAGAATCAGTCAGCTGGATGCAGAGGGATTGCATCCGTTCTCGAATCTCAGCTTCTCCCTTTGTCTCCTTGGTTTCCTCAAGAATTTTCTTTAGCCTTGTACTTCTGTTTTCTTCAGTCTAGAATTTATAATATTGTTGATATTAGTATCCTCTAGTATATAAAAATGCTCTAATGATAAACTGATTCAGGCTTTATTTGGGACAGCTTTCTTACTGCTTCTTTAAGCAACTTTTTAGTATAAAATTTTAAATTTTTTATTAGAAAGCTGCTTTAAGAAGCAGTAAGAAAGTCATCCCAAAAGAAGACTTAAACAAGGAAATAGTAACAAACATGATAAACTAGCACATTTATGATAGCTTGCTTACAGTTTTCCTTAATATTAGTCATATTGCTAATCTTATTAACAAGCATCTTTCTTTAGCCATGTACTTCTGTTGGCTTCAGTCTAGAAATCAATTATATTCTTATATTTTAGTGTCCACAAGGGATGCTGAAATGCTAGAGATAAACTGAAAGGATGCAGTAAACAAACATTATTAACAAGCATCTTTATGATAGCTTGCTTATAATTCTTGTAATTTGTCCTTAACATGATAGTGATTCCATTAGTCCTCTCCCCGAAGTTTTCATTTTCAGTGGCGAGTGTCCAAAATGAAGCGGCAGATTTTAGGATTTCTTCTACCCTGCAGTGGTGTACATCAAGTATTCTTTTCATGGTGTTTAAGAAGATTCCCAACTGTCACAACAAAACAATAAAAACCTGTGTTAAACAAATTGAGCTCTTTTTAATGAAGTAAAAATTTGTTTATAATCATAACTTGTGCTACCTCATTTGGAACTGTATAGACTGCTGTAGATTGCCTTCTTGTAAGCTTCTGCACATGCTTCTCAATCTTCTTTGGAACTCCATCTTTTAAAGGCAACAGAACATCACTGTATTGCTTCTCCAGGGCTTTTATTATCGCTTGTTCAATATGGGTGACAGCCTGAGAAGGTTATTCTTGCTTCAGGCTCAAAGATAAGAAAGTAAAGAAGAAAATACATTAACAGTAGTAGCAGGGTTTTCTTACACTCTCTATGCTTAGCAAATACTGCGGCCATCTATTGACCACTACCTTGTACTCATTTAAGCTATCCCTGATGCGGTCATACAAATCTTCCACAAAGGGTGATGTGGCATAATGAGTTGAGATTCCAGAGCTTGAAATCTGCAAATGTTTATAGATAGCAAATATGATTCATGATTTTCAAAGTTTTTGATTAAATAGAAACATAGCTATGTAATTCTATTAAATGACCAGGAAGACATAACCAGATAACCTTCTCCGCTTTGCAATTTTCAACTAACTGGTACTGGGCATCCTTGATCCAGATCTCTATGTAATAATGGAATAGATCTCTTGAGATTACTCCTCCATGAACCGGGCTGTTGATGATGAATAATAGATAAAAGTGGAAGTTGCTTAACAAAGACATGTACATCAGTATGGTCTTTAAAGACCTCAATACCTGATGCTCCATGAATTGAGATCTCTTTCAAAGTCAGCAGTAACAACTAGCAGTTCAATTACATGTGGTGCTGGTTTGGAAGGTGGAAAAGCTGATAGGAAATTCTTAAGCCTCTGACAGAGCTGAACACTATAAATAGAAGCCGCGGTATTTGGGAGATCAATGCAGCTGGGAAGATAACTAATTATTATGAAACAAAAACTGGTATTTTGAATTCATTGTTCCAAAATAAAGATATGGGGCCGCTGCAGAGATAATAATACCTAGGAAGTATGTTCTGGTTCTGAATTTTCATATCAGCTTGAATCTCGCCGCTTATATTCAAACATAATGTCCTCATTTTAGAATAAGCAGTTGAGATCGTTATTGGTTCTGTGACATCACAGTTCACTGACATGAATTCTTCTGTGTCTACCAAATATCTTCTACACCTTTTTGCTGCAGCAGTCTATAATGGAAATGACATTATCTCAAATAAATTATTCTAAAGTTTAGAGAAAGGAAACGGGAAAGGAAGCTGTAATTTGAAATACAAATTCAAAACAATAACCCTTTACTTAAGAGAAAAAAAAACTCTGCAAGAATAAAATACTAGACTTTGAAAGAGTACCTTGAAATAATTCCGCAATGTGTTTTGACCTTCTTGAGAGAGTATATCATGCAGAAGGCTGAAGAGTTTTATTGCAGGAGTTAATGCAGGTGAAGCAGTTTCTGGAGTTGGACCAAAGAAGTTTGCAAGTCCTGTTGAAGAGTTCTCATCCAAGGACTTGTAATTTTGAAAAGTAGTAGCCAAAAGATTTTTTATTTGATCTTCACAATCAAACAATATACTTCTCTGTTTAAGAAGAAATTAAAGATATGTAAGACATCAATAATAATCTTAATAGTCAGGAAAAGATGGGCTACAGTACAAGCTAGCACTCAACTACTCGGTTATTATTTGCATATTGCTGCATGTTTATCAGTATATAAAATGTTATAAATTGTCAAAAGTGCCTTAAAATTGCCTCAAGTCTTTATAGAATGAAAAGCAACTTCTTCAAATTGTTAGTGAATCCTTAGATCATAGGGAAAATTTAGGGAGAATCAAATAACAACAATTCATATTCCAATATTCCTCCCAATACAGATAAAAAAATATGCAAATACCTCTTGTCTGGTAAGATTTCTTTCATTTCGAGCCTTAAGAATAGGTTCAAGTAATTCACATATTAGTTCCAAACATTCTTTGGTGGGCACTGAGATATTTATGACATATGATAAGTACCTGCAGATAGTATGTAAATAAAGGTGGCCAACAAATTTAATCATGTAGCAATTGGTATTATTAAGTTGTTTTTGATGCAAAATTACCTAAGTTTCGTATATGCAGAAGTCACACCATAGTAACCAGAAAACTCATTTAGAAGCCACTTCCATGGTCCATGAATCCGCAAATTTTTTGCATGGAAATCGCAAGCACGCATAGATGCCTCCATTACGAGATCATAGATAAGAGTTTCTACAGGTGGACCAGTCTGCAGACATGCACAACAGTAGATACTTAATTTCTGCCTTCAAGAACCTTAAAATTTTGATTTATAGTTATTTATTGCAATTCTAACAGCTTTCATGCTTTGGGAAGAGAAAATGGATAAAAACCTTAGAGGAATTCATCTTGTCAGAAGAGTTAGAAACACTTGTAGATAATTGAATTTTTCCCACATATCCTCGATCCTCCAAATACATTGGCCACCACTTTACTTTTTCTCCTTGCTGAATTGATAGAATGGTGTTTTTGAAATTGATATCATTAGAAATGTAGATTGAACAAAGGATTTCAGAAAAAATATGAAATCAAAAGGCAAGAAAAGCTTACTTGTGCTTCAGATACCAACAAAGAAATTGGAATCTTTGTCTGACCTAGATTCACGCTGTTGATATCCTGCACCTGAATCAAAATAACTTCTCCTTGGCTCTCCGGATAACTGTAAGAAGTTGTCAGTACCTTCATATAAAACAAAATGGTATAGAAAGTACTTGCAAACAAAGAATAAAATTGAAAAGCAACAAAAATTTGGGAAAGTTGTAAGACTTTCTTCTACTGGACTTACAAGATATGAGACTCGCCAGTCCCGGGTGTCAACCGGACTGGGGAAACGGAACTCAGAAGTTCTTCTTCACAAGAGCTATATAATTGCAGTAAACATGAGGGAGAATCTGAAATTTGATATAAATATTAGCAAAATTGTTAATCAGTAGCACTGAAAATATTTTAAGAACAGATTATTTTCATTACCTTCACAAGTATCTGGAAATGAAACTGCTTTTATTGTATTGATTTTATTTTTTAAGAGTGCAGTTGCATGTTGGACATATTCAGTACCAGCTTGCATAACTAATTTTGGACTAGAATAGGTACATCGAAGCTTTGGTCTTCGTGGTACACTGCAGATCTTTTTCACTGTTCCGATAAGATATTTGTCAGAAAATAATGACTTTTTAGTTTGCATCCCGCTGATAATGAAAACTTCTTCGATTTCCTTACGTAGAATCTCCAAACTTGAATGCATAAAATTTCTTTCATGAACAAAAGATATATACAAAGGCACACACAGGTCAAGAGGTTAAAAGAAAAAGAAAAATGAACTTGAGGGAAATATACATGCATCAGAATTCAGAAGCAGACTGAAATGCATGTAACCTGACCTTCCACCTCGATTTTCCAAATATTTTTTCTGTCTTTTCTTGTACATGTTCCATCGGCATCGGCACTGCTTGTAGGTTTTCCTTCCCCCTGGAGATGGCCTCGTGGTTGCAATAGATACTTTTGAATCCTACGTTACACCATTTGATAAAGGAAATTAAAAATCTTCCATCATGTGTATGCAACACAGTTTCTTAAAAGATTCATGTCATTATTGTTTGACAAGTTTTACGCTGGCTGTCGACTACCTAACGCAACCCTCCACTTTTCTCATCCAGGACTTGGGACCTGGCCCCTGGAGTTGAAGGTAAACTTAAATTATGGAGGTCAACCTTATAGTCTAAAGGTTTTCGCTTGAGTAGATCTAAAACGGAATATATGGAGTGTAATTTTAGTATTAATAGACCTAGTGAGGGGATTGTGACTTTGGGCGATCAAGTCATTAATAAGAGTACACGTTTTAGATATCTTGGATCTATTGTTCAGAGTGATGGTGAAATAGATGGGGATAGTATCAGCAGAATTCAAGTTGGATGGTTGAAATGGAGGAATGCATCGGGCTTGTTATGTGATAGAAATGTACCCCTCAAACTTAAGGGAAAATTCTATAAGATGGTAGTGAGGCCTGCAATGCTTTATGGTGCCGAATGTTGGCATTAAAAGAGAAGCATAATACTAAGTTAAGTGTGGCAGAGATGAGGATGCTCAGGTGGATGAGTGGCTTTACCCTTAAAGATAGGATACGAAATGAGCATATACGTGAAAAGGTTGGAGTAGCTCCAGTAGAAGATAAGATTAGAGAGAGTTGCCTTAGATGGTTTGGTCACATAAAACGGCGGCCCTCCGATGACCCGGTTAGGAGAGTAGAGGTATTAGATTTGACTTATGTTAAGAAAGGTATGGGTGGACCTAAAAAGACTTGGTTAGAAAATATTAGGAATGACATTTCTTTATTAGATTTAAACGAGAATTTGATTTTTAATAGGACACAATGGAGAAAAAGGATTTATGTAGCCGACCCCACGTAGTGGGATAAAGGCTTGATGTTGTTGTTGTTGTTGTATGTGTATGCAACACAGTATGTTTGCAACTAAGATTAAGGCTTCATTTGGGACGGCTTTCTTACTGCTTTTTAAAACAGCTTTTTAGTAAAAAAAATTTAATTTTTAAACTACTAGAAAGCTATTTTAAGAAGCAATAAAAAAGCCGTCCCAAACGAAAGCTTTTTTATTACTTCTTAAAGCTGCTTTCTAATATAAAAATTTTAATTTTTATATTGAAAAGCTGCTTTAAGAAGTCGTAAGAAAGCCGTCCCAAACGAAGCATAAGAAATTATGATAAAAAAGGCAAAATGTATGCGTTGGAATCATGTTTCAGCTATAATTCACCCAAAGGCATCACGTAGCATTATGCATTCATCTCTAAGAAATTCTGGGGCTTCCATGCAGTTCCTTGCCCACGCATTCAAGCACAAACGGAAGCATGCATCATATGCAACAAAAGATTGCCACGAATTTTCAACACTGCAAATTCATGCAGCAAGAAGGATGAAATGTCAGTACGAATATTAAGCTGCAGTTGCTATATGTTGAAATTTATTATGGCATAATGACCAAACCTAGAAGTATAGCCTTGAGATTGATCAGAGAATTTATTTTGCAAAGAACATGTCTGCTCATCTCTCTCTACTGAAATGTTCCTGTATAGAAATCAGTAGAGGCTTCAGTTCTATAGTTGATGGAGGGTGGTCATTTTTAAGGAGTTTCCATTGTTGAAATAATGAAATAAGTAAAAGTTAATCCTTATAAGAGTTTTAGTGTTTTACCGTATTGGCGGGTATGTTGCATCTTGCATCTGGCATTCCAAATCTGAGGAGATTTCAATGCTTTCAGAGCTTGCTTTTGCTGTAAGAAAAAACATCATTTTGTTAGCACATTGAATAAAACACATATATTTAATAAATCAATGGCATCTGCTCCTTAACCTTCTGTACCAGCGATGCTTTCTTCTCTTCCACAATCCATTATTGGAGGAGCACTCGGTGTTCCTAGATCTTCAAACCTTTTGGGCATGTAATCATCATGAAGGTAACACTGAAGTGTAAAAATAAGAAACGTTAATAGGCTAACTTGTGAACATCAAATCATTTAGGAGAGACGTACGGTTGAATCCGTGAAGCCGAAATGCTCATGATTAGAGATATAGGCACTGGAAGTTGAGTTCATATCTATGAAACCACCATTTAAAGGCAGCTCAACCTTTAAGTTATGTTTTGATGGTACTCGGATGAGAGTTCGCCTTAATGTTCTACCTAGCTCTCTTATTGACTCATCACATGTTGATTCAAATTTTCGTTTAATCTCTTCTTCATGGCTCATATTTTTTGCTTTCCAAAATTGATTGGAGTCACTTGACTCCATACCATCCTCTTCGAATGTGTCAGGATAATAAGCACAGTGACCTCCAAAACTGGAGGCCACGCTCTCATTATCATCCTCGGAATCTTCCGCATAAGTACTAGGATGAATTCCCACTAAGCCAGGATGAAATTTCACAGGTGGTAGAACTTTGGGTGATAGGAAGTTGCCGCTTTTGTGAAATAGTGGCGAGTTCGAGATGCTACCCAATGGATATTTCTCTATCAGAGGAGGTCTAGATTCTTGATCTCCATCAGATACCTGCAAAAAATATATAGTACTACATTATCTTTTTTTCTTAGTCAAATAGCAATGGAAATGATAAAGTTGGAAGAAAAGAGTTGAGCTATATGAAGAATGAAGCCTTATGTCTTGCCAAACATTCGATTTATTTGGAATGATCAAAGAATGCAAAAACAAAACAAGACTGTTTCTAGACCATGGGAAACAATAAAGATAATCAAACCAACAAACACAATTTTTATGAATAAAAGCATTGATGTATTAGACTTACTCGCATTTCAGTATAAGCCACTTTAAAAGTACATGAGTAACTTTGACTTGACTTGGTTGCATGTAGATAGAAAATATCTTTTATGAGAGAAAGTGAAATCATTCTATTTGAGGGATTTTGAGGCTTTGAGAGGCTTTACGGAGCTTAAAATCAATGTCAAGTTTTAACTACATCCAATCAAATGTCGTATCTATAAAATTTCATAGCTTTCCAAAACATTTTCTTCTAACTTCTAAAGCAAGCACTAATGTATGATTTTTCGCCTTCTTCCATGAAATCAGCATAGACCAAGAAAAAATAATAAACCTGAGGAAGGGACTCAGAGGATTCAACATGAACTAAACGGAATCAAGGATAGAAAAAGCAAATATTTTATTTGAGAAAAGGAGCTGGTATTCTCAACTAGGTTGTGCCCATTTGCAACAGAGCTAAAACTATTCAACCCAAGCCAACAACAAAGAAGAGATATTGAAAGCATTAATTACCAAGGGATGAAGCACAGGAAATCAGCATAATAAAAGCAGTAGTTAGGCTCAAATCGAAAGAACGCAAGCCCAAAGATTGTGAGAGAATGAAAACAAAAGCAATCCGAGTGAATGATGAAGCAAGCAACCAAACAAAAAGCCCTAAAATGGCCGATTGAATGCACAGGATCGACAAAAACCTAACCAAGCTCATTGATGCAATTGAAAAATAGTGGGCTTTACCAGCTTGACCCAATTGATGGCGTTCTCGTCAAGCCCCTCGGTGAACATTTTTTTTTTTCTTGGATTCTGTCTGGCTCTTTCCACCGAGGGAGAAAGGGAGAGTTATTGCGGAACTAGGAGAGAGTAGCGAAAGTAGGGAGCAAGGAGTTGGATCGGCTGATAACGGCTAGTTCGGACTTCTGCTATTGTGGTATTTGAATCGATTTGTATAGAATAATGTTATTTCACAATTACCCACGCCAGGGAATTTTTAAAAAAAAAAGGACTAAAAATAAATCTTGATAAAAAAAGGAGAAAAAAAATAGAGGATGTTTTGAACCGTTAATTGAAATATGATCCTATAAATTTTAGGGGAAAATTTTGTGCTAGTATATTCTGATCAAATTTTTTTTATCACAATAAAACTTTAAATTATTAGATTTATTTTGAGAAGATTGTGATATAGAAATAATTTATATTTGAAAAATTTATATACATACCACTTTATTTCATGCTATTTACATATCTAATACCCAAAATATTAATATTACATGTCTACCACTCATATAAAACATTAATATCAAATATATCACTCTTATAATTCATTTCTACCATTCATACCATCCTATAAATTTTAATATTTCATTCCATGCACCTAAATTTGTTTTATGAGTGATAGTCATGTAATATTAATGTTATGAATGTTAGATATATAAATAACATGAAATAAAGTGGTATATATGTAAAACCACTTTTATATTTTATTTATCTCAAAGTTAATCCATTAATTTTAAAACTCCATTAGGACATCTTCACTAAAATTTATTCCAAAATTTAGAGGGATTTACCTACATGTCACTCAAAATTATATTATTTATATGCACACTTTGTTTCAATCATATCACTACAGCACCGGTCTCTTCGTTCATCTTCACACATTGCTAGTGAAGTTTTTTTTTGTGACGAGGAAGCACTGTCCTTAGGCCAGTGTAAACCCCGGTCGACCTAGCATGCAACCCACACCAATTTACACGGGCCAACACTTAAGGCTTTCACTGCTTGCCAAGGGATTCAAACCAGGGACCTGGGCTTTGCCCAGCCGGCTCTTCACCACCAAGACAAACAGTGGTGGGTATTGCTAGTGAAGTAAATCACTCCTTATGAATTCTATGCCAACCCATCTGGTCTCTCAATGTGACTTCCTCACCAGCTCTATTGCCCAACACATGCCAACCTCTTATCTCTCTTACAAGTGTCATTATTGTCATAGAAGTAGTGGTTTTCATCACATTTGAGCGATTTTCTATGAATAAGCTTCATTGCTAGCTCTTTCAAATGAATAGATATGACATCAAATCTTTTTAGTCACATATGTATGATTATTTGTGTTCTTTTTTACTGTTTTTATTTTATAGTTTCCAAATATAATTTACATATAATTAGAAATATTTTTATTTTTTTTATAGTTTCCAAAGGTTATTCTTTATGTGCTTCTCGACTATGTTTCCTAATAAAACATTACTTTTATCAGAATTTCAATTATATTTGCATATAACTTGAAATATTCTTCCTCTATGAATCCCCCCATCAGAACTTTCTTATTGATCTAGCAATTTCCTTCAACATCGGTCCCCTAAAACCCCTTCCCCTTATTCATCTTCTACTCGTCGTCGTTCTCATCTACCGAGATTCTATTTTGGCTGACTCATTTCTTTGTCCTTTGCACAATGTTAGTCCGATTGTTGCCCATCCTAGTGAGATTCCGTCACAATTTCCTTGTCTCTACAATGCTTGAGAACCACCCAAAGGGCACACTGCATGCATCTCCACCATCTTAGTCACCCACAATTGTGCCCTATAATTGATTTTCATTTGCATTCAAATACAAAAAAAAAAAAAAAAAATCTTGATTTTATTTTTCAAGCAATAAGTAATCTGAAGAAATCAAAATGCAATGTTCTTAATTTACAATGCATTAGTATCATAAATACTTGCAATTGAGCAACCTCGAACCAGCTCTTTCAACTATAAAAAAAGATAAAATTAAGAAGAAAATATTATTTGTATGTGTATAAATAATTTGAATAGAGAACTATTAATACAAAACAAACTTAATAGAGAACTAATAATAATAATAATAATAATAATTTGAATAGAGAACAACTAATAAAAAAACCTAAATTAAAGAAATCATCCCCCCAAATATTAATGTTTATGAAGGGTTTGAAATTCTGGAATATAATAAGATTTAAGATGTAAGTGGGCACATAATTATTTTATACTTAAATAAAAATAGTGTACTTTTCAAACTACTAGGTATACATTTTCTCAAAAAATACCTAAATATACTACTGACTATTTATATAACATACAAAAAAGTAACATGATAAAAGTTTAATAGTTGCAAAGTGATAGGAACTGGATAAAATTTCTTCGAAATCAACGAACAACAATAAGAAATTAGGAAGAAGAACACACCAAAATTATTTTTATTGCAAGATATATGAAATAAAATTGCAAGATACAGTTGAATCTTCAATTGGAGAGGAAGACCCGGCTTTCTCAAATCCCTAGCTGGCTGCAAGAACCCTCACAACTTAAGAAATTTCTAATTTCAACAAACTCAAAATATAATCATGAAATCACCATATTGTTAGCCTTAAATAAGTTCCCATAATTCCATCCCAAATATGAATTCAAATCAGACATCTTTCCTAAATAGTTCCCTCTCAAATTTGAATTCAAATCAGCCCTCTTTCCCTAAATAAACCTTCCTAATTTCATCACAATAAAATCAACCCTCTTTTTCTAAATAAACTTTCCTAATTATCTCGCAATCAAATTAGTCGGTCCATCTATACTCCCCTCCCAACGACTCTCCTTGTTCGCAAGATGGAAAGACGGCCCTTCCCTAATTTCCTCATCATCACAAATGGTGAGCATCTGAAGAGTTTGGTCATTACACTTGTGCTTTAGTGAATACCTCTCCTCGCATCTAAAATATAGCCCCTTTGCCCTCTTTTCTTATAACTCAATTTATGTGAGCTTATTGAAGTTTTCTCCTAGGTCTCCCTCTTACAGTCTTCTCCTTCTAGGTCTCTTTAAGAATACCAAGTGTTGACTCCTTATATGCCAAAAAGGTGGTGGTCATTTTGTACAAACCTTACGAACTCTTGTCTCTAGCCCCTCTCTTCATATGCCTATTATCCTCCACAAATTGGGCTAGCTCTATAGTCCCTTCCAAATTACAGCGCCACATCACTCTAATTGCCACTAGAATCTATTGTCTAAGCTGTTTCATAAATTTCCCTCCAATACAGTCTTTGACACTCGATCCAGTTGGCGGGCTAGGTGCTCAAACTACTTACAGTACTCGACCACTTTCTCCTCTTACATCAGAGCGAAGAACAAGTAGTCCTCAAAGTCCCTCCAGGTTTGTATAGGTCACCTCATATCCCTCTACTAGTACCATGTTAATACTTTCCCCTCTAAGAACATCCCAGTCACCATCAGTCTCTCCTCCTTTGTTAACCTATTTACGATAATGTCACGACCCAACCCGACCAGAACGAGTCCCTTCGCGTTGGGCCGCGACAAATATTGAAAATTCAGGATCTAGTTTTGGAATTTGCTTCAGAACTTTCTTCCAGATATTCAAACAAATAAAAACACAGAGCTGCTATTAACTTCAAATACATATAAAGAAATGCATCCACTATTTTCTTCTTCATTTCATCAAAATAATCATATACAATACAGTGCATGGCTACCGAAAGAAAGAACATAACAGAAAAGCCATGATTATACAAAAATCAAAAGTACAAAATACCTAATCACTGATCAGACACAGAATTGCTAATCCATGACTTCCTTCCCTTTCTCAGAACCTGAAAACCACACAGAAAATAAGGATGAGCTAACAGCTCAGCAAGACTACACTCACCAATCAAAATCTCCAGAAATTCACATCAGAAAACACATCAGAAGTAGTTATTCTAATAGCCGTACAGAAATCGTATAACAGACAGAACATATACTTGATCAAATGGAAATCAAATCACATAACAGATCGGGTCGTACAAATCAGTATTCAAATCAGATAAAATCACATTTCAGATATCACATTTCACATATCACATACTAGATATCCCTGACCCTGACAGAATCTCAACGGATTCTGGCCCCTTATGCCTCCCTTCCCTGACACTGACAGAATCTCAACGAATTCTGGCCCCTAATGTCTCCCTTTGTGCTTATAGCACCAGAACATAACATATATACAGAATTTTCAGAACAGAACTTATTTTCAGATTTCTCAGATTTTCCTGACACAGACAAAATCTCAAAGGATTCTGGCCCCTTATAACTCCCTTCTAATATCACAGCACATCAAACATTCAATTCAGAAAATTAGATTTTGTCAGAAAAATTGTCAGCGGCATAACGGTAGTATACGAAATTTACACAAAATTCACAAATTTAGAAATTTACCAAATTATCACAGATAGTGTAAAACAGCATTGTAAGACTTTTATTATACTGAGATAGTAAATTCAGACATCCAGATAAATTGTTATGCGATCAAAACTCCGCAGAATTCAAAATACCAGGTAAAAATATTCCAGAAAATACTCAAAATGTGCATAGTTATCATCTCAGAAATATACCAAAAGTTATGCGGTAAAAAGTTCATCAGCGCAAAACTGAATCAATTATTCGCTAACAGAAATAAAATTCGAAACAGAAAAGTCATCAAAAATCTCATTTCTGAAAATTGAGAAAGGCGGAATGTCCCTTACTTTGAGTCGGTCAACTTTCTCAACAACAGCTACGGACGGAAACGAACAGAAGTTGCCTAAAAATCACTTTTTCTTCTTTTTCCTTCAGTTTTCTCTCTCCTGGGCTTTTCTCTCTCTTCAAAAAGATCTCATTTCCATATATATCCAACCAAGTCCTAGACGATCGCAAAACATTCCGGAACGATTTGCCCTCTAGACAAAATTCATTCAGACGTGAACAGTAATTGTACCTGGACGAGTTGCTCTCTAGAAAAATTTCGTCCAGACGAACCCCAGTTCGTCCTGGGACAAACTTCTCTGTCCAGAAATTCCTCTACAACCTGTACCGATCGTCCCCAGACGATCCAACTTCGTCTTGGATGATCTTGGAAGGAAAACAGCTTTCACAGATAAAGTACCTTTTCACCCTATATATCCATGCATGTACATCATTTCCCTCAAAAATTAATATATTCAACTTCCTTACCCTTGGATCTATTATGTTCCCCCTTTTTCCTTCGTAATTTCATTCCCCAAGGGAGTGGTTCCCATTAAGTGTCTTAATCATCTCTTCTATGCTCGTATCCAAACCTTTCATCAAAATCTCACCTTCTTCTTTCAAAATTCAACACCCCTTGGATTATAGTCATTGACGCCTTCTCCTTTAAATTAAACACCTATCCTCTTAAATTCAGCACCCATTCAGTCATAATCAACCCCTCTCCTTTTAAATCATGATACCCCTCTCCTCTCATATTCAATACCCGTTCATTTATAATCGACCCCTTCACACCTCTCCCCATACTATCTGCCCAACTCCTCCCTAGGAATAGGCTCTAAGGGAGGTATTCCCTCTTCTCTCTCCAAAATTTCCACCTTTTGGTCTTCATTTCTCTTTATCGAATTAGGGTTTCCCTACTTCCTTGGCTACCGGCAGCTTCCTCACCTTTGATGATGCCATCTTGGGTTGGTCATCAAACAACTTCTTTTACATCTCCTCTAAGATAGAAAATTTCTCATCGATCTTTAATGAGTGGCTAAAATTTGACTTTTAAAAATGAAAATAGAGTTTATATATCCAAAATTTTAGATTTTGATTTTCTAATCTATCCATCTAATACTTCTTCCTTCCTTCCCACCATAGGTAACCAGATCAAGGCTCTACACTACAAAAAAGAATAATTTTGGTCTTAAAACAACAAAAATCAATACTTTAAAGGGAAATGCAATAGAAATTGGCAAGGAAATACCTCAATTTTAGCCAAGGACATGGCTATGATACCAATTTTATAGGAAGTTAATACAATTTCCTTGAAATTGGCAAATGATGACAAAACATTAGGAAGAAGAACGCACTGAAATTATTTTTATTGCAAGATATATGAAAGAAAATTGCAAGATATAATTGGATCTTCAATTAGAGAGAAAGATCAGACTCTCCCAAATCCCTAGCCTGTGGATAGAGCCTTTTAATTTCAACAAAGTCAAAATATAATTCTAAAATCATCCTTTTATTAGTATTAAATAAGCTCTCTTAATTTTCTCCCCAATCTGAATTCAAGTCAGCCATCTTCTCATTTTTATAAAAAAAATATTAATTTAATCAAAAAATCTTAAAATTTCAATATTTTTAAAAATTGAGATAGGCAAATTATAACCCCTCTCAATATGGATAACTTTTATAACTAGGTCACAACAAAAAATAAATAGCTGTCACCTAAAACCTACCTTTCTCTTTATATTCAGTTGCCTAAGGGGTAAAAATGGATTTTAATAAAATGAAAATGAGTAGAAAAAAATATTTTTATAAAATCAGAACCAATCAC
Source organism: Dendrobium nobile (assembly GCA_022539455.1). Lineage (NCBI taxonomy): Eukaryota > Viridiplantae > Streptophyta > Magnoliopsida > Asparagales > Orchidaceae > Dendrobium > Dendrobium nobile. The sequence goes on along the minus strand of CM039735.1, from coordinate 71,902,951 downwards.
CATATTTCTTGGCCCCACTACGTTGCAATGCTCCCCAAAACCTCAACGACGCAACTTGGAATTACTTTGGCCAAAAAATAGAGAGCTAAATGTTATGGCGCTGCCTACCTTGATGGTGTAGTGCCCTAGGAGAAAAATTATATTTTTCTAAATCATGCATATAATATGATGCCCAGAATTTAAATTAGAAGAAATTTTATTTTTTTTATTTATACAACCAAAGCTACCTATTTTTTCAAATAGTAACAAAAATTAAATTATCGATCAAATATATATATATATATATATATATATATATATATACCAAAAAATCATATATACTACTTAAATGTATACAATCATACTACTCTATCATGAGTTTAAAAGAATAACTTAAAAAATAGAACCTAAGGAATCATGATCTAATCAATCTCACACACATGATTTTCTGCCATGACCTAAAATTATTTAACTACATATAATGAGCTAAAATGCTCAGCTGGTCACCAAAATCCATAACTAAACTCAACATAAGGTAAAGGAGCGATATTCATATCAATAATCAAATCATAACATTAGCATTCACATGATCATAGGGCAATACAATAGAGAAATCAAACTAGTACATATGTCAAATCACTAAAGTAATCATCATATCAATACTACAATCAGTACATAAATCGTATAAAACATCAATAAAGATTATCAAAATTGTGTCAATTAGTAAAATTATATAAAAATAACTGTATCCATGAATCACATGCTCAAAAATATTATATCAGTGTTAACTCAGTGTCAGTGTCCAGTGCACATGCTTACTATATATCACATGATCAATATATTAATAATAATAGAATAGTAGCAACATCAATTTCATGAGTGGAAGTAATAATAAAGCCATACAGTGGTAGTGATTTAGTAGCATGCATTCTAATAATCATATTAAACAAATAAATATCTTAGTTACAATAATGTTTTTTCAGTATCAATGTTAGTATCATTGACTCGTTGGCTCAGTAAACAAAGTTGTTATTCTTTACCCATCACAACAGTAATAACTCCTTATTATAAGTCTCAATTAGTATCACATGAATAAGTCTAGGATAACACCAAACATAATATTTAAAGACCCGTCATCCCACCATCATGTATCGGCCAATCAGTCTTCAACCAACATCATTAAATGTGAATAATTAGCCTTTACTTTTTGTTCCCCACTTACAAATTATTATCATAGTATTATAATAGAAATATAGCAACTAACTATTGATCAACCACATATACACACTCATTTTCAATATAAGGTAATAAACAAAGCATGATTAAGCTTAATTCAGAAAGTGATAAAATATCCTAATGATAAACAACTAAAAATCATATTGAGCAAAAATTCACATTTTTAGAATTAACTAAATTATTAAAGATCGTATAAAATAATATTTTGAAGTTTTGATTGAACTAAAATACTATTTTTAGATATCAAAATAAGTAAAAATTATTGTATTTTCAAAATCACCTCGCAAAAAATTTTAAATAAATACTCAAAATGTTTATAATCTCAATCACTATAATATATAAAAAGTTACGCTATGAAAGTTTTACCAAAATAAAATTATCCTCATTTTTTAGTTACAAAAATAAAAATTTTAAAAATATAAAAAATATAAAATTATTAAAATCAAAAATATTATATAGATCTCATATAGTGAGATAAGTAAAATTTTCACTAGGTTGGCTTATGAAAATTACTCTGCAGCCTCCAAATCTAAGGATTTTCTTTCTATCTCTTCTCTTTTTCACTAAATTCTCCCTAAGCCTTCTCTGTTTAGCCAAAATGAAGACAATAAAGGATTTGTAATAATTTAATAAACTAATGGCTTAAGATATTTTAATATGATATAATATAATATAAATATAATTATTAAATTAATTAAAGGTTTAGTATAAAATTTATATAAATTTTGTATGACTTCAAAAATTATAAAAAATAACTATAAAATAGCTCATTTTATTTTAAAAACTCTTGTAAAAATGGTTTGCAAAATGTACACCTAACTATTCCAAAATGCTCACTTGTACTAATAGTTGTCAATTTCTTAAGGATTTTCGCTAGTGCACAAAAAAATTATGAAAAAAATTTTGTAATTAAAATATTATAATATCAATGCTATGGTGAAGATGATTTGTAATTTATACATATATTTACTCCAAAAAAATATCTAATTGGGTTAAAATATGGGCTATTACAATCTACCCAACTTAAAAAAAAATCATCTCCGATATTTCTCTTAAGGATTCAGGCACAAAATTAATATAAATTAAATTCATATAAAAATTATATTAATATAATAAAATCATATAAAAATAACTATATCCATGAATCACAGACTCAAAAATATCATATCAGTGTCAACTCAGTGTAAGTGTCCAGTGCACATGCTCAATATATATCGCATAATCAACATATTAATAATAGTATAACACTAGTGAAATCAACATCATGGGGTGGAATTAATAGTCAAGTCGTATAGTGGTAGTGATTTTGTATCATGCATTCTAATAATCATATTAAAAAAGTAAATGTCATGGCTACAATAATATTTTTCTAGTATCAGATATCAGTAACCTGTACGTTGGCTTAGTAAACAATCATCACTATTTGTCTGTCGCCATAAAAATAAATTCTTATAACTCCTAATTAGTATCACGAGAATCAGTCGAGGATGAAACCAAACCATAATATTTAAAAGAATGTATGCTAGTCTACCATCTTGTATATGTCAGTTAATCTCCTGCCAACATCAATAAATAACCAATCTTTACTTTTTTTTTTCACACACATATTATTATCACAATACTATAATAGTAATATAATGAACAACTATTGCTCAATTATATATGCATAGCCATTTTAAATATATTATAATAAATAAAGTATAATTAGGCTTAATTTAGAAAGTGTCAAAATGTCTTAACAGTAGACAATAAAAAACTCTACTGAAAAAAAATTCACATTTTAAGAATTTAACTAAATTATTAGAGATCGCGTAAACAACGTTTTAAAGCTTTCATTGAACTACAATACTATTTTTAGAGGATAAAATAAATTTCTAAATAGGAAAAATTAATTATATTTTCAAAATCACTCAATAAAAAATTTCAAATAAATACTTAAAATGTTCATAATATCAATCAGTATAACATATAAAAAGTTACGAGATAAAAATTTTAACAATACAAAATTATCCTTATTTCTTTATAATAGAAATAACAAATTTATTGGAAAAATCCCAGAAACAAAAAATATTGAAATAAAAAATATGATAAGATTCCTTACAATGAGACGATCAAATCTCCCAACTAGGCTTACTGACGAAAATAGCTCCACGACCTCCAAATCCAAATATTTCCTTTCTTTCTCTTCTCTTTCTCTCAAAACTCTCCCTAAGCCTCCTCTATTTTGTTGAAATGAAGATAATAAAGGATTTGTAATAATTTAATAAACTAATGGCTTAAGATATTTTAATATAATATAGTATAACTATTTAATTAAATAAATTTTTAGTATAAAATTCATATAAATTTTTTTATGACTTCAAAAATTATACAAAAATATCTATAAAATAGTTCATTTTATTCTAAAAAAAATTGTTAAATTGGTTTGCAAAACAAACACATAACGGTTCCAAAATTCCCACTTATACCGATAGATACCGATTTTCACTAATGCCTAAAAAATTATGAAAAAAAATTGTGTAATTAAAATATAATAATATCAATGTTATAGCAAAGACAGTTTATGATTTGGCTTATATTGACTCCAAAAAAAATTATTTAACTAGATTAAAATACTAATTATTATAACATACCTACCTTCAAAAAAGTCATCCATGATATTTCTCTTAAGGATTCGGGCACAAAATCGATATAAATCAAATCCGTATGAAAATAATGTCAATGTAGTAAAATTATATAAAAATACTTGTATCCATGTATCACATGCTCAGAAATATAATATCAATGTCAACTCAGTGTCAGTGTATAATGCACATGCTTAATATATATTATGAGATCATCATATTAATAACAATAGAATAGTAGTGACATCAACATCATGGGTTAAATTAATAGTAAAGTCATATAGTGGCAATAATTCAGTAGCATGCATTTTAATAATCATATTAAACAAGTAAATCTCCTAGCTATAACAATGTTTTTACAGTATCAGTGTCACTATATATAACTCGTTAGCTTATTAAACAAGTCATCACTATTTATCCATTGGCACAATAATAACTCCTTATAACTCTCAATCAGTATTACATGAATCAATCAAGGATAATATCAAATCATATTATTTAAAGAAAAGTACGTCAATCCACCATTCTGCATAGGTCAATCATTTTCTAACGAACTTCAATGAATAAACTGTCTTTACTTATTTTTCTCCATACACATATTATTATAATAGCACTATAATAGTAATATAGCGACTAAGTATTGCCTAATCGTATATACACACTCAATTTCAATATATTATAGTAAATAAATCATAATTAGGCTTTAATCAGAAAATTTCAACAACAAAAAATACTAGTGAGCAAAAATTGATATTTTTTTTATAATTTAACCAAATTATTAGAGATCATGTAAAATAATATTCTAAAGCTTTGATTAAACTAAAACACTATTTTTAGAGGTCAAAATATATATTTTAAATATGTAAAAATTGCTACATTTTTAAAATCACATAACAAAAAATTTCAAATAAATATTCAAAATGTTCATAATCTCGATCGGTATAACATATAAAAAGTTACGCGGTGAAAGTTTTATCAATATAAAATTATTCTCATTTTTAGATAATAAAAATACAAATTTAATCAAAAAATTTTAAAAAATAAAAAATTATTGAAATAAAAAAATATGATATAGATTTCTTACAGTGAGACAAGTAAATTTTCCAACTATATTGAATAACTAAATTGGTTCGACAATCTCGAAATCCAATGATTTTCTTTCTCTCTAAATTCTCCTTAAGCCTTCTCTATTTAGTTGAAATGAAGATAATAAAACATTTGTAATAATTTAATAAATTAATGGCTTAAGATATTTTAATAAAATATAATATAAATATTTAACAAATTAAATTTTTATTATAAAACTCATATAAATTATTTTATAACTTTAAAATTTATAAAAAAATGTCTATAAAATAGATTATTTTATCTAAAGAATTTTGGTAAAATTGGTTTTGGCAAATAGACACATATCGATCCCAAAATCCTCACTTAGACTGACTAGTGTCAATTTCTTAAAGATTTTCACAAGTGCCTAAAAATTATGAAAATAATCGTGTAATTAAAATATTATAATATCAATGATATGACTAAGATGATTTATGATTTAAACATATATTGAATCCAAAACAATTATTTGATTAGGTTAAAATATAGATATTACACACAGACTCTCTAGATCTGCTTCATAATAGATTTAGACATTTATATGCATACATAACACACACAGACACATGCAGAAAACATGAGTATAGAAATTTAGTGAGTTTCCTTTAATAGACTGAGTCATAATAGGTAATAACCAATTAATATTTTGGTAGGTGTTATATTTATCTCACTAACCTTATCCTTAGAGATCAAACCAAGGAAATAGTCCTTGGCAACTTCCCCTAAAAGACTCCGAGTTAGGTCGTGTTATAAATATAACTTACATTAATCAACTCAACTCACCCATACTAGCTCCCAGCAACCAAAGTCATATGCATGTCACTATTATTCTTAATCAAGCTAAAGAAAGTACACTACTCTAATAACAACACAACCATATGGACTCTTCCCTACATTTTAATTATCCCCTTCCATGCATGTGACTAGGCTTTCACTCTCATGGACTCAATGTTCATACATGAGAACCTGTCCTTTATCCTTAGGAACTCACTGATTCTGACTCACTCCTATGACTTACATTCTTAAAACTCATTCAAGATAGTCACTCTCAAAGTCTCACTTGAGGCACTCGCACATCATAAGTAAAGATCCATATGCATATAGTTTAGCTGATCCAAGTGTAATGTCAGCCTATGATAGTTACATCATATATTATTTTTATTATCTTTTGTAAGTGTAGCATTTCCTATATCCCCCTTGATATCATAAAAAAGTGGTGAAAAAGTATCTTTGGCATCTTTTTTTCCTTTTGTATCCTAGACTATTTTCTATTTTAGTGCTTATTTATGAGATATTATAGTTTTTAATAGACTCTCTATACTTATTAGCTTAACTCACTTAATTGATTTCTAACCATCCCATAAACAACCTGCTAATAAGGTTGAGTTTACCCATATATAAATTTTGATTCAAATCCTCTTAAGTCTATTGAGCATCAATTGATGCTAGGATCAAAAGATAAAGATAATGCAAAGGTCAATAAAACTTGAGTCATTTGTAAACATGGAGAACTAAAATTACACTTGCCATCATAACTTATTATATATGGAGAAAATAATCACAAAGATAAACCAAATACAAGGATGAGTCAAGAGAAATACCTCTAGAAAAAGCAATTTGTAAGGAACATCTAACTTGATATCTCATTGAAGGAGATCAGATACAAGGTTGCTAACAAGCAATTTTTATATTTATTTAATATAAATATCCCTCAACAACTAAATCATTCTCCCCCTCATTTCAATATCTTGCTGGGGAACAAAAGAAAGGAGAAGAAGAGGAAAAGGGAGAGATGAGAGGAGTGAGAAAAGACATAGAAAGTATTTCAGAGCTTTTTCATCTGTCTTATATGTTACAAAAATTATTTTGATCATAGTACGTGGCCTTTACTCTATATCTATTTTTAATAATTTTGTGTTCAGTATATTTCTCTCTCCTAAAATTGATAAAAAGGAGATATCTTATATTTTAGTGAGTTTTCATCATGTAACTTTTGATACATAATAGATATTATTATTATGAATATTTTAACTAATTTAAATTTCCTGGTAGTTTGGTATATATAATATTTTATTTGAAATGAAGAGAGTAAGACTAAGTGCAAAATAATAAGGAGTTAATGTAATAATTTGGATATGAGATACATGATATGCATATGGTTATTGTTCATTTGGCATAATACATACATATTGATGAGTACAATGTCTTAATCTACATGTTATGATAATTATATATTATATTTACATGATGTCTGCTATTAGGATATACATGATATGAATGATGTGATATGCGTAAGAATAAGTGAAATGAATGAATTGATGTGCTAGATGAGACAAATTAGATTGATATTGATGTAATTGAGAAAATTGGTGATTAATATATGAATAATGAGAGAATGACGATGGATATGATTGGTAAGATAGGTGAGAGATATGATTGATGAAGGATAAGATAGATGATAGGTAAGACAAATGATAGATAAGATAGATAATAGATATGATAGATGATAGATAAGATCGATGATAAATGATGGATAAGACTGATGATAAATAAGATTGATGATTGATGAGATTGATTCCTATTGGTTGGTTCATAATAGATATATACATGATATATGCGATATGATGATTGATTGACTGATGATATTGATTAATCGATTGATAAGAATGATTAACTAATTAAATGATATAAGAAACATGATTGATATGTCGCTATATTGATATAATATTTATATGAGTATAAGATATGATGTATATGATAAAATTGATCCATTTGATATAGGAATGACAAGAATGTGTATGGCTAATGACAATTTGTAAGAATTTAATTTCTTACAGCATATTATTTCTATTTTGATCATTGATTCCAATTATAGATTTGAGTAACTTGCGGGGCTTTTATACTAATTACATTGTTGTTACATATTTTCACGAGGGTAAAGAACTAGTGGAGAAAGATTGATAGGGGAGATATTTTACTTTTCTCTTTGTTACTGTTAGTTTTGTATTTTGTGGTTATAATATAATTATAATAATAATTTGTTTCTATTGCTTGACATCATGAATATTGTATATATTATTTTTTTGGGTTATAGATCAATGTGTAAATATTGAATGAATATTAATGTATTTGTGTTTTCTGTTGTTTATGAAATTAGTAAGCTATAGTAGATGTTTAGAAGATAGAAATATACAATTCTTTCAATTTTTTATATTGGGGCATTACATGTCTACACTATATGCACTAATACCCTTCTATCACTCATTTATGTATTGCAGTTGTTGTACTAATAGATGTCATTCAAAAAAAGGATTTCTTCAAGCGCATAGTGCCTATAAAAGCAATCACTCATAAAAGGAATAACTCCAAGTATTATGCCTTTCATGAGAATCATGAACATAACAAGGAGGAAGAATGCTGACACATTTGAGGTATAGTGGAAGTCCTCGTTAAGGCAAACAAATTAAAAGAGTTCATCCATGTTAACCTAAGTAGGCACCCCAGGAAGGCACCTATGAAGGATTAAGGGGACAATCTAATTTTACTCGCACCATTTAGATTGTTGGAGTAGTACTAACCATTCTTAAAAAGATAAAGCTGAACATCCCAAGAGGTGAGTTAATAAAATTAACTCAGGAGAGATAAACTCTACCATGACATTGTGAGCAACAGTGGTAGACATCATTCTGATCACTTTCCATGAGGTAGATAGGCAAGTAAGTGTGAAACATTTCAATTATGTTGTGGTAGTCACATCACTGGTTGTCAACTACCAAATTGGTGTCATACTTATTGATATAGGGAGTTGTGTTAACTTTATTTTTAAACTTTTTTTCATTAAAATCAAATTGTTTACTTCCCAACTCACTCCTACCATAGCTCCTCTTTATAGTTTCTTTAGTGAACAATGAAATATAGAAGGCATGATTGCCCTACTTGTTACCAGGGGTGAAGGAAAATGCCAATACATCATGATGGTTGATTTAATCATCATGGACACAGTGGACACCTACAATGTGATCTTTGGGAGGCCCCTTTTGAACATATGTGGTGAAGCCGTTTATATATACCATGTGGTGATTAAATTCCTATTGAGAGGCCAAAAAATCATATTGAGAAGCAATCTCACTCAATCGTGAGCCTGTCCCTTAAGAAATATGGGGAAGGTGATGACCTAGAGGAAGTATTATAACAAGTAGCGAGAGGCTTAGAATTGGAGACCACATACATAATGGAGGATGTCCAAGCAACAACAAGCGACATGAAGAGAACCTTGAGAAAAAGTTTGTCCCCCACCCAAGTAGAACCTAATGATTACTTAGCAATCACTAGGTCTAATTTTTTCATTGATTTGTTTTTTAATTATTTCCACATTTCATTTTGGGTACAATTTTCTTGCTACATAAAAAAAAATGATTAAAATCAACTATTTATTAATAAATTCTTTATAATGTGGTAATCATAAGTATGTTGTCTAATTTTTTTAGAAGAAAAAAATATATAATACGCATAATATTTTTTAAAAATGACTCAATTGCCGGCCTGTCACTTGTTGTCTTATTTATAGTTTAATTATTATAGTTCTTGTTCAGAAATACTGATTATCCAATCAATTAGGCAAAAAATGACATTGCAAACTAAAAAAGGTGTGTGTTCATTCTTCAATGTCCATTGCTATTTTCATGTACTAATTCAATCTTAACCCTTGCAAATGGCTTAACATAAATTATAATTTGAAATCTGCTTGCATAATTAATTTAACTGAAATCTAGATAAATCCTAGAATTCTGGAACAAGAACCCAATTCCTGATCAAGCAATATGGGAGCCGAAGTATTTATCTCTTCAATTTGTCAGTGCATGTTAACGCTGCTTATAAGACAACATATCAGAAATGGGTTTATATCTTAGAATTTATGCAAATTATGCTATGAAGGAATTAATGTTCATGTTTTTGTCTTATCTATCAAAGAATCATAATACAAAGATTATATGTATTATTTTTATTTTTCATCACCATTGTACTTAAAGGCGCTTACTCGTTATTAACAAGTAAGCTTGAAACTTAGCCTTCGTTTCTTGATAAAATGGTAAGTTTGGGTATGGAGTTGTTTCGCTGACATTTGCTCAATAATGTTATGCTAACTATTTGGTTTGATGATATTTTTGAAAGATACCTGCAAAGGTTAGAGAGCAAATAGAGTAGTATAGAACCTCCATTGATTCAAGTATATTACCCACAGCTTAATACAGTGATGTATATATATAAGCCTAAAGTAATAGTTAGTTGGAGAATGTCAGGAAGCCGTTGGTGACAGTCTGTGATGCTAGACGAAGTGGGATTGTGTTCTGAGTTGGATGGAATATGATAAGGAGGATATGCTGAGTCATATTGTGTTAACAGCCCCCCTCAAATTGACTATCTGGTTTGCAGATAGTTAATTTGGACTTGAGTTCAATGAATCGAGCAGACGGGAGAGCCTTAATGAGTATATCTGCTGGTTAATCGGTGGATCTGATATGAGATACCTCTACATGTTTATGTTTGCTATGATCACTTATAAAGTGGTGATCTATTTCAATATGTTTGGTCCTAGCATGGAAAACTGAGTTGTTTGCCAGTGCAAGGGCAGATATGCTGTCACAGAAGATTGGCGTAGGGTGAGATTGCGGGGTCTGGAAATCCTCTAATAGACGACACAGCCAGAGAACCTCGGTGGTCGCTGCTACTAAGGATATGTATTTGGCTTCTGTAGAGAATTTGGCCACCATCGTTTGTTTTTTCACACTCCATGATATGAGATTGCCGCCTAGAAATGTACATAAACCCAATATTGATTTTATGTCGTCAGTGTTGGATGCCCAGTCAGCATCACTGTAGGTGGTGAGGGTTAGTTGACCCTTGGAAATTGGAAGGCCGTAGTCCAGCGTTCCTTGAATATATCTGAGTAGGCGCTTGAGTGTCTGAAAATCTTTAATTGTAGGAGCGTGCATGTGTTGGCATATAATATTGGTAGCAAAGGCGATGTCTGGCCGTGTAACGGTTAAATATTGCATTGAGTCTGCAAGTTGATGATAGAGAGTCTGATCATCAAAGGGAGTGTTGTCTTGAGATGCCCTCATAGATTTCGGAGAGATCGGAGTTGTAACATGTTTGCACAAATCAAATCTTGATGAGTGTATGAGATCTCGAGCATAGTGAGATTGATGTAAGAAGAGGCCTGAAGCAGTATGTTCGATTTGAATTCCAAGGAAGAGGCTGGTCGGTCCCAGCTATTTTAGTGCAAAGGTGTGTTGAAGCTGAAGTAGAAGATCCTGAATGGTACCTTGATGATTTTTTGTCAATAGCAGGTCATCAACATATATCAGCAGGTAGAGATCAATGTGTTAAGTGTAGTAGATCAGTAGGGACGGATCAAATTTGCTGAACCGGAAGCCAAATTGAAGCAGGAAGTTTGTGAGTTTGTGAAACCACTGCCTTGGAGCTTGCTTGAGGCCTTAAATGGCCTTCTTTAATCTACATACATGATTGGGTTGTTTGGGATCAATGAAGCGCGATGGTTGATGCATGTAGACCTCCTCTTGGAGATCTCCATGTAGGAAAGCATTTGCTATGTCGAATTGCAAGGTTGGCCATTTCCGATGGAAAGCAATGATAAGAAAGACACAAATTGTTGGCATTTTGGCCACTGGGCTGAACGTGTCCTTGTAGTTTATGTCATACTACTGTGTGAATCCCTGAGCAACAAGTCACGCTTTGTAACGCTCTATCGTGCCATCTGGATGCTTTTTAGTTTGATAAGTCCATTTGCAGCCCAGGACTGGTGCGTGATCGGGCAGTGGTGTGAGCTGTCAGGTGCCTTGTTTTAGAAGCACTGTGAATTCAGCAGACATGGCATTCCTCCATTGAGGTGTTTTATCAGCTTGAGTATAGCTGAAGGGGGTGGAAGACTTATCTGATACAACAAGTAGATCAAAGATCTTTTTGGGCTAGAGGTGACCTATTTGAAGTATTGTTTGCATTGGATGGGGTCTTTTGGGAGATGGTGGTGCTACGGCAGATTGAGTTGCATGAAGAGTGGTTGATTGATTTGGAGGAGAGATGGGTGCTTGAGCGATGGAGGGTTCGGTGATAGTTGAATGAGTTGATTTGGTAGGTGGAGCAGGGACTTGTTGATGTACAGAGGTAGGAACTAGTAGAAGGGGAGACAGCGGTGATGAAGGAGTTGTGGTTGGTGGTGGATTGTGATTGAGAAAGGGAAAGGACTGTTCGTGAAAGATGACATGGAGGGAAATGTAGAGCTTTGATTTTGAATGTTATAGTAGCGCTACCCCTTGTGAGAGGTAAAGTAGCCCAAAAAGATACAGACGGACGAACGGGGTGCTAGTTTATGAGGTGTTAGCGGTTGCAGCCATGGAAAGCATAGGCAGCCGAAGATCCTTAGGTGTGCATAGATAGGAGGACATTTGTATAGAATTTGATGGGGAATGCGGTGATGGAGGGAGGAAGTGGGCAGCTGATTTATTAAGTAATTTGCGGTTTGAATGGCTTCTGCCCAGAAATAAGTGGGAAGGTTTGCTGTGCGTAGTAGAGCTCATGTGGTGTCCAAAAGGTGTCGGTGTTTCCTTTTTGGAACATCATTTTGTTCAGGTGTGTATGGACAGCTGAGCTCATGTCGAATACCTTGAGCGGCTAGAAACTGTTTGAATGCATTACTTGTGAACTCTCCTCCTCTGTCGGAGCGTAGAGCTTGTATTTTGAGAGTTGAATTGTGTTTTGATGATATTTGATAGATGCTGGAATTTGAGGAGCGTTTCATTTTTGGTGCGCAATAGATATAACCAGTAGTACCTAGAGCTATCATCTACAAAGATTACGTAGTATCTATAACCACACAGAGATGACACAGGGGAGGGACCCCAAACGTCAGAATGCATTAGACTAACAAGAGTAGTTACATGAGAGGCTTCCTTAGGAAACGAAGCTTGTGGCTTTTGGCCACATTACAAGAATTGCATTAGGAGACAGGGAATCTATTACATAAATATGGAATAAACTTAGATAACTTTAGCATTGTTCGGTGGTAGGGGTGTCTCAAACAAGCATGCTAGAGAGAAGACGAGGCTGAATTTGTGTGGAGAGCGTGAACTGGACAAGGGAGACTGGTGCGAATGGGATACATGCCGTCTTGATTAGTTCACGGAGTAGAGTTTTTTTGTCTAGAATGTCCTTTTTGATAAAGCCGGAGGAGTCAAAATGAATGGAGCAGTTATTGTCAGTAGTTAGTTTAGAGATTGAGAGTAAATTGTGGGACAAGGAGGGTACATGAAGAAGATTGTGTAGTTTTAGCTTACAGGTAGTGTCTGGAAGGGGTAGAAGTCTGGCTCTGGTGTGTTCGATGGGCAATGTTAATCCACATGCCGTAGAGATTGAGTCGGGACCTTGATAGGGGGTGGAGTGTTGCATGGTGGTCATGTCCGGCGTAAGATGAGTGGAAGCACCTGAATCCAGAATCCAGTCTGTAGTGAGGTTTGGTTGATTTTGTGTGAGAAATGATGTGTATATATAAGCCTAAAGTAATAGTTAGTTGGAGAATGTCAAGAAGCCATTGGTGACAGTCTGTGATGCCAGACGAAGTGGGATTGTGTTCAGAGCTGGATGGAATATGGTAAGGAGGATATGCCGCAGGTATTAGTCATATTGTGTTAGCAAATTTTACATTATAATGTCATAACTAATATTTGAGTCCTATTTTGATGTCATACGTATGTGGCTAAATTAGAAATCTAGATTCCAAGCTTGATGAATCTAATATTGTCCTTGGTAATACCCTACTAGAGATGTTGGCAACGCCCATAGAGCTTAAGGAATGAGAGAGAGAGAGAGAGAGTTTCAATTATTCTCTAGATAAATTGGCTTACAAAAGACCCGATCAATGTAGAGAGAAGGGCACGTCTACCTAAGATATAAAGATAACTAAAAAAAAGAGATTATAAAGTAAATTATTGTGAGAATCTTAGAGAGATTAAGAGAGACTCGATTTGATAAAGTTTCGGCATAATTTGTAATTGCATGATGATTGGGCTAAATGAGTGATATTTATTTATAGGTCAGGATAAGATTGATATTGCATAATTGGTTATATAGTATGATCATAAAGAAAGTACAATAATTAATTAAACTTAACGTATAAAAATGTGGAAGGCGAGTATGTCATGCAATTAACTGCTAATTGAGGACTTAAAATGAATTTTGGATATAGGGCAAGTACTCTTGATGAGTTCTTCTTGTTAGAGCTCCCAGTTGGTAGGTGAGCATTCTAAGTGAGTTGCTAAGTTATTCAAGTGAATGCATTTGTGAATATGTGAACATATTTCTCTTAAGTAAGTTCAATAGCTCTATAAATATGTATATATATTAAAGTTCAATAGCTCAATAGTATAGGTTGAGCATAAGGGTTGGCTCTTGAGCTACCCTAATGAGATTCAGATCTAGGAAACTTGAAGTTTAGAGATTCCTCTGAGTTGGAGGCAGTCAAGTCAATTTACATAAATAACTTTTTGAACTTGTTCCAATTTGTCATTATGTCTTGATTAATCTAACCCAGATGAATATGAGTGTATAATCGCATTCTAATTCTTTTAACCCTTCTAAGAAACCAAAAAGGGATATCATATACTAATTTCTCTTAAAAACTCAATTCAGTCTAAGTGATTTAAGCTAATTTTAAAGCATTAACTTTATAAAATGAAAAGATTTTCTATAAGTGGTTTACACATCATCATTCATGCTTAAAAATGTAAGGTTCATGGTTCTCTTTCATAATCCTAACTCTTGCACATGAGCCATCACTCATTTGTTCAATAAATGATTTTTGAGCTCTTAAAGTTTCTAAAGTTTAAAAAGTTTTTTTTTTTTCATGCTCTGAACTTCAATGGAAATATATGGTGTAACAAATTGAATTTTTGAAAATAATTGAAAATGGAAAAAAAATTTGAATTTCTATTTTAATTGAAGCACTGCGGCATTAGGTCTAGAGCACATTATTTCTTTTAGTACTTGTAAACAATTAGAATTTTTTTTTCAATGAAGGAGGAGAGAGAAACAAAAATCTAGATTTTTTGTCTTCAGATTGCTTTACCATTTTTATAAATGGTATTCAAATCAAAGCAGATAATTCTAATCTTATCTCTATTTTCAAATATTTTGATTTTGACAACTGACTTTTCCTCAAATCTAATTTTATTGTTTTTTTTTTTTGCTTTATTGATCTTTTACCTCACAACCTTTTATATTATCGTACTGATTATATTAAATATTTCGACTGCAACATTTATGAATTTCATCGAGTAAAATAGAAATTATTGAATTTTATATGATTTACACTATTTAGAAATTGAGTATTTTTATTTAAGCATACTGTTAATGTATGATTTACATTGTATAAAAACTTAGTATTTTTATTTCGCATACTGTTAATTCAACCATTGAGAATATATATATATATATATATATATATATATATATATATATATATATATAATATATATATATATATATATATATATATATATGTCATTGACTAATAGTTGGTCACTATTATTTTTATTGTAATGTGCATAAAAGACAAGTAAAGATTGGTTAACCTATTGGTTGAAGATTGATTGACACAGCTGTACAGGATGGTGAGCCGACAGGCTTTCTTTTAAATATTGTGGTTGGGTGTTATCCTCTACTTATTCACATAATATAATTATTGGGATTTATAAAGAGTTATTACTATGCCGACAAGCAAAGAATGATCGACAACTCTGTTTATTGAGCGAACAATTACTGATTATTGATTATGTAATATTGAAAAATGCTATGATAGTTAGGACTTCTTTCTAGTTTAAGTGTGACCACCAAAATGCATGTTACAGATTTATTGTTACTATACAGCTTTACTGATATTGTATTGATTTACTATAACAGTACATATTTATTGTTACTGCATTTCTTTACTGTTACAATTACTGATGACACTATACTGATACTATTACCAATATGGATATAAATATTGCTTTATACTACTACTAATTCACTACTACTATTATAATTATGTATTCACTGTACTAATATCGAGCATGTGATATATTAAGTACATGATATACTAAGTAACATGTGATTAAGATACTAATATAAAATAATTGAATAGCATGTGTACATTATTAAAGGATTTTACTACGTTGATATGATTTTGACAGTCTTTATCGATGCTTTAATTTTATTACTTTATATAATTTCTTTACTAATTGATATTGATCTGACTGTTTTATCAATTTGACATCCATACTAGTTTACTGGTTTCCATATTGTACTATTTTACTAGCTTTTGTATCATAATATTTTACTGTTAGTAGATTTTACTGCGACTACATATAAAGTTTATTATTTATGCACTAATTCTTGATTATATATTTGTTACTATAATGAATTGACTGACGACATGCATACTTCTTTATCATGTTTTCAATTCAGTTATAGGATTTTAGTGATTTGTTGGGCTTTTTAGCTCATTATATGTGGTTTAAATGATTTCAGGTTAAGAAAAAGATTCAGGAGTGTGAGACTGATTATGATTCTGCAGGTTCTATTTCTTTTTTGTTTTAGTTATTTTTTGTACTCAGGAATGGAATGATATGTTTTAATTATATGATTCATGAGTATTGCATATGATTTTTTTTTGTCAATGAAAATAGATGCGTATTGATGTTTTAAATTATATAATTTTTTTATGTTGTTTATTATTGATTGATGAAATTAGATAGATCTAGTTGTTAAATAATAAATGATAAAAGAAAAAAAAAACTCATTCAAATTAGATTATGGAGTGTGACATAGGGAAGCTATTGATGGTGGTGGATAGTATTTTGGTGAGGTTAATGACTAGAAAAGACTTTGGATTGTTAGATTTATGTTTAAAGAAGTGCTCTAGAGTTTATGATGCAGTGTTCAAAGGTTTAAAAGGGTATATTAGTTGAAATTCCAAGCCTAGTCTAGTTTTGATTAAATTTAGCTAATTTGGAAGATCGCTTTAAGGAATAAGTTTTATAGAGAATAAATGGATGAAAATGATAATGTTGGCTTATGATTAGAACTCATGATATGGATTAATGACAGAGTTTGGTAGAGTTTACAAGGATGTTGATGTGTAGGGAATAGAACTAGGTCTTAGTGTTCTCTAGTTTGGTTGAGTGCTATGTGGAAGTGTTTAGAATGATTTTAAAGTTTTGGTTGTTGGCTTATTAATATTATAGGATGCTTATATAGGGGAGGAAGATATTTGAAGATTTTTAAGTAGGTGTTTAACATGCAACTTAAGAAAAAAAGAAAGAAAGAAAATTACCTAATTCACCAAAGATAAGCAAATTATTTAAAGCCACTAAGTACTAAGAAAATGAAGAGCACTTTTCCATCAAAATATTTTATTTGTAGAATATTATAAAATATTTTATTCATATTTATAAATATTATAAGACTCTTGGGTAACAACTTTTAAAAGAAAATATGGAGGTAATAAAGGGAGGGAAAAAGGGTTTGGTTTCCCATAATAAGGAAAAGTTTCAACCACCTATCTTCAATACTTAATCCATGCTAACCATATCATGGCTAGCCATACAAGTTTCTAGATAGAAAATAAAATATAATCTAAATTTAAAATATTCAAAATTATGGGCTCTTTACTAGGCTCTTGATTGGGTTTTAGTCTTAGCACTTGTAATTGGTCTTTAAGCTTGATTACCTTCATCCACATGATGTGCTAGAATGCCCATTTCATGCTTTTCGTGGCAAAAACATCAGTAATGTTTATTGTGGTGTGGCTTCTTAGCTCACTTGTCATTGTTACTATGAAACTTCTTCTTGTGATCATGGGATTGTTACCATGAGTTCCCCATGGGTTAGGACTAATGCAACTTGCAGGTTGAAGCCAAAGTCATGTAATTATATTTCTCCACTTTGATGTGGCTATTAGGCTACTCAAGCAGCTTAGCCAATGTATTAGGTTACTGTAATCCATGCGTGCGACCAAATGACTTTCTTGGAGGTTGTGGTTAGTTCTTAAGGTGATAACAAGCTCTAAAGGTAGGACATCCAATATCTTACAAATAAAATAAGTGATATAGTGTTAAGAGAATCTTACACCTCTTCCGTCATTTTCAAGAGAGCCCTCAAATTTTTATGTAGCATTTAATTGTTGGTGAATTGAGTGATGAATTGCCACTTCAAATAAAAGGAGATGATGCTTCCCATGCAAAGGAAGATGTGAGAACCAAAGTAGTAGTTCCTTCTTGAAGTTGGTAAAGGGATGTCAACACTTCATTGTATTGTTGATAGTGAAGAAGATATAGTTGTAACAAATCAAATAAACTTCCATCTACAAGAATCTAGCATCCACTTCTCGAATTTTGGCGGCAGTTGCATCTGACAATCTAATTGAAGAAAGCATTTATAATCTGAGCTTGAAACTTGCTGAGCGATGAGGGAGAGGAGTCTCCATGATACTCTCCTCATGAAGATTGGGTTCATCATTTGAAAGAACTTAAGCAAGAGCTCTTGAGGTAAGGTGATGTTGGCACCTAGGAGAGAGAAAATTTGTTCTCTTAAAGTTGGGTGGGGGGCGAATGAGGAGTAATTTTTAGAAAGTACTCAATAATTTCTTGGATCATCCAAGTAAGATGATCTTTCATGTTTTGTTGTTGTTCATAAGTCATGTAATCATTAAGTCGCTCTTTGTGTGAGGATATATCTTTGTGTTTATGACTTTTCATGAACTGGTTCATTGTCATAGGTGCTCCATGCTCATCAAATTTAATTAAGAGAAAGTTGAATCTATTTTTTTTTCCGTGGAAAGATATAAGATCCTAATAAATATATTGGTTGAGTAATTGGCGAGTATGGCTTATAGTCGATTACTTGTCAAGAACTTCATGCAAGTTTCATATTTAGAGCTAGTACCGCTACTGAGTTCTTTATCGAGAACTCTTAGTTGATAGGTGAGTTGCCGAGTCCTTTAGGAGAATATCTTTGACAAATATTTGACTATGTACATCCCTCAGATAAGTTTAGCCTCCCAATACTATCGGCTGAGTAAGGGCCAACTCTTGGGCAGCTTTATGGATTTGACTTGGGGCAACAAGAACCTTTACATGACTTCAAGCTTTAAGAGTTCACCAAGTTGAAGGTTGTTTAAGCTTGCTTACAATCAATGATTTGTTAAATATGAATCAGGTTTAATTATGACTTGATTAATTTGACCGATAAAAAATAATATACAGAGGTATAAACTTTTTAAAATAAATGACAACATAAAGATCATGATCTTCTTTGATCATTCTGGATACAATCATATTTTTAAAGATTTGAACCAAGTGTTGTATTTTATGACTAATAATTTTATTTAAATAATAGTTTTCTAGATAACTGTGATATCTAAATAACATTGAATGAAAGCACACTCGAAGAAATCTGACAGTAAAAGAGACATTAGAAGTACAAATGGAAGCACAGAAGAGAACACAGACTTTTGTTTTGTCTGTTTAAAATTTCTCCCTTCCTCTTCGTTTCATGACCTTTTCCCATGGTATATATTACTATTCTTTGTACTGGTTGTCTACATAGCCTGTCATTTGTATAATTGTATGACCCAGAACTGGATTTCTTCTGTAAGAATGAATATATTTCTTAATCTCTGCAATATTTTATAGTTCAAGCCTGCACAATTTTGTCCCATTCTTGTTCTTATACTTGCTGTACCCATCAACTTAGAGAAAACTAATGGAAGAGTAGGTTTTAAGCCTCTTCTTTTTTCAAATGGTGAGTTTGTCTACGTCTGATTTGATTTCTCAGAAGAACTGAGCTTTTATCCGTTCCCACGAAAGGTTAAAGTGGGAAAGGTATATTGCTTTTTTTGTTTTTGAATAATTTCTTGCCATTTTATGGCTTCTGCAACATCAGATGTGGTGTTCTTATCTGAAAGTTTGAAGGTGTAGAAATTGCTTGCCAAGAATTGACAAATGATGTGATTTTATAACCCTTAATTTTGAATCAAAATCTACGATATGTTTTACATCAATAGGACTGTTAAAAAAGCTGGTTGTTCGTGTTTGATCATTTTTTTAATTGATCAAAGAAACGTTCAGACACATATCTGACACGACATCTGTTTGACACATGTCGGACACGTCAAAAACATGTTCGATTAAAAAAAATTAAATACAAATTGGACACGTCTTATATATTTTATGAATTTTTTTAAAATATAATTTCTTGTATTTAAATTTTTTTATTAAAAATATAAAAGCTGAATTTCTTATTTTCTATCCACAACACCAAATTAATTATAATCTCCATCACTCAATACCCCATTTATTGAATATTCTCATTTTCATTTCTCTTCGGCGGGTCCCAACTTTTATTTCACAATAATAGACAATGTCATCTCAACAGTAAAGTATGACGTCATTACAATATCGATATTTCAAAATCATCCCAACATCAAAGTCTGATACTGCCTTGACATTGATGCTCGGCACTAGCAATTTCTACACCGACAACTTGACATCTCATCTTTATATGACGTAGTCTTAATATTGATGACCAACGCCCTCTCAACATCGAAGAAAAAACGTCCTCTTGACATCACGCCTGATTACTTTCTACATAACATCGATGCCCGACTCTCTACAACATTGTTGTTTCCTCTCTCGATGTCAGATGCAAGACATCGACACCCGACCTCGACTACATAATATTAATCATTTTAAGAACAATTTCTAGTTAAATGATTTTTTATTTCTAAATTATTTTTAATATTATGTTTATTCAAATTTTATATACTACTTTTAAACTATTAAATTATAATATTGCGTCTAATTCATGTACGTGTCCTATATGTTTTTATAATTGAGGTGTCTGTGTCACCGTGTCTCTGTCTGTGCATCATAGTTTACACCCCTGGGTACATGCGAGTTTAAATTCCTGCTGGTTGACCAGGCTCAAATGGGTTCATACCTATGGGTGCAAATGAACCAAGCTGAGTCGAGCATTAACTTGTTCGAGTTCAAGCTCGTTTGTCAGGTAGCCATTCGATTTCGGTTTGATAAGAAACAAACATTTTTTACCCTGGTTCGTACTCGGGCTCGTTCAAAAAAGAGCCTGCTCAAGCTCGGTTCACGTTCAAAATCGGGCTGATCGAGCTGCTCGTTAAGGAAAAGTGGCCAAAGCTCGTGAACAAGAGGCATAACCTGCTTGTGGTCCCCGGCCTCCGCTCGCTCTTCTTATTCGGCGAGGGAGTTTTAACTGAATAAGTTCCGAGGTAAATTTTGGAAGGCAGATGGGTTTGTAGATAAGACACTACCCAGAGATTTCGCCCTCATTTTGTGAGGACTTTATGATCTGAGTTCTGGTTTCCTATAGGCGCAAGCCCCTATAGTTAATTACCCCTCCCGATAACGAGAGAGAACTTTCGATTAAGGCTAGTCGTCGATCAGATACGTAGAATATACGTGTTATCTGGCATATAGTAGCAGCAATGGGATTAGGATATTGATAGAAATTTGATTTGGAAATTGGGTTTAGATTTGGAAATTTGGAAAGTTTGAATTTGAGAATTTGGAAAGGTTTGAAAAGTTTGATATTTAAAACTTGAAATTTCACCATCTAGCACTTAAAGCGGATGGTGGGGGAATGGATGATAGGCCCGATCAAGATCCCATGGTTCCGTCGTCCCGGACCATCATGGTCCCTGGTTTACTTAGTCAGAGGAGGTAGTCGACCCAACCTGACAGAAGGATCCTTGTCGGCAGCCATGGGTTGCTTCGTCCAAGGGAACCTTGTAGACCGGGGTTGAATGTTTGTCTAAGGGGGCAAATTTGGATCCACCTTAGCTAACAGAGGGCTTTGTGCCCTATCGATCATATCCTATTGATTCATATCTCAAGGATTTAACGCCATTAAGGAGCGTATTGGCTCTGGCCATAACCGGTATCTGTGGTGCCATTTGGCGGCAAAAACACTCGGTTCAGAGGGCCCCGGGTCATAACCGTTTACCTGCAGTGCCATTTGGCGGCGAAACTGCCGGTTAGAGGACACGTACCACGTCCTTACTGGCAAGAGATTGTTTGAGAATGGATCCTAGTGATATTTTCGACTAGGCATTTGGCTCTTTTGTGAGCTGAAGTAGTTTTTGATTTGTCCGCCTCGACAAACTGTTGCGGAGGGCGGATGGATTTTGCTTTAAGTATGGATGAATGATTTCAAATTTAAATATTTTTGAGTTTTTGGGTTTTGGAATGAACTTTTGGGAGGCATTTGAAAATGTTTGGGAACCCCTCCGGTTGAGATCTGCATTCAACACGGCCATCATCGGGGTGTTCGGGGTCATTTCTCTTTATGGACTGAACCTTGTCACTCTATCGGGCTGTCGACAGAGGATCGGGTTTCGTAGGCTTTGTACCCTTGAAAGTGAATTCTTTTTATTCTAGGCATTGAAGGCCTAATATGAATGTATTAAAATAAATATTCTGGTCGCCACGGCCACATATTTATTTATTGGTTCGAACCTTGTCGACTCCTATTAACCCGTATAGGAGGATCAGGTTCGAGCCTGAATTCACTTGTCAACCCGCGCAGCATCCCTAGACGTCACGTGTGTACCAATAACACGCTCGTGAACAAGAGGCATAACCGTTCGTTTTATAACCATTTGTTAACCTCAATGTGATTATCCAAAGAACGAAAAAGGCAAGAGGGAAGAGAGCCAGTGTACAAAGCTCTTACCCGTCGGATCCAAGAATTCCTCCGCAAAATCTGGCTTAAATCCCGCCGAGGCACTGTTATTTCGGCGCCGTTCGCGTCGCTTCTCCGCGAATCCAGCGACGGTGGCATCGATCCTCGCCTTCTCCACGCCTATAAAACGAACGGTTGCTCTCTGCTTCTCTCGACGACTTCCCGATACCTCTGCTCCCACACACCTCTCCCGATCTTCCCCCTCCGACGCCGCTCGACTTTCCCTTCCAGCCAGATCGGAAGTTCCGATACTTTGATCGGAAGCAAACAACGTGAGCTCGCTTGCTGTGAAGGCACCTTTCTCCCCTTCGCACGCCCCTCCGACCCCGTCGTGGCTGTGCGACTTCGCTCTCGTCGACGACTTTCCCTCCCTGTCGGATCGGAAGCCCGAACTGGAGCTCGCTTGCTGGGACGGATCGGAAGTTGCGGCATATTGATCGGACACAAGAACAGGGAACTCGCTAGCTGGAAGGTAACTTCTCCCTCATGCACGCTTCTTTAGTCAGATGCAAGGGACTACGACGTGCACGGTTGTACCACCAGCAATCACCTGGGAATTTGGAAAAATTCGGCCCCGGCCTCCGCTCGCTTTTCTTATTCGGCGAGGGAGTTTTAACTGAATAAGTTCCGAGGTAAATTTTGGAAGGCAGATGGGTTTGTAGATAAGACACTACCCAGAGATTTCGCCCTCATTTGGTGAGGACTTTATGATCTGAGTTCTGGTTTCCTATAGGCGCAAGCCCCTATAGTTAATTACCCCTCCCGATCACGAGAGAGAACTTTCGATTAAGGCTAGTCGTCAATCAGATACGTAGAGAATACGTGTTATCTGGCATATAGTAGCAGCAATTGGTTTTGATATTGGTAGAAATTGGATTTGGAAATTTGAGAATTGGGTTTGGAAATAGTTGGAGAATTTGGGAATTTGGAAAGGGTTTGAAAAGTTTGATACTTAAAATAGAAACTTCACCATCTAACACTTACAGCGGATGGTGGGGGAATGGATGATGGGCCCGATCAAGATCCCATGGTTCCGTCATCCCGGGCCATCGTGGTCCCTGGTCTACTTAGTCAGAGGAGGTAGTCGACCCAACCTGACAGAAGGATCCTTGTCGGCAGCCATGGGTTGCTTCGTCCAAGGGGACCTCGTAGACCTGGGGTGAATGTTTGTCTAAGGGGACAAATTTGAATCCACCTTAGCTTACAGAGGGCTTTGTGCCCTATCAATCATATCCTATTGATTCATATCTCAAGGATTTAACGCCATTAAGGAGCGTATTGGCTCTGGCCATAACCCTATTTGTGGTGCCATTTGGCGGCAAAACCACTCGGTTCAGAGGGCCCCGGGTCATAACCGTTTACCTGCAGTGCCATTTGGCGGCCAAACTGTCGGTTAGAGGACACGTACCACGTCCTTACTGGCAAGAGATTGTTTGAGAATGGATCCTAGTAATATTTTCGACTAGGCATTTGGCTCTTTGTGAGCTAGAGTTTATTTGAATTTGTCCACCCCGACAGACTGTTGCGGAGGATGGATGGAATTTGCTTTAAGTTTTTGATGGATTTGTTTCATTTTAAATATTTTTAGGATTTTTGGGTTTTTTGGGTTTCGATTTTGTGGATTTTTGGGATTTTGGAATGAACTTTTGGGAGGCATTTGAAAATGTTTGGGAACCCCTCCGGTTGAGATCTGCATTCAACACGGCCATCATCGGGGTGTTCGGGGTCATTTCTCTTTATGGACTGAACCTTGTCACTCTGTCGGGCTGGCGACAGAGGATCGGGTTTCGTCGGCTTTGTACCCTTGAAATTGAATTCTTTTGATTCTAGGCATTGAAGGCCTAATATGAATGTATTAAAATAAATATTCTGGTCGCCACGGCCACATATTTATTTATTGGTTCGAACCTTGTCGACTCCTATTAACCCGTATAGGAGGATCGGTTTCGAACTTGAATTCACTTGTCAACCCGCGCAGCATCCCTAGACGTCACGTGTGTACCAATAACACGCTCGCCGGGGCCCATGCAGGTTTTGGATTGTATTTTCCCCTTTTAGTGTACCTATGTGTATACAAACTATTGTGCACGTGCGGGGATATTCTTGGAATAGACGCCTTCTGTCTGCTTGTACGAATGTTGCAGATCCGGTGGCGTTGCATTGTTGTCTTGATATTGACTCCCCCTTTTCTCATTCACCGGGGGTAGGGTTCTTCTTGACTTTGAAGTTTGCTGCCCTGCTTTGGAAAGATCCCCTTTCAAGATCTTTAGTATAGTGGACTTGTAATTTTTGATATTTGTGGAGGCTAGAGTTGTTTCCCTTCTTGAATACAGGATCGAGAAGATCTTGATCACCATTGTCGTATGTGATATCTACACTTGTGCCCACAGTGGTTCGCTATGCTTACGAGGTTTTCACAGTTGTTATCCACAAGTGGCTTGTAGTCATTTCCAGGGGATCGTTGTATCAGCTACGAGCTCCTAAGAGTATTCGTAGGAGAACCCTTGCTTTTGCATTGAAACCACCTTTCACCAATCTCAGGTGGGCTTTGAGTGATTGCATTTTCTTATAGGGGACGGGTCCTCCACTTTCGATCTACAGGGGAACTGTTGCTTGCATAACAGGTCTTTGATTGTAACATGTAGATGATAGTTGTTCATTTCGTAGTTTGACTGATATCATTAACAAGTCATTTATGTTTGAAGACTTCTTGCTGCTAGTCCTTTGCATGCATCAAATGTTTGTATTCATTTGAGAATTTAAGATTTTCATATTTTTAAGAGCATGAAGACTCAATTTCTTGCTATCCGTATTGAACTCAAGTGTTTATTCAGGATCTTCTGAAGTTCTTTTGAGTCTGGTTGCATGTTCAATTTTATCTTGCGCCAGTTTAAATGTTCAACTTGAGTGACTGAGTCTAGTTCTTCTTGATTGAGTTTGATTGAAGTTCCATTTGGTTCAAGTAGAGTGCAATGTCAGAGTTTGAGTTCTTTATAGTCCAAAGCTGATCCAAGTCTTTGCTCACATAAGTATGAGTTCAAGTTCAATTTTGAGCGTAGTCCTTTGTAGTTCATCAAGTCTCTTGTGTTCAATGTCTTGTTCAAATAATTGTTCAAATTGAGTTTATGTCCACAATACTTAGTTCATTTGGGTCTAAGTTCTTTTATGTTAATTTGGTCCAATCAAGCTCACAAGTCCACCATTGTTCTTTGAGTTCAATCAAGTACAGGTACGATTTCACCCGAAATTTCGGCAGCCTCCCGGCGTCTCCCCCGTTTAGGGTAAAACTACGAGAAAACTGGGCATTTCCCACCACGCGCAATAAAGGCGTGTATGGTAGGTGTCCTCTGACGAGGACACCGCGGCCGTGATATTTCTTCCCACCACGCGCAATAAAGGCGTGTATGGGGCTCTGACGGTACCTGTTTAAATGACACAATTTGCTTTCCCCCCGCTCGGGGGTACTTATAAGTGACCCCGCCTCGCCGTAGGTGCCGCACCGGGGTCCCTTCCCACCACGCGCAATAAAGGCGTGTATAGGCGGTTTTCCAGTGCGCCACGAACACCGAGGTAGAGTTTAGGTGATTGCCCGCTTCGTTGTAATCATCAGACCGGCGTCCCATCCTACCACGCGCAATAAAGGCGTGTATAGGAGTTTTTCCGGTCTGCTGCAAACAACGATGCGAGAAATCTGAGTTTAGAGAGTTCGTACCTTCGCGGGCTTCGATGGCGGCGGTTTAAAGATGCACAGTTTGCTTTCCCCCCGCCCGGGGGTACTTATGAGTGACTCCGCCTCGCCGTAGGTGCCGCACCGGGGTCCCTTCCCACCACGCGCAATAAAGGCGTGTATAGGCGGTTTTCCGGTGCGCCACGAACACCGAGGTAGAGTTTAGGCGATTCCCGCCTCGTCGTAGGCGTCGGACCGGGGTCCCATCCCACCACGCGCAATAAAGGCGTGTATAAGCGGTTTTCCGGTCCGCCGCATACAACGAAACGACAATCTGAGTTTAGAGGATTCGTACCTTCGAGGGGTTGTCGGCGATGTCGGACCGAGGATCGAGGGATGAGAGAGTAGCATCGGGGTGTGACACTTGAATACATATCCAAGAATCCACTGCCAAAAGGTCCCGGCATAAGAGAAAAACAAATATAGAGACCTACATCTCTAGAATTTTTTTTTCAGACAGTGGTGTGATATCTAGTATGTACTCCTAGAGATCCCCATTAAAAAAAAAATCATCAAAAGTGGGTTGCAAAGATGACCCTTACATACAATGTTCTTGATGGTCGACATTTTGAAGAATCCTTCAAGAAATCCCATCGCTTTTCAACTATATCTTCTCGGACTAAGGAAGATCTTTGCCTGACTTTCGTCAGTGTCCTTCTACCAGAAGATCAAGTGGAAGAAATAAAAATACTTCTCTGTGAATTCAGGGACTGCTTTGCCTGGACATATGCTGAGATGCCCGGCTTATCCCATGATCTGGTAGTTCACAAATTGACCATCAAATCTAACGCAGCGCCCGTCAAGCAAGCTCCAAGGAGAATGAGATTGGAGATTGAAGAACAGGTGATTGCTGAAACAAAGAAGCTTATAGATGCAGGCTTTATTCGTGAAGAAAAGTACGCCGATTGGATCGCAAATATCGTCCCAGTGAAGAAGAAGAACGAGCAGATTCGTATCTGCATCGACTTTCGGGACCTCAACAAGGCGTGCCCAAAAGACGATTTTCCACTCCCTGTATCCGAACTCCTGGCGGACAATACGTCCAACTACGACATGTTCTCCTTTATGGATGGATCGTCAGGATACAATCAAATCAAGATGGCACCCGAAGATGAAAAGCATACATCATTTAGGACGCCCATCGGAATTTTCTGCTACACAGTCATGCCCTTTGGCTTGAAGAACGCTGGTGCCACCTACCAGCGGGCAATGACTCATATATTTGATGATTTGATACATCAGTAGGTCGAGTGCTATGTAGATGACCTTGTTGTCAAAAGTCTTGGCCGAAAAGATCACTTAAAAGATCTCAGGATTGTATTTGAGAGAATCAAAAAATTCGATCTGAAGATGAATCCTCTCAAGTGTGCATTCGGGGTCTCCTCCGGTAAATTCCTAGGTTATGTTGTTCGTCATCGAGGCATAGAGATCGACCCCAACAAAATTAAGGCAATCACGGAGATGCCACCACCAAGAAACCTTCGACAGCTTCGCTCGCTGCAAGGACAACTAGCTTTTATTCGGAGATTCATATCAAATCTATCGGGTAGATGCCAGCCATTTTCAAAATTAATGAAGAAAGATGTCCATTTCAAATGGGACGAAGAATGCCAGGAAGCATTTGACAGCATCAAAAGATATCTGTTGAATCCACCCATTCTAGCAGCGCTAATTCCGGGAAAGCCTCTTATACTGTATACGGCAGCATTAGAAGAGTCCCTCGGAGCACTATTGGCCCAGAATAATGAAAAAGGCAAAGAAAATGCGCTCTACTACATCAGTCGAAGGTTGATTGGAGCAGAAAGTCGTTATTCTCCTATTGAAAAGCATTGTTTGACGCTGATTTTTGCAGTTCAGAAACTCCGTCACTATATGCTATCCCATAAAATCACCCTGATATCGAAGATCGATCCGCTGAAGTTCTTGATGACAAGACCAGCGTTGACAGGTCGCCTAGCCCGGTGGGCAGTATTGTTATTGCAGTTTGAAATCATATACATGCCACAGAAGGCAGTGAAAGGTCAAGCATTGGCAGATTTTCTTGCTGCACATCCGATCCCAGCAGATTCCCCATTAAATGATGATTTGCCCGATGAGCAAATAATGCAGGTCGAGGAGGATGAAAAGCTACCGTTCTGCGAGATGTACTTTGACGGTGCATCATCGATTAGACCTGTCCGACCTCCAAATATTGCAAGAGCCCGAGCCGGCATCGGTCTCATTTTCGTAGCACCCGAAGGAGGCATAATGAGGTTCTCATTCAGTTTGACTGAACCTCGAACAAACAACGAAGCTGAGTACGAAGCTCTTTTAGCAGGACTGGAGATCGCAATCGATGTCAGAATCCAACACCTCCAAATCTACGGTGATTCTCAGCTCGTGATAAATCAGGTCCTCGGTATCTACAAGGTTGGCAAAGTCGAATTGGCCCATTATCACCGACGAGCCCTCGAGCTTCTGAAGCAAGTACCAAATGTCAAAATGGATCGAGTTCCTCGAGGACAGAATGCTAAAGCAGATTGTCTGGCCAAATTAGCTAAAGAAATGGCGAACATCAACGAGGAGAGTCCTATATTCATCGGGGTTTACACTCGTAGGGTCTTGGAGCCCGCTCTATTACAATTCCCGAGGGCAGAAGGAATTATAGATTCAAGTCAGCAAGATGAAACTCCAGTTGACCCTCAACCGCTCAATCAAATCATTATGGAAAATTATCCAGAAGAACATCACGTGGCCAAGAGACGTAAAGCTAGTCAAGCTTCAGAGTCGTGGTGGCATTGTTTAGATATTGAAGTCGAAAATGATTGGAGGCAGCCATTCATTGACTACTTCAAAGAAAACAAACTCCCGACAGAAAAGTCTACGGCCGCACAAATTCGAAAAAGGGCGCTGCGATATGCATTTGTCAATGACATGTTGTACAGACGATCTTTTGATCAAATGTGGCTAAGGTGCCTAGGAACTAATGAAGCTGATAAAGTGGTGACAGAAGTTCACGAAGGAGTTTGTGGAGCACACCAGTCAGGTCCTAAAATGGCCGCTAAAATCAAAAGAATGGGTTATTATTGGCCGACCATGGTCAGAGATTGTATTGACCACGCTAAGAGGTGCCACGAGTGTCAAATCCACGGTGATGTTATACATCAACCGCCAAATCCACTGCACCCAACAATAGCATCCTGGCCATTCGAGTGTTGGGGTACTGATATTATTGGGCCAATAGATCCGCCGTCATCAGCAGGACACCGCTTTATACTTGCAACAACAGACTACTTTTCCAAGTGGGCGGAGGAGGCTCCATTCAGAGAGGTCACATCGGAGCATGTGATCAATTTCTTTACCCACAATGTCGTCTACAGATTTGGTGTGCCACGCCGCATAATCTCAGACAACGGTACAGCTTTCAAAAGCACAAAAATCTATAAGTTCGTTGATCGGCACAAAATCGATTGGCGGTACTCGTCAATATACAATCCAAGAGCAAATGGATTGGCGGAAGCCTTCAACAAGACGCTGGTAAAATTGTTGAAGAAAATTCTCACCAAGAATAAAAGAGAGTGGCATACAAAAATGGCAGAAGCGTTGTGGGCGTATCGTACAACCTACAAGACGCCAACCAAAGCCACTCCTTACTCTCTAGTATTCGGTGCGGAAGCTGTACTACCATTAGAGATTGAGCTACCGTCACTCCGGGTAGCAATCCAGAACGATCTCACTCGAGAGCAAAATGCCCGCCTCAGAATGGAAGAGCTCGATGCACTTGATGAACTAAGGTTACAAGCTCAACAAAATCTAGAAATCTACCGAGGAAGAATGACAAAGTCTTTTGATCGAATGGTGCGTCCTCGATCATTTCAGGAAGGGGAATTGGTCCTGGTGCTGAGAAGACCAATCATTCCACACCGAAAAATCGGTGGCAAATTCGTATCCAATTGGGAAGGCCCCTTCGTCATAGAGAAGGTGTACCAAGGAGGAGCATATCAGTTGATCGATCTAAACGGTCAGAGGCCTATGCCGCCAATCAATGGTCGACATTTGAAGAAATATCACGCATGAAAATTTCATGTCTGATGTATTTTATGATGATCAAACTTTTATATGCATATCTATCAGTGCATATT
This sequence comes from Dendrobium nobile, assembly GCA_022539455.1. Classification (NCBI taxonomy): domain Eukaryota; kingdom Viridiplantae; phylum Streptophyta; class Magnoliopsida; order Asparagales; family Orchidaceae; genus Dendrobium; species Dendrobium nobile. Next base: position 71,872,328 of record CM039735.1, on the reverse strand, counting down.
TACATTTATATTTTGAAATTCTCTTGTATAGCAAGAACGCATTTCAAAATCCCCCCATCAGACTGGGGGCATTTTAAATATTTATTTGGGTCGACATCGCGCTGCGTGCCGAAATCCCCAAATAAATATTTAAAATCTCAAAGATACAAAAGCCTATCCAAAATGTCCCTGCGAGACAGGGGGTATTTTAAATATTCATTTGGGTCGACATCGTGCTATACGCTGAGATCCCCAAATGAATATTTAAAATCTTATATTCCAAATCTATTCAATTCTAGAATGTCCCTGTGAGACAGGGGGCATTTTAAATATTTATTCGGGTCGACATCGCGCCGCATGCCGAGATCCCCGAATAAATATTTAAAATTATCAATCCAAATGTTATTTTGTGCTAAAGAATACAAATATTTGTTTTCCAAAGTATATGCAGGTGATCTTTCAAATGTTAGAGACACCATCTTCTCCAACAAACCAAGACTCAAAGGTCAAGAAAGTGACTTTTATGGCTACACACTCCTACAAAATTGAGCCGGAAAAGCTTGAAGTCTTTCAACAGCCTGAAGCTTAAGGTTCGAATGGGTGTAAAAGGTCGGATCCAACACGCCCAAATATGGCCGGATCGCTGGCAGCTCTGTCTACTCAACAAGCCATAAGAACGGCCGTAGTAGCGGAACCCCCACTTCGTCAACCCGTCAGTAGGGACTGTAGGAAGAACGAAGGCAAATTTGACTCGACAAGTTCAAGTGATCGTAGTCTACAAAATTCTCCCAAATGACTGGAGAATCAAAGTTCCAGTGGAAGGATGAATCTCGAACAACTACTAAATGTTCGTAGGTCCAAAATCTTCAACCACAAAAGAGAACTCCAAATCTACCAACTTAAGCAAAATCAGTATTGGGAAGTGCAATTCCCATAGCTCAAGTCTGAAGCCTGAATGGGTGTAAGAGGTTGGATCCAACAAGCCCAAATATGGCCGGATCGCTGGCAGCTCCATCTACTCAACAAGCCATAAGAAAGGCCGCAGTAGAGGAACCCTCATTTCAGCAACCAGAGGACAAAGAGCTGTCAAATTCTAGCTCTCCCGATCTGATGAATTCAAGTGACTCAGATTAAAGTCTTCTCAAGTGGTTAAGGATCAAGATACTACCTACGTTCGGTACTATCAACTGAATCTAGAACCTGCAAATCCTTCAACAAATCCGCTAAGCACAAGCCAAGGATCGAAGGAATTTTTCTTCAACAAGTCCGTCAAAGCACAAAGCAAAGGACCGAAGAAAATTATCCCAAAGTTCATACTAAGCCTATGGCTGAACTAAGAGGATTCCGTCATCAACAAGTCCGTTATGCACAAAGCTCTGGACCGATGACTTTTCGCCATTGACCTAATATAAACCTAAGGGTTTAGGTCACCAGCATCTACTCCTTCAACAAGCCCGCCAAAGCTAGAAGCATAGGGCCGAAGGAATAAAAATCACCTGACAAGTCAGTAAAGACGAATCAGGCAATCCTCCATCAATGTCCGCAGCACAAAGTATAGGACAAAAGAAATCAGTATCTCAACCATCTATTGACATCCAGTAGATCTATGGAGAAGAAAAGTTTTAGTGTGACATCCAAGCAAAATTTTGGAGATCCACTAAAGAAAAATTGTAGTGTGACATCCAAATAAATTTTGGAGATCCACTAAATGAAAACCCTAGTGTGACATCTAGAACAAATATCTAGAGATCCACAAGGCCAAGCAGCTTACAACAAACGTGATTCGCTCTAGACGCGTACCACATTTGTTGGGGGGCATTTGTTGACCTCCATGTAAAAACCAAAAGAAGAAAAAAAAGAGAAGCATCACAGTTATACCTTGCCCGACGGATCCCAGGATTCTGCCGCAAATCCTTCCCAAAATCCCGCCTAGGAACTGTAGATTCGGCGCCGTTCACGTCTATCTCCGCGATTCCTGCAGAGATCCCGTCGAGGAGTACACATTTGGCGTCGTTAAATAGCGACCCAAATGAGAGCTCCAACTGCACACACGAGCTCTTCTCCTCTCCAAAAACTCCTCTATTTTTTTTTTTCCACTGCCGAGCTCCTCGCTCCACTCCCTCACTCCCGATCCCGTTTCCACTCATCCCGTCGCCACCTCCTGTGCCGACCCTAAGCCGAGAGAGAGAGAGAGAGAGAGAGAGAGAGAGAGAGAGAGAGAGAGAGAGAGAGAGAGAGAAGAGAGAGTCTTCCTCATACCTGGCCGAACCCGCCGAGCTCCTCTCGACGTTCAGATCCCGACCCAGCTCCGACCTCCTCTGCCCGACGCCTCCAAGCCTTAGCCGCCTCCGTCCGACTTCGCTCAGCCCGATGACTTTCCCTCTCCAGTTGGATCGGAAGTCACGTAGTTTTGATCGGAAGCATCAGCAGGAGCTCGCTGGTGAGGAAGGTAACTTTCCCCCTTGCGCGCTTCTTCGACTTATCCCTGGCCGAACAGAGAGGAAGAGGGGGGGGGGAATTTATTTTAATATTATAATATATATACATTAAATTATAATTATATTAATTAATTATAATTAATTAAAATTATTATTTTAATTAATCAAAATTTTTTTAAATTAATTATTATTAATTAGTTAATTATATTTTATTAGAATTAATTATTATTAATTAAGTTATTATTAATTCTAAATTAATTATAACTTATTATATTAATTAATTTTAATAATTATTAATTAATTATTCTAATTAATTATAATTAATTAATTAAAAATGATTAATTAAAAAAAATATTTTTTAATTACTTTTAATTAATTAGTTTTAATTATAATTAATAATACAAGTGTTTCTCTTCTCTTCCTCGATCCTCGTGCCAACATCTACAATCCCGTGAAGGTATGCATTTTTCAAACTCAGATTGTCGCTTTGTTGTATGCGGCGGACCGGAAAACCGCCTATACACGCCTTTATTGCGCGTGGTGGGAAGGGACCCCGGTTCGACGCCTACAACGAGGCGGGAATCGCCTAAACTCTACTTCAGCGTTCGTGGCGCAACGGAAAACCGCCTATACACGCCTTTATTGCGCGTGGTGGGAAGGGACCCCGGTGCGGCACCTACGGCGAGGCGGGGTCACTCATAAGTACCCCCGGGCGGGGGGAAAGCAAACTGTGCATCTTTAAACCGCCGCCATCGAAGCCCGCAAAGGTACGAACTCTCTAAACTCAGATTTCTCGTATCGTTGTTTGTAGCAGACCGGAAAAACTCCTATACACGCCTTTATTGCGCGTGGTGGGATGGGACGCCGGTCTGATGCTTACGACGAAGCGAGAAATCGCCTAAACTCTACCTCGGTGTTCGTGGTGCACCGGAAAACCGCCTATACACGCCTTTATTGCGCGTGGTGGGAAGGGACCCCTGTGCGGCACCTACGGCGAGGCGGGGTCACTTATAAGTACCCCCGGGCGGGGGGAAAGCAAATTGTGTCTTTTAAACAGGTACCGTCAGAGCCCTATACACGCCTTTATTGCGCGTGGTGGGAAGAAATATCACGGCCGCGGTGCCCTCGCAAGAGGACACCTACCATACACGCCTTTATTGCGCGTGGTGGGAAAGGCCCAGTTTTCTCGTAGTTTTCCCCTAAACGGGGGAGACGCCGGGAGGCTGCCGAAATTTCGGGTGAAGACGGACCGTACTTGGACTTGATTTGCACATCAAATGAACAAAAATGGGACTCGTACATGGACTTGATTGAACTCCAAAGACATTAATAAAAGATTAAATTCAAGTTCAAAATTGAAAAGAACATGAAATTGGACTGGACTCGAGCAAGAATTTGATATTGAACATTCAAACTCAAATCAAATTATAAGACTTGAAATTGCACGACGAGCAAGGATGTGAATGAACAATCAACTTGAACTTGTACTCTGGACCTGAACATTAATGGCTTGAACAATTCTAACTCAAGCAAGTACTTGAGTTGGACTACAACGGGCATAGAAATGATCTTGTACAATGAGCTCATGAATTTGATTTGAACTGGACTTGGAAGAATCCAGGCTTGAGTCCGATTTGAACATCGTTGGGCCCTCACATCCAACACCAATCAAATCACACCTTCTACGGATGTGTTTAGTGAAGCATACAACGAATGTAAATGCCCGCTAGTGTCAACAATCATCTGATCGAAGACAAGTACATATATTCCTTGCAACTAAAAGATGGTTGATTAACAGACTAAGTGCAAATGTCTACGAATGTGAAATGACCTACAAACAAGTGCAAATACACAAAAACCACCTGAGATTGGTGAAAGGTGGTTTCAATGCAAAAGCAAGGGTTCTCCTACGAATACTCTTAGGAGCTCGTAGCTGATACAACGATCCCCTGGAAATGACTACAAGCCACTTGTGGATAACAACTGTGAAAACCTCGTAAGCATAGCGAACCACTGTGGGCACAAGTGTAGATATCACATACGACAATGGTGATCAAGATCTTCTCGATCCTGTATTCAAGAAGGGAAACAACTCTAGCCTCCACAAATATCAAAAATTACAAGTCCACTATACTAAAGATCTTGAAAGGGGATCTTTCCAAAGCAGGGCAGCAAACTTCAAAGTCAAGAAGAACCCTACCCCCGGTGAATGAGAAAAGGGGGAGTCAATATCAAGACAACAATGCAACGCCACCGGATCTGCAACATTCGTACAAGCAGACAGAAGGCGTCAATTCCAAGAATATCCCCGCACGTGCACAATAGTTTGTATACACATAGGTACACTAAAAGGGGAAAATACAATCCAAAACCCGCATGTGCCCCGGCGAGCGTGTTATTGGTACACACGTGACGTCTAGGGATGCTGCGCGGGTTGACAAGTGAATTCAGGTTCGAACACGATCCTCCTATACGGATTAATAGGAGTCGACAAGGTTCGAATCAACAAATAAATATGTGGCCGTGATAACCAGAATATTTATTTTAATACATTCATATTAGGCCTTCAATGCCTAGAATCAAAAGAATTCACTTTCAAGGGTACAAAGCCTACGAAACCCGATCCTCTGTCGACAGCCCGACAGAGTGACAAGGTTCAGTCCATAAAGAGAAATGACCCCGAACACCCCGATGATGGCCGTGTTGAATGCAGATCTCAACCGGAGGGGTTCCCAAACATTTTCAAATGCCTTTCCCAAAAGTTCATTCCGAAATCCCAAAAATCCACAAAATCGAAACCCAAAAATCCCAAAATCTCCAAAAATATTTAAAAAGAAATAAATCCATCAAAATCTTAAAGCAAAACCCATCCACCCTCCGCAACAGTCTGCCGGGGTGGACAAATTCAAATAAACTCTAGCTCACAGAGAGCTAAATGTCTAGTCGAAAATATTACTAGGATCCATTCTCAAACAATCTCTTGCCAGTAAGGACGTGGTACGTGTCCTCTAACCGGCAGTTTCACCGCCAAATGGCACTGCAGGTAAACGGTTATGACCCGGGGCCCTCTGAACCGAGTGGTTTTGCCGCCAAATGGCACCACATATAGCGGTTATGGCCAGAGCCAATACGCTCCTTAAATTGTTATTAGGCCTTCTCTTTATGGACTGAACCTTGTCACTCTGTCGGGCTGTCGACAGAGGATCGGGTTTCGTAGGCTTTGTACCCTTGAAAGTGAATTCTTTTTATTCTAGGCATTGAAGGCCTAATATGAATGTATTAAAATAAATATTCTGGTCGCCACGGCCACATATTTATTTATTGGTTCGATCCTTGTCGACTCCTATTAACCCGTATAGGAGGATCAGGTTCGAGCCTGAATTCACTTGTCAACCCGCGCAGCATCCCTAGACGTCACGTGTGTACCAATAACACGCTCGCCGGGGCCCATGCAGGTTTTATAATTATTTTTTTACCCCTTTTAGTGTACCTATGTGTATACAATTTATAGTGCACGTGCGGGGGTACTCTTGGAATAGACGCCTTCTATCTGCTTGTACGAATGTTGCAGATCCGGTGGCGTTGCATTGTTGTCTTGATATCGACTCCCCCTTTTCTCATTCACCGGGGGTAGGGTTCTTCTTGACTTTGACGTTTGCTGCCTTGCTTTGGAAAGATCTCCTTTCAAGATCTTTAGTATAGTGGACTTGCGATTTTTGATATTTGTGGAGGCTAGAGTTGTTTCCCTTCTTGAATACAGGATCGAGAAGATCTTGAATTAATTATAACTTAATTAATAATAATTAATTCTAATAAAATATAATTAACTAATTAATAATAATTAATTTAAAAAAATTTTGATTAATTAAAATAATAATTTTAATTAATTATAATTAATTAATATAATTATAATTTAATGTATATATATTATAATATTAAAATAAATTCCCCCCCCTCTTCCTCTCTGTTCGGCCAGGGATAAGTCGAAGAAGCGCGCAAGGGGGAAAGTTACCTTCCTCACCAGCGAGCTCCTGCTGATGCTTCCGATCAAAACTACGTGACTTCCGATCCAACTGGAGAGGGAAAGTCGTCGGGCTGAGCGAAGTCGGACGGAGGCGGCTAAGGCTTGGAGGCGTCGGGCAGAGGAGGTCGGAACTGGGTCGGGATCTGAACGTCGAGAGGAGCTCGGCGGGTTCGGCCAGGTATGAGGAAGACTCTCTCTTCTCTCTCTCTCTCTCTCTCTCTCTCTCTCTCTCTCTCTCTCTCTCTCTCTCTCTCTCTCTCGGCTTAGGGTCGGCACAGGAGGTGGCGACGGGATGAGTGGAAACGGGATCGGGAGTGAGGGAGTGGAGCGAGGAGCTCGGCAGTGGAAAAAAAAAACAGAGGAGTTTTTGGAGAGGAGAAGAGCTCGTGTGTGCAGTTGGAGCTCTCATTTGGGTCGCTATTTAACGACGCCAAATGTGTACTCCTCGACGGGATCTCTGCAGGAATCGCGGAGATAGACGTGAACGGCGCCGAATCTACAGTTCCTAGGCGGGATTTCGGGAAGGATTTGCGGCAGAATCCTGGGATCCGTCGGGCAAGGTATAACTGTGATGCTTCTCTTTTTTTCTTCTTTTGGTTTTTACATGGAGGTCAACAAATGCCCCCCAACAAATGTGGTACGCGTCTAGAGCGAATCATGTTTGTTGTAAGCTGCTTGGCCTTGTGGATCTCTAGATATTTGTTCTAGATGTCACACTAGGGTTTTCATTTAGTGGATCTCCAAAATTTATTTGGATGTCACACTACAATTTTTCTTTAGTGGATCTCCAAAATTTTGCTTGGATGTCACACTAAAACTTTTCTTCTCCATAAATCTACTGGATGTCAATAGATGGTTGAGATACTGATTTCTTTTGTCCTATACTTTGTGCTGCGTACATTGATGGAGGATTGCCTGATTCGTCTTTACTGACTTGTCAGGTGATTTTTGTACCTTCGGCCCTATGCTTTCTTGCTTTGGCGGGCTTGTTGAAGGAGTAGATGCCGGTGACCTAAACCCTTAGGTTTGTATAAGGTCGATGGCAAAAAGTCATCGGTCCAGAGCTTTGTGCATAACGGACTTGTTGATGACGGAATCCACTTAGTTCAGCTTAAGGCTTTTCACGAACTTTGGGATAATTTTCTTCGGTCCTTTGCTTTGTGCTTTGACGGACTTGTTGAAGAAAGATTCCTTCGATCCTCGCTTTGTGCTTTACGGATTTGTTGAAGGATTTGCAGATTCTGGATTCAGTTGATAGTACCGAACGTAGGTAGCATCTTGATCCTTAACCACTTGAGAAGACTTTAATCTGAATCACTTGAGTTCGTCAGATCGGGAGAGCTAGAATTTGATAGCCCTTTGTCCTCTGGTTGCTGAGATGGGGGTTCCTCTACTACGGCCTTTCTTATGGCTTGTTGAGTAGATGGAGCTGCCAGCGATCCGGCCATATTTGGGCTTGAGCGGGGCAGTTGGATCAAATATCAAACATTAATTGTGAGAGGGGCAGTAGGTTCAAATAAAAAAGAAAACTTAAATTGTTATTAATTATTAATTAAATGATTGTTATTAGTGAATAATAGCTTATTATCAAACTCATCTTGATTAATACCAATTAATATAAAAATAATAGCTCATCTTGACGTCAAATATCAAACAATAATTGAGTTCTTTGTTCATGAGCTTGTTATCAAGCTTACTATCGAGCTTCATTAAGAGTATGTTCACTAGTTTTAAACGATATTGTTTACGAACCTAATTGAGCCAAACACATTGTTGTTCAAGCTTGTTTATTAACATTTCGAGTATTTACGAAATTCTTCAAACTTTTTCAACTAACTAATTAAACGATCACGAACGAGCTCTTATCAAGCCGAGTCTCGAGCAGCTTGTCGAATGCTCCGTTCGCTTGCAGCCCTGACTGAGAATACATTGGCAGGGAAGTCTTGCGTCAATATATCCACTGAAGGAGAGCGTTCTTCTTCCAAATAAGCTGATCTCAAATTTCAGCTGTGTTCTAAAGTTGCAATAACTGTCAGCCAAGTCGATAGATGTCATCGTCATCTGACTACTGTGATGGTGTTTAATTTGCTTATTTATCTGTTGGAATGCAAGCAATATTTTCTTATTTTTATATGGTTTCCAAATGGATGTTCATCGTTGAACACCTATGTTTGCTAAGTCAACCATGTTTCATTATGAAAAATAATAATAATCAGCAGAAATGTTCAGATGATATGACAGAAGATGCTACAAATTTGACCAAATTTGAAGCCTCGAGATTGGGAGATTTTATATTTTTTGCGGTTATTGGTTGGCTTTTGTCTCAAATCAACTGTGTTGGAAGTTTTCTTTGATATTTAGCTGGTGATTAGTTGTTCTCTTTCTGTAGTGAAATTGTCAATGATTGAGTTCATTAGATGCAATATTTTCTGAAACGAAAAGAAGTGAAATTGCATACCCTTATGCTTGAGGCTTGCCGCTTTAGGGAAAAGGTAGGGCTGTCAAAATCGGGCACGGGTCGGGTTCGGGTCCAACTTGAAACTGACCCGACGCTAGTTGGCCCGACCTGAGCCTGATCCGTTTTTAAAAACGGGTCACTTTCTCAGACCTGAACCAGTCCTGACCGCTTCAAACCCGGTTCAACCCGACACGACCCGCCAACCCAGATCCGAAGCAATAAATAGCTGCCAACAAGTTTATACGTATATGTTGCTCAATTACACATCAGATTAAAAATTAAAACATCAATTATGAATTAAATCAAAAAGCAACTATGAATTAAAAAAAATAAAACAAATACAAATAGCAAGTTACAATTCAATTCCTTATTTATAAATCTGTTGCTAAACTATAAATCAACTAATAAATTACATATCAGTTTACAAAATACAAATTAAAAAAGAGTTTACGACAAATATGACTAAGGAAACTATAAATTATACTTTGCTGATTTGCTCAATTGCTCCACCAAAAAACTACTTCAGGAATGTGTTTTCAATCTTCACACATATATAACTGCAAGAAAACTTGCTAAATATGCAGAAAACTTCAATGCATACCTCAGATTAAATCCTCCAAATCATTAATCACATAATGAATTGTAAGTGTAATAAATTTTAGTATATACCATCCAAGGTGGCAGTTTGTATAGACCTTGTTAGTATATGCTCATTCTATTAGATAGTATCTGCACATTATAAGAGAATACAAATGCCACCTGGTTGTAATAACACTTCCACAAATATGATTCCCACTTTCATTTTAGAAGGTTTATAATCATCACTTTATAAAATATTAAAACCACAACTAATTCATGGCAGCAGCTTACAACAATCAGATCATGTAGTAGTCAATATGAGCAGCACTATTTCATATAAGCAATAAAAGTCAATAAAAGTAATGTACTTCAGATATAGTAATCAAATTTCATATAAAGGATCAGTACATTGTATCATTCGTATACCCATGTTAAGTTACAACACAATAGTTTTGTGATGAATTTATGCATGTTAATAAATGACACTTTAATTTATTATATATATTATTTCATGTATATCAGTATACAAGTCATATCAATCTAGTGAACATATGTTCCATTAAATATCATACACCATCAAGTATCAATGCATGTATATTATATATTTCTATTATATGCAATACAATATGTATATAATGTATTTACTATATCATATAACCTTGTATCAATTTATTAGTCATATAGTCTTATCATATGCCTATATCAGTCATATCATGTATTATATTCATATCATATAATATTATATTAGTTTTGTTATTTATTATGCATGCTTTATATCATATGCATATGTAAGCAAGGCAAGTCATTTGGCTACCTATGATGTTTTTTTTTTATATATATATATCAAGCTATATAGGTTCTTCAAAATAAATAAGAATCAATCTCAATCATATCAATTCTATTGTCAAGAATTAGTCTCATATCGCATACCACAAGTTAGGAGACATTTATATAAGAAGTTGTTACTTCTTGCCCATCAACATACCACATCATATCAGTCAGTCTCTTTATGCTTTCCTTTTTATATCACATATGATTACACAATAAATCTTATTTAAAGGAAAGCTCATTGGTCCACTCCTGTATAACTTAATTTCTCCAACTAACTTGAATAACTAAATAATTTACAGCTAGCCTTTCTTACTTTTACACACATTTTATATCATTTATATCAAAATAATAGATATTATATATGCATCATATATAATACTCATAACATGTAGATTTATCCAATGTATATATGTATTATGCCAAAATGCATATTAGGCTAGGTGAACAGTAAATTAGTCACTACAGGAAAATCACCGATTTCCAGCGGAATTTTCCGGCGGCTTTCCGGCGGTCACGTTTCCGGCGGCTTTCCGGCCTGGCCGGAGCTCTGCCCGTGCCTGGCGGGAGCGCGGGAGGGCGGGGTTGCCTGGCGGGAGCGCGGAGCTTGGCCGGTAGCAGGGTTCGGGCGCGGGAGCAGGGTTTCTGGCCGGAGCTGTTTTTTTTTTTTAATTTGACCGGCGGTTTAAGACCGCCGGTAAGCCGCAGGACAAACTTGCCGCCGGAAAAAATCGCCGGAATTTATTTTCCTACGCGGTTTTTACCGGCGGCATTTAAACCACCGGAAAACCGTCACTAAATTACAAAAACGCCGAAAAATGCCTAATTTCCGCCGGAAATTGCCGCCGGAAATGAGTGATTTTCCTGTAGTGAGTGTACATCATATATTTTATGCCTAAATGTAGTACACTCTCATAATCATCTTTTACTCAATATTTCTTTACTCATTTCAATTAAAATTATATATATATATATATAACCAACAAGTGAAATTTTGATATGAACATGTCAAAATGTTCAAGGTGATGATATCTATCAAAAATCTAGGAAATCAAAATTATATGATGAAAGTTCATTAAAATAGGATATATTACTTTTTTATTTATTTTAGGAGAGAAAAATCTAGGAAATCAAAATAATCAAAAATAGAAATAAGATTCAAATTACATACCAAGATTGGAAGAAATCTTGTAGCAAACTTGAAGAGACCCAAATAGCTTTCTCTCTCCTCTCTCTCTTTCTCTTCTCTCTTTTCCTCTCCTTTCTTCCTTGGCAAGACAATAAATGGGTGATATTATAATAACCCAAAATTTAATAAATGAATTAATTTGAAAATATGAAAAATATAAACTGTATGAAAAATATGAATTGTAACACTGTGGCACTAAGCTAGAGAGTGCAACAATGCTCTGTTCTATAGTAACAAAAAATTTTGCATGTAGAATAACAGCATTGTGGTCTATATCATTGTGGCACCAGACACTAAATGATATATATATATATATATATATATATATATATATATATATATATATATATATATTAAAATAAGTATTCATCATCACTATTAATTTCTCTCTTTCCCTCTCATTTCATTGCCTTGCTAGGGAAGAAAAGAGAGGAGAAGAGATGAAGAGGGGGGAGAGAGAGCCGAAAGAGACAAAGAGGGGAGAGAAGAGGGAGAAGGTCTTTTAGGGCTTCTTCGTATGTTACTTTTATTACAAAATTATTTTGAACATAATAAGTGACCATTATATATATTTCCAATGAATTTGAGTTTAGTCTATTTTCTCCATCCTCAAATTAATAAGAATATATTATCTCTCATTAATTTTAATTAATTTTTATTGTGTAACTTTTGGTATGAGGTATATATTATTATTTTGAATATTTTGACTGATTTATATTAGAATTTTACTGATTAGTTTTGCATATGTTACATTTTACTTGAAATGGGTAGAATAAATTGCGTGCAAAATAATAAGGAGCTAATGTACTAAATCTAGATATAATATACATGACATGAATATGGGTAATATTCATTTGGTATATAATAACTCTGAATAATTCACTAATCATATGAATGAAACCAATCAGTAAAATAAAAAATATAAATTCCAAAATTGCATTATTCTAAATGCATTAAAAGAGAGTCAAAATACATTAGTTCTAAAACATTATATCAAACCAATCATAATATATAAGCATCCAACTGAAGCCTCTCCAAAACTACCTCTAATCATTTTTTGTGCCCTCTCCCTCTTCATCCTCTGAAGCCTATTGATTACAAAAATGCTCTCAAAATCTGCATAGTTCTATAACTGACTTTGCTGTATTTGTATATCAGTTTGCAATTTTTCTCTTACTCTAGCTTTTCTATTTGGGTAGCCACCTTATGTCTGACTAACTCCTCTTTACTGCTACTTGAGAAGCCTGATACATTAGACAACTTTCCTTAAAAAACATAATCTTAAGAGCCTAATCCATAAACTCCACCCTTCTACATTCTACCCACCGCCTGTGACTATATACTATAGTCCAAATAATCTATCGATCCCATAGAGGATCTCTCACTAACTGCATCTTGGCTATTTTGAAGCCATTGATAGTTCTCCTGATAAGATATATACAACTTTTATCCATACCATTGAAAGTATTTCTAATATGATTGCAAGTTTTAATAGTCACATAGGCCTTTCTTAATCATTGACCCACCTATTGTTGGTCCTCTTAGCACTAATGGGAACGAGTGTGTAACTACACAGAAATGGGTTCTCTACTTGTCACTTCTTTCTGTAATATAATATTATAAGTTAGCATAATAATCAAAATTATTTAATTCATAGATCATATAAATTATATATGTTCATACCAAACGTCATATATGCTTAGTGAGTGCAGCTAAGTCACTAGTATATATGGAAGGCACTGCCCATACCCCTAATGTCTAAAGCTCTATTCTGCCTGTTTTGTTCCCTCCTTCTAGTATAATCTAGGTTAGCATAGGTCCTGCTCAATTTAGCCCACACACCCTCACCAATCCAAACCAGTCTCTTGCTTGACTTCCTAATATCTATAAACATGTCTTGTAGGTGAGTCGAATTACCACCCTTCTTAAAATTTTTTCTTCCCTTATCATTATGTTGGGGGAACCAATAAAAATCTATCTACTTGATATTATAAAACATGACATTTTGGATTAGAATAATTTGAATGAAATTTGATTATATATAGCTGATTACTCACCTCAAACTCCTAGAATCCCATGTCCCAAACATCTTGGGGTATTTGCTTCAAAGATAGATATGAAGCATCATACTTGATATAGATATTGTCTCATATCTTATGTACAATCTTGGAATAATGGGTAAGTAAAATAATCAATTAACTGGAGCATCCTTCTATTTTCATTATTTTCCTAATTTAAATCAGGGTGTGCTTCAATGGTGACAAGTCGTTTTGATAAATCATCATTGTAGTACAACATATAGCCATTAACACAATAATATATATTTTTAGCAGTCATAACCTAATCTCAAAACTAGCATATGAGTCTTACATAAATATGCTGGAATTAGATTATTTGCAGGGTTAGTCTTTTTAAGCAGTCAAACAAATTGATCAAAATACTCTCGACGAATGTTATATGCATGTTATATTCAATCTTAATATTCAACATCCTAACAATGACTAATAACTTAGAGTGGTGCACCCATCCCAACTTGGTTGTTAAACTACACTTAGTAATTCATAAAGTCTTGTGCTTCCCTTTTCTGACTCTTCTGTATGTTTGATAAATTATGAACTAGTTGCATCATAAATCATATATTTCGTACGTCATAATATTTTCTTTCTTAGCTATCCTGGAACTTGTTGATTTGATAGCAGTAAGAGTCAAAATGCGGCTTATACTCTCTATGTGAAGTCCAAAATCAAAATTCTGACATGAATCCTCCACGATATAAATCAACAATAATCTCATTTGGTGTAATTTTTTGTGTTTTGAGCAAAGACAACAAAACCTCCCATCAGATAAAAAAGATGGTGGTCAATAGACCAACTAGATGAAAAAATTGACTCATTTGATAAATTCGCCTGTTAATGTCTTTCGTTCAGACAACAGTCAATTATACTTCAAATTTATTTGAATACGGATATCCATGTTAAATGTGTTCTATAAAATTTTATACATCACAAATCTTATTATATTTAATTTAATAGCTCAAAATTAATATATAAATTTGTAGGTAAGAAAAATGCTTTTATTTAAATAATTTCATATGGGATGCAAATTTCAGACACGATCAAGTGGTAATAACCTCTTTTATACACTTTTGAATATTAAAACATTCTTTATAAGATCAATTTAAAGATACATATGAAGTAAGTCATTTAAGATAAACATTCTTGAGAAGAGCATGCATAAAAATGAACCACTGATAAAATATTTTTGTTTAACTTTAGTAAACATAGTGAGAGAGAGATTTCTTCAGGAATTTGGATAATCTTTACCAACACCACTTTTGCAATTATTTTAATCTCTACTAAATCTGATGCTAGTAAGGCTTCATTTGTGGTGACTTTCTTACTATTTCTTAAAATAGTTTTCTAGTACAAAATTAAAATTTTTGTACTAGAAAGCTTCTTCAAGAAGCAATAAGAAAGCTATCTGAAACGAAGCCTAAATCAGAGGCATTAGCTTTCAAGCTCGTAATTATAGTAAGATTGGAAACTAATAATAGGTTACTTTATAAACTAAACATTAAAATGAGTACATTTAATAAGAAAAACATATAAAAAAATATACAAAACTTAATCATAAAAATTTAGAGATGCGCGGGTTTTAAAAAAATAAGAAAAACCACATGATAGTGTGATTTGGTTCGAATGGCGACTTATGCCATGACTAGGCTTGTCTAAAAAATTAAATTCATCTCTTCAACCTTCCATCAAGTCAGTGTTAAATCTTAAAAAAATGACTTGAATTCACTTGTTCAAATCCTATATAAAGGATATGAATATGATAAGTCAACAAAAATTAATTTGATCGGACACAAATCTTGAAGTATATTTAAATTGAAAACTTTGAAATTAAATTTAAAGTCATATGAGAACTCTATCAGATTTTAATAAACTTACGATCAAATTAAATGCCACGGCAAAATGAACTTTTTGATGTAAAAAGTGATTTGATTTGAATTCAAATGAGTTAGGATCAAGAACTTGAAATATAATTATAAACATTGAGACATTAATTGGATGACCAAATCATCCCCAATTTTTGCATGTTGACAATCAAACTAAGCATCTAAATGAGACAAATCCAACAAGCTCAAAATAGCCTAATTCTGATATCATTAAAACCCCTAAATGTAGTCCTCATATCATTATTGCTTGCTATTATTAAGATCCTCCAACCATTATTGTCTAGCTACATCAACATCCATTGACTTTGTCATTTGTTATTGCGAACAACATTAATATATGTTATTGCCTATAAAGCTTGGTGCATGCTGTCAACATTAACTTTGACTACTAAAATTAACACCAATATTTATGTTGGACTTCTTGATCTTTGATATCCACTCCTCAAGGGAGAACCACCATAATAAACATCAAATGATATTTTAAAGATAGCTCTCATATTACATGGCTTTTCTAATTTTAAGCACAAAATATATTATATTTCTATTATATTTTATCAATGCCTTTCATAATCATAGAGAAGTACATTATTTATAGCCGATGATAAAAACTAGCAGAATCATATCAACTTGGACATGACCCATTATTATTATTATTTTTTTAAGTTCTTCAAGTAAAAAAATCAGTCTCTTACAACTCCTTTTTCATGTATCTCTATGCTGGATCTCGATATAAAATTAAGATGTTAATCTCTCTCTACCGCTATGAATGTTTTGACAAATAATTGAATCATTATAATACAACATCATTCATTAAAAACTTACCCATAATTGTTTAAGGTTTCATTTAGGACATCTTTTTCATTGCTTTCTAAAATAACTTTCTAGTATGAAATTTTCTAATTCAAGAAATTTTTTAATCAAAAATAATTTTAAAAAACGTTAAAAAAGCTATCCCAAACGAAGTCTATGCCTTCGTTTGGGACGGCTTTCATACTGTTTCTTAAAACAGCTTTCTAGTAAAAAATTATAATTTTTATACTGAAAAGTTGCTTTAAGAAGTAGTAAGAAAGCCGTCCCAAACGAAACCTAAGTCAGTATTAATCTACTTTATCCGATTCAACTTCCTCATCCCGATATTCTTGTCGTTACATAAGAAAAAATCTCAAATAAATTGACTGAAAATAGAAATAAAAAATACTTGGAAATATATCAGTACTAAAAATGGCATATTTTGAATGTTTTTTTAGCCAAAAATATTTGAGAGTGGAGATATAAACAAAACTAGAGTACTAACTTCCAAAAAAAATGTTTGGATAAATAATCTGCTGAAATATTTCTCTAATTAAATACATTATGAATCATATAAAATTAAAATTTCCATTTAATTAGTCACCAAAGTTAGTTTTTTTCTTAACAGAACAATTGGCTGTTATCCAACGTGGCAGCTGAGACTGATAACCTCGTCGCCGTTCAACATCGCACTTTCTATTTTGACTCCGTGGACTAACACCCGTTAAGATATAACGGATCCAACGGTTCCCAATCTTCAATCTCAAGCGTCCGCCGGCAACGGAACCAGTCCAACGGATAGCCACCGAGAGCATCGTAACGGAATATACGCTGGAACGGAAACGTCGTGAATCACGGGCAATCCGGGCAGAACAGGCCTATGCCCGGCTTCTTCACGTAGCTCCCCCTTCCCTCCTATTCTTTTTCTCTGTCTATAGCGCGCGCGCTCTCTCGCCTCAATTTCTTTGGAGTCCGAGCCCTTCTCTGAGTGGCTGTGTACTCACGAACTACGAGTCCGGCGAATCTCTGCGGCGGGGAGTGAAGGAATCTAACAGAAGGTGGGCTGAAGTAAAGTTTCAGCTGATTTATGTCGGAAATCTGAAAGACTTCGGAACTCCATCTGCGTTTCTGATAGTTCATTGTTGTCGTTGCTTTCCCTTCCACTGTTAAATTTCATTGGACCTTCGAGGACGCTTTGTTCAGAAGAATATATCCGGTTCTCCAATTTGGAGTTTGCTGACCCGGGTATTTCTCTTCTCTGGAATTTTTGCGTAGATTTCGCGATTTTAGTTGTGAATGGGTGGGATTAATTAGGACATTCAACTGTGCGGACTTGGGTAAATTTTGGGGTTCATGTCCACTTCCATTTTGATATACGATTTGAAGTTTTTTAAATCATGTTTTCCACCGCCTCTGCTACTTGCCGAATTGGGCAAATTTGTTTTTTTAATGGTTTTCCATTAACGGGCAACCTCTGTAACCAGTATAGAGTTCAGGGGCTGTTGGGAGTAGGTTTCTAGCTGTGCCACTTGAGTTTTATTGATTTCTGTTTATGGTTCTTCTGTGTTTAAGGTCCAGCTTAATGCTCTTCAGTCCTTTCTTCTATTGGTAAGCCATTAAAAGTGGCGTTTTTATTTACTGGTGTTGAAACTTTTTCTTTTTCGTTTTCCCTTCTCCAAGAATGGTGTAGTGCTTGTTTTTGATAAATGTTAATGGCTTAAGGGGCGGTGATTTTATAATCTTCTATTCTACCAGCAACCATTCTTCCCTACATAGAGGTGCTGCCAAAACCCTCTCTCATTTTTTAAACTGTATTACTTGATTAAATAGACATTATTAATGTTTCTGAATAAAACATATATACAAATTCCATTTCTTTTGCAAGATTTCATGTTGGTAACGCCCAGCTGATACAAACTACCTATTATTATATCAGGTAATGCAACATGCATCAATCAAACCCTATTCCAAGTAGAACTTCTGCCTTCAACAGTGCAGTTTCTCGAGATCGGCAACTAGAATTGAGTGGCAACACCATGGATTCAAATCACTCTGTGAACAGTTCCACTAATCCCAGCTTGGCTTCAAGGCAACGTTTAAGGTGGACACATGAGCTTCATGAGCGTTTTGTGGATGCTGTGGCACAACTTGGTGGACCAGACAGTGAGAAATTCTTCTTGTTACCTGCCTAAATTTGCATGATCTTGAATCAATTCGCAGTTCTAGATAAAGTTGAATTTGCGGCAGATTAGATTTTCCCTTTTGTCTTTGCATTTTCCTTTGCCTGCCAATTATGCTATGGCTTTAATATATTTGCTGAAACATTTTTCTTGATGTATAGAAGGTAAAATGCTTTGGGAATTTCTTTTTAATATGCAATTGCAAATGTTGCTTCACTTTGTTTGGCGTTTCTTGAATATTGGAGGATTCTGTAAGCCCTCTGTGCTTTTCCTGTATCTGAAGACTTGGTTTGCTAGGTTTGTATTGATCGAGTGATAGAAAAGCACCATTCAAATTTAAGAAAAAATTCTATAAGATGGTGATGAGACTTGCAATGTTTTTTGGCACAGATTGTTGTCCATTAAAAGAGAAACAAAAAATTAATTTAGTGTTGCAAAGATGAGAATACTTTGGTGCATCATGCATGAGTGGCTTTACACTTAGAAATGCGAAATTCATAATTTTTCCATGTCAAAGAAGCAATATGCTGTAGAGAAACTTCAATTCAATTACCTAATGATGAAGCACATGGAAATGCATCTTATAACCCCATTATGATTACTCTGGTCGTGGGTAGTTCATTATGGTTGCTGTGAGAACCTGTTTTTTATTTATTTATTTATTTGTTTTTTGGTAGTATATATTGGAAACTTTGCTCCTTTAGCCTATTCCACCGAGGAAATTTATATTTGTTAAGAGAGAAGAAGGTCCAACTATTTATAGGGGGCCATTTTAGTCCCATAGTATGTAATATGTCAAATATAATTCTTTGATTCATGATATCTTATACTTAACAGTCCCTCCATAACTCCTTAAATTCAATCCAAAATAGTCCAACATAAGGACTATTTTGAATCATCTTTGTAAGAACACATGAGATAGCTAAGACTAAAATGGTTAATCATTGTTGTAGCTAAGCCATAAATGATATTTTACCTTCTTTCCTTTGATCCTTATAGAAGAAATGAATAGATAAACAAAATAATTATTCTATATAGATATCTCACCTATTGAGTTAGATTTTTATTTATATTTTGACCGATTTCTTTGCAGTATAAGATAACTTCTTTTTGAACAGGAGCCACTCCAAAAGGTGTCCTTAAAGTAATGTCCGTGCCAGGATTAACCATATACCATGTGAAGAGTCACTTGCAGGTACTGGGATTCAAGCATTCTTCGCAATGCCAGTTTTTAAAATTATTGTTTCTTTGCCTAACCTTATTTCTGTATCCATGTAGAAATATCGACTGGCAAAATGCATCCCCGAGTCTTCAACAGATGGTAGCTTTATTGAATATTGTTAACAAGTTACTGTTTTGTTTGATAAATGTTTGATTTGAAGGCATTTCTCTTTGTAGACATGCATTATGGTCATGTCTTATGGTTTGTTTATTTGCAAATAGGCTCCAAGGCTGAAAAGAAAGAACCTGGTGAGCTGATTTCTAGCTTGGATAACTCTTCGTAAGTACCATTTTGCTGTTTTTTTTCTACCAAAAAAATAAGATTCGGAGTATCCTTCCAATTCTCATCATAACAATTGCTGTATTGAAGTAATTATAGATGTAATGACTTTCAGTAATGAACTGAATCATATAAAATGCTCATAATATTAGAGGGAAGATTCTGTTAATATAAGTGCTGTCATCATAAGCATGTTTTACACTAAATACATTCAGATAAAAGAAAATAATTTGTTGACCTGTATAAAGAAAACAAAAAAAATCAAGATAAAAATCAAATCCTTACCTGCCCTGACGCTCACACGATCTCGCACGTCGCACACGTCGTCGCTGCTCTTCCCACGATCGTCGCACGTCGCTCCCACGATCGCCCACAACCTCTCTCCTCGTCGTTAAATATGGAGAGAAAATGAGGCCTTCGGCCTCTCCGTTCGACTGGAAGTTACTGCATTTTGATCGGAAGCAACGGGCGGGAGCTCGCTGGCTGCAGAGGCAACATTCTCCCTTACGACTTCTTCAGCTCCTTCAGGGCTGTTCGACTTAGCCCCTTCGCCGACTTTCCCTTCCAGTCGGACCGGAAGACACGACATTTTGACGGAAGCAGGAACGGGAGCTCTACGTCCGGGAGATCGCACGCATCGCTTCTTCTCGGCTCCTTCTTGCTGTCCGACTTCGCTCCCTCCGACTTTCCCTTGCTGCTGGATCGGAAGTTACATTTTGATCGGAAGCACAAACGGGAGCTCGCTGCTGTGTAGGTAACTTTCTCCCTACCGCACGCTTCTTCGGCCTAATCCCGTAAATAAAAAAAAAAGTTTATTATTATTATTATTATTTAATTATAATTATATTAATTAATTTTAATTAATTATAACAATTGTTTTTTAATTAATTATATTTATTATAATTAATTATGCTTAATTTTAATTAAGTTGTTATAATTAATCTAATTAATTATAATTAACTTTAATTAGAATTAAATTTAATTAATTATACAATAATTAATTAAAAATAATTTCTTAATTAATTTTAATTAATTGATATTATTATAATTAATAAATACTTAAATGCTTACCCTCTTCTGCCTCGGTTCCCGTGCCCTCGATCCACGAGCCGCCGGTCTCCATCCCCGAAGGTATAACCCCTAAACTCAGGCTTCCGTCCTCGGCGTGTACGACGGACCGGTAGACCACCTAAGCACGCCTTTGGTGAGTGTGGTAGGAGGAAATCCGGTCCGACGCCTACGATGAGGCGGACAGTCGCCTCCCTTCTCGCTCTCTTACCTCGGCATGCGTGTCGAGTCAATGGTCCACCTATGCACGCCTTTATTGAGTGTGGTGGGAGGGGCAACTGGCGCGACACCTACGACAAGGTAAGCGAGCGACCCTCGCTCTCCTGTCTCGACATGCGTGTCGGATTGGCAAACTACCTAAGCACGCCTTTAGTGAGCGTGGTAGGAGGGAACCGGTTCAACGCACATGACGAGGCTAGGCGAGCCTGGTGTACCCTTTTCTTTGCGCGGCCGGAATAATTTATAAGTACCCCCGGGCGGGGGGAAAGCAATTGCTCTTCTTCTTGTAACAGGTACCGTCAAAGACCCCATGCACGCCTTTGTTGGCGTGGGGGTAGAAAAAATCACGGCCGCGGTGTCCTCGAAAGAGGGCACCTACCTTGCACGCCTTTATTGCGCGTGGTGGGAAGGCCCAGTTTTCTCATTGTTTTCCCCTAAACAGGGGAGACGCCTGGAGGATGCCGAAATTTCGGGTGAAATATTACTACACACGGACCTGTTTTGAACTCAAAAGAACAAAGATGTGGACTCAAGTGAACTGTGGACTTATGGACCAGAACTGGAACTCAAATGATTAATAAAGATCCAATTCAAAATAAAATGAAATCAAGATGAAGTCAAATTGAAATCATTTGAACAAGAAAATGAACTTGCAAAGAACTTCAGGAGACCCTGAAACAAGCACTTGAACATGTACTCTGAACTCAAATTGGGACAAGAGGTGGGCAACAAGAACTTGTGCATTTGAACTTGAATTATATAATGCCAAGTGAAATTTGGATTTGCAAGCATTAGATTCAAATCCGGATGAACTCAATATGATAGTAGAAGACTTGAAGGAATGTGCAAGACTCATACTGAGTTTGAACTTAAATCTGAATAAAACTGAACTTGGAAGGGTTCAGACTTGAGTCAGATTCGACACCAATCAAACTACAATACCTCCTATGGATGTATTCAGCATAGAACACAACAAATGCAAATGCCCACAATCTACAGTAGGAGGCTCCTATGCGTTCAACCTAGGGCCTAAGTAGATGCAATCGTCAAACCACCTGAGATTGGTGAAAGGTGGATGTGCAAGAACACTGGGTCTTCTACGAACATTTCCAAAAGACTGTAATGGATACAATGGGTCCTTACAAATAAACACAACATACTTCTGGATAACAATAGTGGGTATTTCGTAAGCACAACGAACCACTGTGGGCACGAGTACATCTCCTACGACGATCCCTACGAGATCAAATGAACTATATTGGCAAACAACAGTAACAAGTCGTAGAGTTCATATACGACTGTCGTATGTGCTAATATGATCTCAAATACAAATAAATGCCTGTTGATTGACAAGGCAACATTGGAGATCAATAGTTAAAGAGCTGCCCCTACAAGCAAGTACAATCAGCAATCCCACCTGAGATTGGTGAAAGGTGGACATGATGCAGGCAACAATGGCTCCCCCACGGATATCTATAAGAGGTCGTAGTGTATACAATGGGTCCTTACAAATAAACACAACCTACTTGTGGATAACAACAATGGGCATATCGTAAGCATATCAAACCACTGTGGACACAAGTACGGGTCCCTACAAATGAGTACAAACCACTTGTGGATAACAACAGTGAGAACCTCCTGAGTGTAGCAAACCATTGTGGACAAAAGTACGGATATCACTTACGACAGTGATGATCAAGACCTACAAGTGCGTCGGGTACAAGGGCAACCCGATATATGAAAAAGAACACCTCTTGGTGGAATACAGGAAATAATTCTTGGCATCCGCAAAATATCAGAAATAACAAGTCTACTACACCAAAGATCTTAAAAGGAGTTCTTCCCAAATCAGTGGTCATTGACTCCAAAACCCAAGAAGAACCTTCCCCGGTGATTGAGAAAGGGGAGTTAACATCAAAACGCAACGCCACCGGATCTGCAACATTCGTACAAGCAGACAGAAAGCGTCTATTCCAAGAGTACCCCTGCACGTGCACTATAAATTATATACACATAGGAACATTAAAAGGGGTAAAAACAATTATAAAACCCGCATGGGCCCCGGCGAGCGTGTTATTGGTACACACGTGATGTCTAGGGATGCTGCGCGGGTTGATAAGTGAATTCAGGTTCGAAACCGATCCTTCTATACGGGTCAATAGAAGTCGACAGGGTTCGAACCAACAAACAAATATACGGTTGTGGCGACCATTATATTTGTCTCAAAACATCCATATTAGGCCTTCAAGGCCTATAATAATGAGAATTCGCTATCAAAGGGCATAAAGCCTACGAAACCCGATCCTCTGTCGACAGCCCGATAGAGTTGACAAGGTTCAATCCAAAAAAGAGATGACCCCAAACACTCCGATGATGGCCGTATTGATTGGTTATCTCAACCGGAGGGGTTCATAAGTATTTTTCAAATGTCATTCCAAATACTCAAAATTCCATCTAAATACCCATAGAAATCCAGAAAAATCTCAAAATCCTAAAATCCCAAAATATTTAAAATTTGAAATCAATCCATTAATCGTTTAAAGCAAAATCCATCCGCCCTCTGCAATAGTTTGCCGAGGCGGACAAATTGAAATTTACTCTAGCTTACAAAGAGCCAAATGCCTAGTCGAAAATATCACTAGGATCCATTCTCAAACAATCTCTTGCCAGTAAGGACGTGGTACGTGTCCTCTAACCGGCAGTTTCGCCGCCAAATGGCACTGCAGGTAAACGGTTATGACCCGGGGCCCTCTGAACCGAGTGGTTTTGTCGCCAAATGGCACCACAAATAGCGATTATGGCCAGAGCCAATACGCTCCTTAATGGCGTTAAATCCATGAGATATGAATCAATATGATATGATCGATAGGGCACAAAGCCCTCTGTTAGCTAAGGTAGATTCAAATTTGTCCCCTTAGGCAAACATTCAACCCAGGTCTACAAGGTCCCCTTGGACGAAGCAACCCATGGCTGCCGACAAGGATCCTTCTGTCAAGTTGGGTCGACTACCTCCTCTGACTAAGTAGACCAGGGACCACGATGGCCCGGGACGACGGAACTATGGGATCTTGATCGGATCTATCATCCATTCCCCCATCATCTGCTTTAAGTAAAAGATGGTGAAGTTTCTATTTTAAATATCAAACTTTTCAAACTCAACTTCCAAATCCCAAATCCATTTCTGCTACTATATGTCAGATAACACGTATATTCTACGTATCTGATTGATGACTAGCCTTAATCGAAAGTTCTCTCTCGTGATCGGGAGGGGTAATTAACTATAGGGGCTTGCGCCTATAGGAAACTAGAACTCAGATCATAAAGTCCTCACAAAATGAGGGCGAAATCTCTGGGTAGTGTCTTATCTACAAACCCATCTGCCTTCCAAAATTTACCTCGGAACTTATTCAGTTTAAACTCCATCGCCGAATAAAAAAGAAAAGCGCGGCGGGGAGGCCGGGGCCGAATTTTCGGAGCCCACAGATTTCTGGCGACTCCGCTGGGGAATGGTTTCTCTTTCCATCTCTGGCTAGTCTCTAAAAAGCTATAGTAGCAAGCAAATCAAATTTTAAATTTCCTAAAAATGAATCTTTTAAATAAGATCAATGGAAATTCGTTTAGCAGGGTTTTTAATTCCATGCTAACTCTCCTGCTTCTATTATTTATTTTGCGTTATTTCTTTGTTATGAAAGCGTGGGGTGACATATCAATTCTGATCACTAACCCCTGCCTTTCATTTGTGTAGAATGGAAATGCAGGACACACCGATGACCGTCCAACTGGGACGAGGAGTCAGAATTCAACTGGCGAATGCTATCATAGATACTTGTGGGCTCCGAAAATTCGGCCCCGGCCTCCGCTCGCTTTTCTTATTCGGCGAGGGAGTTTTAACTGAATAAGTTCCGAGGTAAATTTTGGAAGGCAGATGGGTTTGTAGATAAGACACTACCCAGAGATTTCGCCCTCATTTTGTGAGGACTTTATGATCTGAGTTCTGGTTTCCTATAGGCGCAAGCCCCTATAGTTAATTACCCCTCCCGATCATGAGAGAGAACTTTCGATTAAGGCTAGTCATCAATCAGATACGTATAGAGAATACATGTTATCTGGCATATAGTAGCAGCAATGAGTTTGGATTGGAAAGATTGGGTTTGGATTTGGGTATTTAGAAAGGTTTGAAAAGTTTGGTATTTAAAATAGAAATTTCACCATCGAGCACTTAAAGCGGATGGTGGGGGAATGGATGATAGGCCCGATCAAGATCCCATGGTTCCGTCGTCCCGGGCCATCGTGGTCCCTGGTCTACTTAGTCAGAGGAGGTAGTCGACCCAACCTGACAGAAGGATCCTTGTCGGCAGCCATGGGTTGCTTCGTCCAAGGAGACCTTGTAGACCGGGGTTGATGTTTGTCTAAGGGGACAAATTTGAATCCACCTTAGCTGACAGAGGGCTTTGTGCCCTATCGATCATATCCTATTGATTCATATCTCAAGGATTTAACGCCATTAAGGAGCGTATTGGCTCTGGCCATAACCGCTATCTGTGGTGCCATTTGGCGGCAAAACCACTCGGTTCAGAGGGCCCCGGGTCATAACCGTTTACCTGCAGTGCCATTTGGCGGCGAAACTGCCGGTTAGAGGACACGTACCACGTCCTTACTGGCAAAAGATTGTTTGAGAATGGATCCTAGTGATATTTTCGACCAGGCATTAGCTCTTTGAGAGCTGAAGTGTTTTTTAATTTGTCCACCTCGACAAACTGTTGCGGAGAGCGGATGGATTTTGCTTTAAGTTTTTGATGGATAGATTTCAGATTTTAAATATACGAAATTTTGGATATTTTTGGGATTTTGGGTTTTGGATTTTCTGGAGTTTTGGGTATTTGGGTGGAATTTGAAAATGTTTGGAATGGACTTTTGGATATTTGGGAGATATTTGAAAATATTTGAGAACCCCTCCGGTTGAGATCTGCATTCAACACGGCCATCATCGGGGTGTTTGGGGTCATTTCTCTTTATGGATTGAACCTTGTCACTCTGTCGGGCTGGCGACAGAGGATCGGGTTTCTTATAGGCTTTGAGCCTTTGAAAGTGAATTCTTTTGATTTTAGGCATTGAAGGCCTAATATGAATGTATTAAAATAAATATTCTGGTTACCACGGCCACATATTTATTTGTTGATTCGAACATTGTCGACTCCTATTAATCCGTATAGGAGGATCGTGTTCGAACCTGAATTCATTTGTCAACCCGCGCAGCATCCCTAGACGTCACGTGTGTACCAATAACACGCTCGCCGGGGCACATGCGGGTTGAGAATATATTTTCCCCTTTAGTGTACCTATGTGTATACAATTTATAGTGCACGTGCAGGGGGTATTTTGAAATAATTGTAGACGCCTTCTGTCTGCTTGTACGAATGCTGCAGATCCGTTGGCGTATTGTAGCAGCTCATGAATAGAATTGTTCGCTGCTTTATACAGGTAGACTGTCGCGCACTATTTGTTAATTTTCGTAGGCGGGTCATAGTGCACTAACTAATCTCCTGCTTTGGGTCGTAGGAGCTTGTACTTGTTGTATTCTTCATACATTTTGTTGTGGTATTTAGTCTTTTCGGTGCATCCGCTATTGCTGCATGTAGGTAGATAGATGTCTTCTTTCACAGACTGAAATTGACTTCAGGATACTGCATTTACTGAAGTCTTTTTGTATCTAACCCTGGGTGGCATGTTATACATACATCCGTATTCGTAGAAAGATTGTATGTATTGCAGATCTTTAACATTTGCCCGCAGATATCGAGTTGAATGTATAATAGGCCTCCTTTAATGGCTTGTAGGATTTGGTATTTATCGTAGCACTTTTATATTTTGCTTGCGAATACCACGTTTGGCACATGATGGATCTTCTACGATAACTTGTAGGAGTCTACATCCATTGCATATCTTCAATCTTTGCTTGTCGTGGATCAATGTATTTCATAACCATTGATTGTTTATTGACTGCAAATGTGTTGTAGCATTTGTTATTCGTTGTTGACTGTCATCATTGCACATGCATTTTGTAGTATAATTTAGAGACTTTGCATATTTGTTTGAAATCAAATCTCCTCTCATTTTATTGCTTGCAAAGTTGAATGTAGTCGCTTGTACTTCGATGTTGATTGTATGATTCATTCACAATCATTGCATTGAACGCAAACCTCACCATTCTTGCTGATATCTAAGAGCTCTCTATGCAAGTGTTTTTGAAGCATGTTATCATAACAAAAGTTCTCTTGCTTATGATTTATTTAATCTAGCAAAAAAAGTCTGACGGGTCAACACAATCAATCTTATTTAATACCACTTCTTTTATACTCGGACTTGATCTTAAGGCCTTGAAATCTTGTAGTCCCCTTAATGGTATTCCTACACTTGAATGATTAGCATTCTCTTCTGGAATATTTGGGTTTTGATCGTTCATCTTTTAATCCAAAGTTTGTTTTCAAGTGTTTCAAATTGCAATTTCAACTCATTGTTATCTTGATTCAAACTCAAATCCCACTTGATTTTGAATCAAATGAGACTCAAGATACAAGTTCAAGTTGTTCAAATTATAACTGCTTGAGTTTGGATTAAGCTTTGAATGAGGTCTTTTGAGTTCAAATCAAAGTTCTATTGTTCAAGTGCAGCTCGGCTTGAGTCCAACTCAAGTCTTCAATAAGTCCTTTATATTCATTCAAGTCCCTTGTATCATTCTCAAGTCCAAGCCTTATCGGCTTCATGTTCAAATCAAGTCCACTTGATGTATAAATCAAGTTCAAATTTAAGTTCAAATTTATTTAGTTCATTTGATTTTAGTTCTGAGCATAGTACCAAATCCTTGATTGTCCAAATGTGTCCAAATCTTGTTCAAAGTCCTTGGATTTTCAATCCAAATTTCGGCAGCCTCCCGGCGTCTCCCCCGTTTAGGGGAAAAACCAAGAGGCAACCTTCCCCTCGACGCTACTTGAGCGCTTCAGGTAGATGTCAAAAATGACACCGCGGTCGCA
Organism: Dendrobium nobile; assembly: GCA_022539455.1. Classification (NCBI taxonomy): domain Eukaryota; kingdom Viridiplantae; phylum Streptophyta; class Magnoliopsida; order Asparagales; family Orchidaceae; genus Dendrobium; species Dendrobium nobile. The sequence goes on along the minus strand of CM039735.1, from coordinate 71,844,087 downwards.
TATGAAATTTTTTTATCCCCGCCTGCTACGTGAGCATTTAAGGGTTTTTATGTTTGTTTATTATAAGAAGAAAACAGACGTTAGAAAAAAACACAGATTTCCCCCCTCTGCACCACGTGGGCGTTCGGGGGTACTTATATGAAAATGGAATAAAGACATTTTTTTTTATCCCCTTCGCCGCAAGCGCCGCACCGGTTTCCCGCCCTAAACGCTACTTGAGCGCCTCGGGGGTTTGCCGGCTCGTTGCAAGCTTTGAAGAGGGATCCTTATCTCGTCGTAAGCATCGCACCGGTTTCCCACCCTAAACGCTACGTGAGCGCCTCGGGGGTTTGCCGGTTCGTTGCAAGCGTCGAGAAAAGAATCATTTTTATTTTCTTTTTGTTAATAATAATTAGTTATAATTAATCATAATAAATGATAATTAATTATAATTATAATACTTAATCATTTTTAATTATAAACAACAATAATCAATTTAAATTAAAATAATTAATTACAATTAATTTTAATAAATTATAGTTAATTACTAATGATAGTAATTAACTATAATAATTATAAATTAATTATAATTTTATTTTAATTAAATTAATTGTCATTGATAATGATTAAAAATAATTAAAATACTATATTATAATAATTATAATAATAAAACAAATAAAACAAAAATAAATAAATAAAATAAAACCTATACCTCTCTCTCTCTCTCTCTCTCTCTCTCTCTCTCTCTCTTTCTCTCTCTCTCTCTCCCTTTCTCTCTCGGCCGATGGATTGCGAACAGGGAAGGGACGGGAGGAGCAAAGGTCCGGCCCGGTCTTGATCGGAGGAAGGAGATTTCGTGGGATGTAGAGGGAGGAGCTGGGGACAGAGACGAAGAGGGAGGAGGCAGGGATCGGAGAGGATCGGCTTGGAGCAGGAGCAGGGGATCGGGCTAGGTGAAATCGGAGGAGGGAGCTCGGGCAGAGGTCCCCTCTCTCTCTCTCTCTCTCTCTGAGTTCGGGATCGAAGGAGCAAAGGGGATCGGGCAAGAGGTGGAGGAAGGCTTCGGGTATGTTGACTTCTCCCCCTTTCTCTCTCTCTCTCTCTCTCTCTCTCTCGGCTTGGAGTCGTCGGCACAGGGAGGAATCGTGGATGGGGAGCTTCGGTCGTGGGAGAGGAAGTGTGGGGAACGGAACAGGGAGCTCGGTCGCTGGAGAGGAGATCGGGCGTTGGAGAGCAACCGAAAGCTTCGCTTGGATGGCTATTTAACGACGCGAATGGAACCTCCTCGAGCGGAGTTTGAGCAGGATTCGTGGGATACGACTCAAGCGGCGCCGAATCAGCGTGATTTCGGCAAGATATTGCGGGTCCAACGGGTAAGAGGCTTATGCGCATGATTTCTGCTTCCTCTTTCTTTTTGTTCTTTTGGTTATTGATCAGAGGTCAACAAATGCCCCCCAACAAATGTGGTACACATCTAGAGTGAATCACGTTTGTTGTAAGCTGTTTGACCCTGTGGATCTCTAGATATTTGTTCCAGATGTCATACTAGGAATTTCATTTAGTGGATCTCCAAAAATTTACTTGGATGTCACACTAAGATTTCCATTTAGTGGATCTCCAATTATTTGCTTGGATGTCACACTAAAATTTTCTCTCTCAATAGATCTCTTCGATGTATCAATAGATGGTTGAGAAACTGATTTCTTTCACCCGGTGCTTTGTGCTGCGGGCATTCATGGAGGATTGCCTGATTAGTCTTTACTGACTTGTTAGATGATTTTTTTTTTGTACCTTCGGCCCTATGCTTCTAGCTTTGGCGGGCTTGATGAAGGAGTAGATGCCGATGACCTAAACCCCTAGGTTTGTATTAGGTCGATGGCGAAAAGTCATCGGTCCAGAGCTTTATGCATAACGGACTTGTTGATGACAGAATCCTCTTAGTTCAGCCTGAGGCCTTGTGTGAACTTTGGGATAATTTCTTCGGTCCTTTGCTTTGTGCATTGGCGGACTTGTTGAAGAAAAATTCCTTCGATCATCGCTTTGTGCTTTACGGATTTGTTGAAGGATTTGCAGATTCTGGATTCAGTTGATAGTACCGAACGTAGGTAGTATCTTGATCCTTAACCACTTGAGAAGACTTTAATCTGAATCACTTGAGTTCGTCAGATTGGGAGAGCTAGATTTGATAGCTCTTTGTCCTCTGGTTGCTGAGATGGGGGTTCCTCTACTGCGGCCTTTCTTATGGCTTGTTGAGTAGATGGAGCTGCCAGCGATCCGGCCATATTTGGGCTTGTTGGATCCGACCTCTTACACCCATTCAGGCTTCAGACTCGAGCTATGGGAATTGCGCTCCCCAATGCTGATTTCACTGAAGTTGACGGATTTGGAGTCTATCCTTCGTGGTTTTGGATTTTGGAGCCTACGAACATTTGGTAGTTGCTCGTGACTCAGCTTCCCATTAGAACTTTGATTCTCCAGTCATTTTGGAGAACTTTGCAGACTACGATCACTTGAACTGGTCGAGTCAAATTTGCCTTCGTTCTTCCTACAGTCCCTACTGACGGGTTGACGAAGTGGGGGTTCCGCTACTACGGCCTTTCTTATGGCTTATTGAGTAGACGGAGCTGCCAGCGATCCGGCCATATTTGGGCTTGTTGGATCCGACCTTTTACACCCATTCGAACCTTAAGCTTCAGGCTGTTGAAAGGCTTCAAGCTTTTCTGGCTCAATTTTGTAGGAGTGTATAGCCACAAAAGTCTCTTTCTTGACTTTTGAGTCTTGATTTGTTGGAGAAGATGTCGTCTCGATCTTTTGAGAGATCACCTGCATATACTTTGGAAAACAAATATTTGTATTCTTTAGCACAAAAGAATATCTGGATTGATAATTTTAAATATTTATTCGGGGATCTCGGCATGCAGCGCGATGTCGACCCGAATAAATATTTAAAATGCCCCCTGTCTCGCAGGGACATTTCAGAATGGAATAGATTTGGAATATAAGATTTTAAATATTCATTTGGAGATCTCGGCGTGTAGCACGATGTCGACTCAAATGAATATTTAAAATGCCCCCTGTCTCGCATGGACATTTCGGATAGGCTTTGTATCTTCGAGATTTTAAATATTTATTCGAGGATCTCGGTACGCAGCGCGATGTCGACTCGAATAAATATTTAAAATGCCCCCAGTTTGATGGGGGTTTTGAAATGCATTCTTGTTATGCAAGAGAATTTCAAAATATAAATGTAAATATGCACTGATAGATATGCATATAAAACTTTGACAATTACAAAGTACACTAGTAATGAAATTTTCATGCATGATATTTCTTTAAATGTCGACCGTTGATCGGTGGCATGGGCCTTTGACCGTTCAGATCGATCAACTGATATGCTCCTCCTTGGTACACCTTCTCGATGACGAAGGGGCCTTCCCAATTTGATACGAATTTGCCACCGATTTTCCGGTGTGGGATGATTGATCTTCTCAGCACCAGGACCAATTCCCCTTCTTGAAATGATCGAGGACGCACCATTCGATCAAAAGACTTTGCCATTCTTCCTCGGTAGATTTCTAGATTTTGTTGAGCTTGTAACCTGAGTTCATCAAGTGCGTCGAGCTCTTCCATTCTGAGGCGGGCATTTTGCTCTCGAGTGAGATCGTTCTGGATTGCTACCCGGAGTGACGGTAGTTCAATCTCCAATGGTAATACAGCTTCGACTCCGAACACTAGAGAGTAAGGAGTGGCTTTGGTCGGCGTTTTATAGGTTGTACGATACGCCCACAGTGCTTCTGTCATTTTCGTATGCCACTCTCTTTTGTTTTTGGTGAGAATCTTCTTCAACAATTTCACCAGCGTCTTGTTGAAGGCTTCTGCCAATCCATTTGCCCTTGGATTGTATATAGATGAATATCGCCAATCGATTTTATGCCGATCAACGAACTTGTAGATTTTTATACTTTTGAAAGCAGTACCGTTGTCTGAGATTATACGGCGTGGTACACCAAATCTGTAAACAACGTTGTGGGTAAAGAAATTGATCACATGTTCCGATGTGACCTCTCTGAATGGAGCCGCTTCCGCCCACTTGGAAAAGTAGTCTGTTGCTGCAAGTATAAAGCGGTGTCCTGCTGATGACGGCGGATCTATTGGCCCAATAATATCAGTACCCCAACACTCAAATGGCCAGGATGCTATTGTTGGGTGCAGTGGATTTGGCGGTTGATGTATAACATCACCGTGGATTTGACACTCGTGGCACCTCTTAGCGTGGTCAATACAATCTCTAACCATGGTCGGCCAATAGTAACCCATTCTTTTAATTTTAGCGGCCATAGACTTTTCTGTCGGGAATTTGTTTTCCTTGAAGTAGTCAATGAATGGCTGTCTCCAATCATTTTCGACTTCAATATCTAAACAATGCCACCACGATTCTGAAGCTTGACTAGCTTTATGTCTCTTGGCTGTATGATATCCTTCCGGATAATTTTCCATAATGATTTGATGGAGAAGTTTAGGGTCAACTGGAGTTTCATCCTGCTGACTTGAATTTGATACTTCTTCTACCATCGGGAATTGTAATAAAGCGGGTTCCAAGACCCTACGGTTGTAAACTCCGATGAATATAGGCTTCTCCTCATTGGAATTTGCCATTTCCTTGGCCAATTTGGCCAAACAGTCTGCTTTGGCATTCTGTCCTCGAGGAATTTGAACTATTTTAACATTCGGCACCTGCTTCAGGAGCTCAATGGTTCGCCGGTGGTAATGAGCCAACTCAACCTTGGAAATCTTGTAGATGCCCAATACTTGATTTATCACAAGTTGAGAGTCGCCGAAAATTTGAAGATTTTGAATTTTGACGTCAATTGCAATCTCCAGCCCTACTATTAGAGCTTCGTACTCAGCTTCGTTGTTGGTCCGAGGTTCAGTCAGACTGAATGAGAACCTCATTATGCCTCCTTCAGGTGGTATGAGAACAAGACCGATACCGGCTCGGGCTCTTGCAATATTTGGAGGTCGGACAGGTCTAATGGACGATGCCCCGTCGAAGTACATTTCCCAGAATGGTAGCCTTTCATTCTCCTCAACCTGCATTATCTGCTCATCAGGCAAATCATCGTTGAGTGGAGAATCGGCCGGGATCGGATGTGCGGCAAGGAAATCTGCCAAGGCCTGTCCTTTCACCGCCTTTTGTGGCATGTACGTAATTTCAAACTGTAATAATAATACTGCCCACCTGGCCAGACGACCTGTCAACGCTGGTCTTGTCATCAAGAACTTCAGCGGATCGATCTTTGATATCAGTGTGATTTTGTGGGATAGCATATAGTGACGGAGTTTCTGAACTGCAAAAATCAGCGCCAGGCAATGCTTTTCAATAGGAGAATAACGGCTTTCTGCTCCAATCAATCTCCGACTGATATAGTAGAGTGCATTTTCTTTTCCTTCTTCATTATTCTGGGCCAATAGTGCTCCGAGGGACTCTTCTAATGCTGCCGTATACAGTATAAGAGGCTTTCCCGGAATTGGCGCTGCTAGAATGGGCGGATTCAGCAGATATCTCTTGATGCTATCAAACGCTTCCTGGCATTCTCCGTCCCATTTAAAACGAACATCTTTCTTCATTAGCTTTGAAAATGGCTGGCACCTACCCGATAGATTTGATATGAATCTCCGAATGAAAGCCAGTTGTCCTTGCAGCGAGCGAAGCTGTCGAAGGTTTCTTAGTGGTGGCATCTCGGTGATTGACTTAATTTTGTTGGGGTCGATCTCTATGCCTCGATGACGAACAACATAACCCAGAAATTTACCGGAGGAGACCCCGAATGCACATTTGAGAGGATTCATCTTCAGATCAAATTTTCTGATTCTCTCAAATACAATTCTGAGATCTTTTAAGTGATCATTTCGGCCAAGACTTTTAACAACAAGGTCATCTACATAGCATTCGACTTTCCGATGTATCAAATCATCAAATATGTGAGTCATCGCCCGCTGGTAGGTGGCACCAGCGTTCTTCAGGCCAAATGGCATGACTGTGTAGCAGAAAATCTCGATGGGCGTCCTGAACGATGTATACTTTTCATCTTCGGGTGCCATCTTGATTTGATTGTATCCTGACGATCCATCCATAAAGGAGAACATGTCGTAGTTGGACGTATTGTCCACTAGGAGTTCGGATACAGGGAGTGGAAAGTCATCTTTTGGGCATGCTTTATTGAGGTCCTGAAAGTCGATGCAGATACGAATCTGACCATTTTTCTTCTTCACAGGGACGATATTTGTAATCCAATCGGCATACTTTTCTTCTCGTATGAAGCCTGCATCTATTAGCTTCTTCGTCTCTGCAATCACCTGTTCTTCAATTTCTAGTCTCATTCTCCTTGGAGCTTGTTTGACAGGTGCTACATCCGGTTTGATTGCTAATCTGTGAACTGCTACATCAGGGGATAAGCCGGGCATCTCAGCATATGTCCAGGCAAAGCAGTCCCTGAATTCACAGAGAAGTATTTTTATTTCTTCCACTTGATCTTCTAGTAGAAGGGCACTGATGATGGTCGTACGATCTTCTTCAGTCTGAGAAGATATAATTAAAAAAAAATGAGATTTCTTGAAGGATTCTTCAAGGTGCCGACCATCGAGAATATTGTATGTAGGGGTCATATTTGGGACCCACTTTTGATGAATTTCTTTAATGATGGATCTCTAAGGGTACATACTAGATGTCACACCATTCTTTTATATATTTTTTCCTAGAGATGTTGATCTCTATATTTATTTTCTCTTATGTTGGGACCTTTTGGCAGTGGATTCTTGGATATGTATTTAAGTGTCACACCCCGATGCTCACCGTACATATATTTATTCTTTCTTTACTCTACCATCATAAAAGATGATAGCTTTTAGCTCTATCGGGACCTTTCAGTGATGGATCTTTGGACATAAGAACCAAATGTCACATCCTGATGTTCACCGCATACATATTTATTCTTTCTTTGCACTACCGTCATAAAAGATGGTAGATTTTAGCTCTATTGGGACCTTTCAGTGATGGATCTTTGGACATAAGAACCAAATGTCACATCCTGATGTTCACCGTATAGAGCTTTATTCTTTCTTTGCTCTACCATCATAAAAAATAGTAGTTTTTAGCTCTATCGGTACCTTTCAATGATGGATCTTTGGACATAAAGACCAAATGTCACATCCTGATGTTCACCGTATAGAACATAAAATTTTAGCTGCTACTATAGCATTTGAATGACTAGCCAAAGATGGAAAGAGAAACCAATCCCCAGCGGAGTCGCCAGAAATCTGTGGGCTCCGAAAATTCGGCCCCGGCCTCCGCTCGCTTTTCTTATTCGGCGAGGGAGTTTTAACTGAATAAGTTCCGAGGTAAATTTTGGAAGGCAGATGGGTTTGTAGATAAGACACTACCCAGAGATTTCGCCCTCATTTTGTGAGGACTTTATGATCTGAGTTCTGGTTTCCTATAGGCGCAAGCCCCTATAGTTAATTACCCCTCCCGATCATGAGAGAGAACTTTCGATTAAGGCTAGTCATCAATCAGATACGTATAGAGAATACATGTTATCTGGCATATAGTAGCAGCAATGAGTTTGGATTGGAAAGATTGGGTTTGGATTTGGGTATTTAGAAAGGTTTGAAAAGTTTGGTATTTAAAATAGAAATTTCACCATCGAGCACTTAAAGCGGATGGTGGGGGAATGGATGATAGGCCCGATCAAGATCCCATGGTTCCGTCGTCCCGGGCCATCGTGGTCCCTGGTCTACTTAGTCAGAGGAGGTAGTCGACCCAACCTGACAGAAGGATCCTTGTCGGCAGCCATGGGTTGCTTCGTCCAAGGAGACCTTGTAGACCGGGGTTGATGTTTGTCTAAGGGGACAAATTTGAATCCACCTTAGCTGACAGAGGGCTTTGTGCCCTATCGATCATATCCTATTGATTCATATCTCAAGGATTTAACGCCATTAAGGAGCGTATTGGCTCTGGCCATAACCGCTATCTGTGGTGCCATTTGGCGGCAAAACCACTCGGTTCAGAGGGCCCCGGGTCATAACCGTTTACCTGCAGTGCCATTTGGCGGCGAAACTGCCGGTTAGAGGACACGTACCACGTCCTTACTGGCAAAAGATTGTTTGAGAATGGATCCTAGTGATATTTTCGACCAGGCATTAGCTCTTTGAGAGCTGAAGTGTTTTTTAATTTGTCCACCTCGACAAACTGTTGCGGAGAGCGGATGGATTTTGCTTTAAGTTTTTGATGGATAGATTTCAGATTTTAAATATACGAAATTTTGGATATTTTTGGGATTTTGGGTTTTGGATTTTCTGGAGTTTTGGGTATTTGGGTGGAATTTGAAAATGTTTGGAATGGACTTTTGGATATTTGGGAGATATTTGAAAATATTTGAGAACCCCTCCGGTTGAGATCTGCATTCAACACGGCCATCATCGGGGTGTTTGGGGTCATTTCTCTTTATGGATTGAACCTTGTCACTCTGTCGGGCTGGCGACAGAGGATCGGGTTTCTTATAGGCTTTGAGCCTTTGAAAGTGAATTCTTTTGATTTTAGGCATTGAAGGCCTAATATGAATGTATTAAAATAAATATTCTGGTTACCACGGCCACATATTTATTTGTTGATTCGAACATTGTCGACTCCTATTAATCCGTATAGGAGGATCGTGTTCGAACCTGAATTCATTTGTCAACCCGCGCAGCATCCCTAGACGTCACGTGTGTACCAATAACACGCTCGCCGGGGCACATGCGGGTTGAGAATATATTTTCCCCTTTAGTGTACCTATGTGTATACAATTTATAGTGCACGTGCAGGGGGTATTTTGAAATAATTGTAGACGCCTTCTGTCTGCTTGTACGAATGCTGCAGATCCGTTGGCGTATTGTAGCAGCTCATGAATAGAATTGTTCGCTGCTTTATACAGGTAGACTGTCGCGCACTATTTGTTAATTTTCGTAGGCGGGTCATAGTGCACTAACTAATCTCCTGCTTTGGGTCGTAGGAGCTTGTACTTGTTGTATTCTTCATACATTTTGTTGTGGTATTTAGTCTTTTCGGTGCATCCGCTATTGCTGCATGTAGGTAGATAGATGTCTTCTTTCACAGACTGAAATTGACTTCAGGATACTGCATTTACTGAAGTCTTTTTGTATCTAACCCTGGGTGGCATGTTATACATACATCCGTATTCGTAGAAAGATTGTATGTATTGCAGATCTTTAACATTTGCCCGCAGATATCGAGTTGAATGTATAATAGGCCTCCTTTAATGGCTTGTAGGATTTGGTATTTATCGTAGCACTTTTATATTTTGCTTGCGAATACCACGTTTGGCACATGATGGATCTTCTACGATAACTTGTAGGAGTCTACATCCATTGCATATCTTCAATCTTTGCTTGTCGTGGATCAATGTATTTCATAACCATTGATTGTTTATTGACTGCAAATGTGTTGTAGCATTTGTTATTCGTTGTTGACTGTCATCATTGCACATGCATTTTGTAGTATAATTTAGAGACTTTGCATATTTGTTTGAAATCAAATCTCCTCTCATTTTATTGCTTGCAAAGTTGAATGTAGTCGCTTGTACTTCGATGTTGATTGTATGATTCATTCACAATCATTGCATTGAACGCAAACCTCACCATTCTTGCTGATATCTAAGAGCTCTCTATGCAAGTGTTTTTGAAGCATGTTATCATAACAAAAGTTCTCTTGCTTATGATTTATTTAATCTAGCAAAAAAAGTCTGACGGGTCAACACAATCAATCTTATTTAATACCACTTCTTTTATACTCGGACTTGATCTTAAGGCCTTGAAATCTTGTAGTCCCCTTAATGGTATTCCTACACTTGAATGATTAGCATTCTCTTCTGGAATATTTGGGTTTTGATCGTTCATCTTTTAATCCAAAGTTTGTTTTCAAGTGTTTCAAATTGCAATTTCAACTCATTGTTATCTTGATTCAAACTCAAATCCCACTTGATTTTGAATCAAATGAGACTCAAGATACAAGTTCAAGTTGTTCAAATTATAACTGCTTGAGTTTGGATTAAGCTTTGAATGAGGTCTTTTGAGTTCAAATCAAAGTTCTATTGTTCAAGTGCAGCTCGGCTTGAGTCCAACTCAAGTCTTCAATAAGTCCTTTATATTCATTCAAGTCCCTTGTATCATTCTCAAGTCCAAGCCTTATCGGCTTCATGTTCAAATCAAGTCCACTTGATGTATAAATCAAGTTCAAATTTAAGTTCAAATTTATTTAGTTCATTTGATTTTAGTTCTGAGCATAGTACCAAATCCTTGATTGTCCAAATGTGTCCAAATCTTGTTCAAAGTCCTTGGATTTTCAATCCAAATTTCGGCAGCCTCCCGGCGTCTCCCCCGTTTAGGGGAAAAACCAAGAGGCAACCTTCCCCTCGACGCTACTTGAGCGCTTCAGGTAGATGTCAAAAATGACACCGCGGTCGCATATGAAATTTTTTTATCCCCGCCTGCTACGTGAGCATTTAAGGGTTTTTATGTTTGTTTATTATAAGAAGAAAACAGGCGTTAGAAAAAAACACAGATTTCCCCCCTCTGCACCACGTGGGCGTTCGGGGGTACTTATATGAAAATGGAATAAAGACATTTTTTTTTTATCCCCTTCGCCGCAAGCGCCGCACCGGTTTCCCGCCCTAAACGCTACTTGAGCGCCTCGGGGGTTTGCCGGCTCGTTGCAAGCTTTGAAGAGGGATCCTTATCTCGTCGTAAGCATCGCACCGGTTTCCCACCCTAAACGCTACGTGAGCGCCTCGGGGGTTTGCCGGTTCGTTGCAAGCGTCGAGAAAAGAATCATTTTTATTTTCTTTTTGTTAATAATAATTAGTTATAATTAATCATAATAAATGATAATTAATTATAATTATAACACTTAATCATTTTTAATTATAAACAACAATAATCAATTTAAATTAAAATAATTAATTACAATTAATTTTAATAAATTATAGTTAATTACTAATGATAGTAATTAACTATAATAATTATAAATTAATTATAATTTTATTTTAATTAAATTAATTGTCATTGATAATGATTAAAAATAATTAAAATACTATATTATAATAATTATAATAATAAAACAAATAAAACAAAAATAAATAAATAAGATAAAACCTATACCTCTCTCTCTCTCTCTCTCTCTTTCTCTCTCTCTCTCTCCCTTTCTCTCTCGGCCGATGGATTGCGAACAGGGAAGGGACGGGAGGAGCAAAGGTCCGGCCCGGTCTTGATCGGAGGAAGGAGATTTCGTGGGATGTAGAGGGAGGAGCTGGGGACAGAGACGAAGAGGGAGGAGGCAGGGATCGGAGAGGATCGGCTTGGAGCAGGAGCAGGGGATCGGGCTAGGTGAAATCGGAGGAGGGAGCTCGGGCAGAGGTCCCCTCTCTCTCTCTCTCTCTCTCTGAGTTCGGGATCGAAGGAGCAAAGGGGATCGGGCAAGAGGTGGAGGAAGGCTTCGGGTATGTTGACTTCTCCCCCTTTCTCTCTCTCTCTCTCTCTCTCGGCTTGGAGTCGTCGGCACAGGGAGGAATCGTGGATGGGGAGCTTCGGTCGTGGGAGAGGAAGTGTGGGGAACGGAACAGGGAGCTCGGTCGCTGGAGAGGAGATCGGGCGTTGGAGAGCAACCGAAAGCTTCGCTTGGATGGCTATTTAACGACGCGAATGGAACCTCCTCGAGCGGAGTTTGAGCAGGATTCGTGGGATACGACTCAAGCGGCGCCGAATCAGCGTGATTTCGGCAAGATATTGCGGGTCCAACGGGTAAGAGGCTTATGCGCATGATTTCTGCTTCCTCTTTCTTTTTGTTCTTTTGGTTATTGATCAGAGGTCAACAATACTGGAAATACTGGAGCCACCATCCACTTTGGTGGGCTCAAATTCTCAGTAGCTACTGCAAGGGCTGCAGCCGTCCCTGTATACGGCGTAAATTCTGAAGAATTTTCTGGAAGGTCCCACTCTGAAAGGATCACTGCCAGAGGTGCTACTCAAGGAAGAGTTTCTGTATTTGAAAGACTATCCCAGCCTGAAACCCTTACTGCAAAGAGGGTTATTGATGGAAGAAGAATTTCTATGGTGACTGCCAACACCACTAACCCGCCCAGAGAGCCTGTTGCACCTGGAAGGTATGATACTGAAGCTTCCTCATCTGGAGGAAGGCTTAACAGAAGGCAGAGGAGGAAGAGAAATGCAGAGCTACGCGCTCAGCAGTTACCTGTACCAACACATCCCTCTAACCTGCCAGCACAAGAACCAAAAGTCAATATTTCCACTCAGAACAGATTCACTAACCTGAAGTGGGTAAAGAGAAACAACTCTTCTGGTGAGCTCAAGAAATCCTTTTGGGAGCGTCGACCTGAAGCCCCGGCCCCTCAGAAGATAAAAGAGCCCGAATGTCTGTCTGCCCGGGTACACCGTGTACTGAAGACAGTCAAGGAGAAGGACTTAATGAAAAAGAAGTTTCAGTGGCCATTGATTGTTGAGGCCCGAAGAACTCCTCCAAGAGATAGACTATCATCTGCTGTGATAGTTGAAAGAAGAGATTACCGACAACAGGTTCCGCGAGGTGAACATCGGGGCGTGACACCTGAACCATATGTTCGAGGATCCGCCGCCGAAAGGTCCCGGTGGAAAGACAAACAAGTTTGGAGGCCGAAGCCTCGAAAAGAGAATGTGATTGAAGGAAGAGTCAATTCAGGCGTGACATCCGGAGCAGCCGCCCGGAGATCCGCCCCTACTAATAGAACTCGTCAGAAATGGGTCCAAAAGAAGACCCATAATGACGACAATTATATTGACGGTCGACATCCTGGAGAGTCTTCCAGGAGATCCCGTCATTCTCCTACTTCAACCAAAGAGGAAGTTCACTTCGATCGTAGTCCACGGGTTGAAGAAATAGTCATTCCAAGTCAAGAACCTGAAATTTAGTGGCGATGCCGCTCAGAAATTCAGGTACAAGAAGAAGAAGAAGAAGAAGAATATGACGATGATGACATTATAGAGATCGAGGTGGTTCGTATGGTCAGCCACGTCGATGTTGAAGAGGATGATGGTGATGATGGTGAGGATGACCAACAATCACAGCCACGTGAACGTGCTTATCGTCGTCGCCATAGGGCTCGATCCATTGCCAGCCGAAGTATTCGCTCCTCAGAAGAAGGAGAGGAAGAAGAAGAAGTTGGAGAAAATCCCTTCGCTGCTGAAAATATCACACTCGCGGATATACGAAGACAGATGAGGCGGCATATGAAAGCAAAAGATAGAGAAATCTCTCAGTTAAATGATAAAATGACTGAGATGATGACTCAGATGACGGCCATGACTGAGATGATGACTCAGATGACGGCCATGACTAAGATGATGACTTCTGTAGGTCCTGCACCAGCTCAACCCGTCAATCAAGCCGCTAAACTTCAAGCACCTCAAGCCTCAGGAGTGAAAGGTGTATCTGAAGGTGGCGATAAGAATGATGATCATACCCGCCAACGTACTCCACAAAATGTGGCGAGTGCCTCTGAACCTGTAACTGGCTCGCAGTTAGAAGGCTTAATCAGTGAAAAGATTAAGGCTATTATAGCAGCCAAACAGGCAGAGAAGTAGGTAGGAAAAGGTCGCCCGTACCCAGCAGAGTATGACCAGGTGCCATATCCAAAAGGATACTCTGTGCCGAAGTTCAACATCTTTGATGGAAATAAAAATCCCAGACAGCACCTCGCGCAATTCAAAACTACCTGTGGGAACACAGGGGGCAATCATGCTCTGCTATTCAGGCAATTTGTAAGCAGCTTGAGTGGAACTGCTTTTGAATGGTACGCCGAATTGCCGAATGATTCACTAAAGACCTTTGCGGAGCTGGAGGCTTTGTTCGTAAAAAGATTCGCCAGTGCAACTGACAAGACTACCATTGCCGATCTTGCCCTTGATAAAAGGAGAAAAGATGAATCAGTGACGAGGTATAAAACACGCTGGCGCAATCTCAGCATGAAGTGCGAGCAACAATTGGAAGAAGAGCATGCAGTTCAATTATTGATGGGGAACATTGATGATAAAATGCAACCCTTCTTATGCATGACTTCAATTACTACTTTTCAAGATCTGCTGGACAGAGTGGCTAAGTTTGTAAAGTTAAACTTGTCAAAGTTAGAAAGCCTCCCTGACAAACCAAAAAAGGCTAAAGCTCCTAATGCTAGGAGGAACGAAGTTTACTCCGCATTCCCTCCCATACCTGATAAAGGTAAACGGGTAGTGTATAATGTAGACAAAGAAAAGCAGCCTATACAATATGAAGAAAAGCCAAAACAGGCTTATAATTCAAATCCTCAACCAAAGCTGGTTCTTGGAGGAAATGACAAACCTCGAGCCTTTCCTGGTGGAGGAGAGCGCCAGAGGAAGACTGAAGGAGCTGGTGATAGAACGTTTCCCTCCCTCAAGGAGAAAATGAATAAAGAATATTCATTTAAGCGGGAGAGTGTCGCTATATTGTTCCGACAAGCACTCAAGAACGGTCTGGAGTTGCCAGAATGCAAAAGACCTTAAGAGTCCAAACACAGTGGCGACCCAAACTACTGCCCATATCATCGGGTAGTTAGCCATCCAATTGAAGATTGTTATGTCTTCAAAGATTGGTTGGAAAAGATGTACAAAAGGGGAGAATTAACGTTATCAGATAATGTGTTAGTTCGTCCCAGAAAGGAATCCACCCGGGTAGTCACGTCTTCTTCCGTACTCCCGCCTAAAGAAACAACAACAAAAGAATCTATTCATGATGAGCAATGGGAGACCGTGGTCTCTAAGAAGACAACTAAAATGTTGAAACAGCTGGAAGGAGTTCCGGGTGTCAAGTGAAAGTCTCCTACTGAGCCAGTACTAAACTTAAAATGGTTGCCTGTGTCACAAGCATCCACCTCTAAACAGCAACCTGGCCAAGCTAGGGCGTCAAAGTCTGGCAAAGCAAAGCCAAAGTCTTCTAAGAAGAAAGTCAAGTTGAAGAAGCCTATGGCGAAGAAGACTGCAAATCAGAAGACTATTGATAGTTTGGGTGAATATTACCAGACTACCAGGAAGCCTATTAAGCTCGGTGATTTCATGAAAAAGCTTAAAATAAATACAAAAGAAGAAGCTAAGGATGAATCCCTTCTTGCGGAGACATGCCGAGTCATCTCAGCAACACCAGAAATAGCAGATAGGGAAAAATACGCTGAAGAAGCGGCCCCTGAATTATGTCTAATGGTGTCATCAATGGAATTCAGTTCAGATGATCTATGTTTTCCAGATTATGAAGATTCAGACCCAAGCGTAGCGTCGCAAATGAACATGTGAAACTAGGAGACGATTCAGAGTTTACAGATGGATCCCCAGATACA
Source organism: Dendrobium nobile (assembly GCA_022539455.1). NCBI lineage: Eukaryota > Viridiplantae > Streptophyta > Magnoliopsida > Asparagales > Orchidaceae > Dendrobium > Dendrobium nobile. The sequence continues at coordinate 71,828,656 of CM039735.1, read as the reverse complement.
ACAATGGCTGACTCTAAAGAGAATGCTTCATCAAACAAGTCTGAATCAGATGAGGTGGACCAAGTGCAATTGAGAAGTGGCAAGGTACTGCCATCTCCACAAAAAAAAAGGTTCCTGACAAAGATAAAAAAAATGAGATAATTATCAATGAAGATATTATCCCTGAAGATCCCAAGAAAAATAATACTTCTTCTAAGGGGATAGATTACAATATCTTATCCTATTTAAGAAAGATCCCAGCATAACTTAGCATATACGATGCCCTCTTGATGTCTAAAGACCTTCGAGAGACTTTGATTCACGCTCTCAAGGACCCCGAAAGATATGAGACATATTTTGCTGAACGCAACTTGACAGAAGACTTACAAGCTCGAAATGAGCCCCTCATCACCTTTGCTGAGGATGATATGATGCTTGGAACGGCAGATCACAACCGCCCTTTGTATGTTACGGCAGAGAGCGACGGTATGATGATTAGTCAAATTTTGTTCGATCCTAGATCTTCCGTAAATCTCATGAGTCTTAAAGCACTGAGATCACTTTGCCTCGATGTGGAACATCTTGGGCAAGACAAGTTGATGGTACACGGCTTCAATGAGAAAGGGCAGAAAACCCTTAGATCATTTATGCTACCTATTATATTTGGAGAGCTTTACACAGAAGCCAAATTCCATGTAATTGATGCGGACACTTCGTTCAAGGCGTTGTTGGGTCGCCCCTGGCTCCATGAATACGGTGTTGTCCCTTCAACATTACACCAGTGCATGAAGTATCTCAGAGAAGGAGAAGAATTCAGAATTTCTTGTGATATTCAGCCCTTTGCGGTACATGAAGTAACAGTTTATGAAGATGCTAAGTACTTCATGCCAAAGAAGCAAAAGTCGTCAAGTTCTCTTGAGGCTAGAGCATCAAATTCTAAGACTGCAAAGAAACCCAAGCGGAAAGATGAGAAGATGCGTGTAGGGAGAAAGAAAACAACGCCAGTTCTTCCCAAATCACCAACCATTCCTAAAGAAAAGAAACATGTACCTCATCTTGGGAGTGACACGGATGAAGATGATGTTACTCCTGCCAAATCTAGAAAAATATGTCAGTCCACGGATGAATGGAGTAGGCAGGTTGAATTTTCAAATGATGATTATGACTATGACTCAATCTACATGAACTCAGTGCAGAGTGTGTTCTCCAGAAGAATAGACAGTCTGTCAATTTCAGACAGCGTACTCGTAGTCACACGTGTTCCCTTACAACATTTCAAAGAACTCATTTCGCGCGAGGTTCATGAAGTTGAAGAACTCGCCACCCTCTATCTGCCTCCTCTGAATAAGGGGACTGCACCTGGGAATTTATTGTATTCCACAGGAGCACGCGAAGAGGAGAATAATGATTGGTGTTGTATGCTTCTCGATTCTGAAGAATCATTTTCTACGAGGCTGCCCAAATTCAATACCAAGAATATTCAAAGAATGCTACGAAAGCAAATCAATATTCCTACTACCAAACGACAGCTCCGTACAAGCTTGAGCCTCTGGTATGGGAGAAATCCACGTCCATTACGACAAAAGGATATAGACGTATATAAGGGCATTGGATTCATCAAGCGAAAATTTCTCCGGAAAGAGACTTGCCGGGCAATCACATGCATGGAAATTGAATCCGAAGGAGGTGTTGAAGAGACACGCGAAGCTGATGATTATGATGATCAACCCGTAGAAGCTGAGCCTGCACCAGAAGAACTGGAAGATGGTGGACAAGCTGCTACGATGGACGAGCTCAAAGAAGTCAACTTGGGGACTGAGGAGGATCCTCGCCCAACCTTCATTAGTTCTCTACCTACAGAACAAATAGAAGAAATAAAAGAACTTCTTTGTGAATTTAGGGACTGTTTTGCCTGGACATATGCTGAGATACCGGGTTTATCCCCTGATGTGGTAGTTCATAAATTGGCCATCAAAGAAGATGCGGCACCTATCAAACAAGCTCCAAGGAGAATGAGATTGGAGATTGAAGAGCAGGTGATTGCAGAAACAAAGAAGCTCATGGAAGCAGGCTTCATCCGAGAAAAAAAATATGCCGATTGGATTGCCAATATCGTTCCTGTAAAGAAGAATGACCAGATTCGTATCTGCATCGACTTTAGGGATCTCAACAAGGCATGCCCAAAAGATGACTTTCCGCTCCCAGTATCGGAACTTCTAGTTGACAACACTTCTAACTATGACATGTTCTCATTCATGGATGGATCATCGGGCTACAATTAAATCAAAATGGCGCCTGAAGATGAAAGACATACATCATTCAGAACGCCCATAGGCATATTCTGCTACACAGTCATGCCCTTTGGCCTGAAGAATACTGGTGCCACTTACCAACGGGCGATGACTCGTATATTTGATGATTTGATCCATCAAAAGGTCGAATGCTACGTAGATGACTTGGTCATTAAGAGTATGGACCGAAAAGACCATCTAGATTACTTGAGAATAGTGTTCGAAAGAATCAGAAAATATGATCTGAAGATGAACCCTCTCAAGTGTGCATTTGGAGTATCATCGAGAAAATTCCTAGGGTACGTTGTTCGACATCGAGGCATTGAAGTCGACCCAACAAGATCAAGGCAATCATGGATATGCCACCTCCAAAGAACATTCGACAACTCCGCTCCTTACAAGGGCAACTGGCTTTCATTCGGAGATTCATATCAAATCTATTGGGTAGGTGCCAGCCGTTTTCAAAATTAATGAAGAAAGATGTCCGTTTCAAATGGGACGAAGAGTGCCAAGAAGCATTCGACAGCATCAAAAGATATCTGTTAAATCCGCCCATTCTTGCGGCGCCAATCCCCGGGAAGCCTCTTATACTATACACGGCAGCACTAGAAGAGTCCCTCGGAGCACTATTGGCCCAGCATAATGAAGAAGGCAAGGAGAATGCACTCTACTACATAAGCCGGAGGTTGATAGGAGCAGAAATCCGCTACTCTCCAATCGAGAAGCATTGTTTGGCTCTGATTTTCGTAGTTCAGAAGCTCCGCCATTATATGTTGTCTCACAAAATCACATTGATATCAAAAATCGATCCGCTGAAGTTCTTGATGACAAGATCAGCATTGACAGGTCGTTTAGCGAGGTAGGTAGTGATACTGTTGCAGTTTGATATCACATACGTCCCTCAAAAGGCAGTAAAAGGGCAGGTGTTGGCAGATTTTCTCGCTGCACACCCTATCCCTGCGAATTCACCACTCAATGATGATCTACCTGATGAGCAGATCATGAATGTCAAAGAGGAGGAGATGCTACGAGTATGGGAAATGTACTTTGATGGAGCATCATCAATAAAACGTGCTCGGCCTCCAAATCTAGAAAAAGCTCAAGCTGGAATTGGACTCATTTTCGTCGCACCCGAGGGAGGCATAATGAGATTCTCTTTCAGCTTGACTGAACCTCGGACCAACAATGAAGCTGAATATGAAGCTTTAATAGCAGGATTGGAGATTGCAATTGATGTTAGAATCCGAAATCTTCAAATCTTCAGTGATTCTCAACTTGTTGTGAATCAAGTACTTGGAGTTTACAAAATCACCAAGTTCGAGTTGGCCTGTTATCATCGACGAGTTCTTGAGCTTATGAAGCAAATTCCAGTTGTCAAACTAACTCAAGTTCCCCGAGGCCAAAATGGCAAAGCTGATTCCCTTGCCAAACTGGCTAAAGAAATGACAAATATGGATGATGAATAGCCCATCATAATTATGGTGCACAATCGTCGGATCCTAGAGCCAGCACTATTACAATTCCCGCAGGTAGAGGGAACACCAAATTCAAGCCAGCAGGATGCAACTCCAGTTGATCCTCAACCTCCTCAACCAGTTGATCTCGAAGATCAACTTGAAGAACATCAAGTTCCTAAGAAAAGACGCAAGGCCAGTCAAGCTTCAGAATCATGGTGGCATTGTCTAGATATCGAGGAAGAAAATGACTTGAGGCAACCTTTTGTTGATTACTTCAAGGAAGGTAGACTACCAACGACAAATCATTAGCTGCTCAAATCAGAAAGAGAGCACTACGATATGCTTTTGTCAACGACACATTGTATCGACGTGCTTTCGATCAAATGTGGCTAAGATGCCTAGGGACTCGAGAAGTTGATAAGGTGGTGGCAGAAGTTCATGAAGGACTTTGTGGAGCGCACCAATTAGGTCTCAAGATGGCAGTCAAAATCAAAAGAATGTGCTATTATTGGCCAAGAATAGTGAAGGATTGTATTGACCACGCTAAGAGGTGCCACGAGTGCCAGATCCACGGTGATGTTATACATCAACCGCCAAATCCGCTGCATCCAACAATAGCATCCTTTCCATTTGAATGTTGGGGTACTGATGTTATTGAGCCGATAGATCCGCCGTCATCAGCAAGACACCGCTTCATCTTGGCAGTAACCGACTATTTCTCCAAGTGGGCAGAAGCGGCTCCATTCAAAGAAGTCACATCCGAGCATGTGATCAATTTCTTTACCCACAATGTCGTTTACAGATTTAGTGTGCTGCGCCGTATAATCTCAGACAACGGTACTGCATTCAAAAGTACAAAAATCTACAAGTTCATCGATCGACACAAAATCGATTGGCGGTACTCGTCAATATACAATCCAAGAGCAAATGGTCTAGCGGAAGCTTTCAACAAGACGCTGGTGAAGTTGCTAAAGAAAATTCTCTCCAAGAACAAAAGAGAGTGGCATACGAAAATGGCAGAAGGCTATGGGCATATCGCACAACCTACAAAACGCCAACTAAAGCCACTCCTTACTCTCTGGTGTTCGGAGTTGAAGCAGTGTTGCCGCTAGAAATTGAGCTTCCATCCCTTCGAGTTGCTATCCAGAATGAGCTGACTCAGGAACAGAATGCTCGTTTGAGAATGGAAGAGCTCGATGAACTCAGGTTGCAAGCTCAGCAGAACCTGGAGATTTACCGAGCAAGAATGACAAAGTCCTTTGATCGAATGGTGCGTCCTCGATCATTTCAAGAAGGGGAATTAGTTCTGGTGCAGAGAAGACCAATCATCCCACATAGAAAAATTGGTGGCAAATTCGTATCCAATTGGGAAGGACCTTTCGTCATCGAGAAGGTATTTCAAGGAGGAGCCTATCAACTGATCGATCTGAATGGTCAAAGGCCCATGCCGCCAATCAATGGCCGATACCTGAAGAAATACTATGCATGAATTGCTTAAGCAGATGTCATGTTTAATATGCTATATTTTCATACACGTTTATTAGCGTATATATATTCTCTATTTTGAAATTCATGTGTTATGAGAATGCATTTCAAAATCCTCCGTCAGACTGGTGGCATTTTAAATATTTATTCAGGTCGACATCGCGCTGCGTGCCGAGATTCCCGAATAAATATTTAAAATTATCAATTCATATGTCTTTTGTGCTAAAGAATATAAAGATCTTCTTTTTCAAAGTATATGCAGGTGACCTCTCAAAAGATCGAGACACCTTCTCCAACAAACCAAGACTTAAAGGTCAAGAAAGTGATTTTTGTGGCTACACACTCCTACAAATTGAGCCGGAAAAGCTTGAAGTCTTCCGACAGCCTGAAGCTTAAGGTTCGAATGGGTGTATGAGGTCGGATCCAACAAGCCCAAATATGGCCGGATCACTGGCAGCTCTGTCTACTCAACAAGCCATAAGAAAGGCCGTAGTAGCGGAACCCCCACTTCGTCAACCCGTTAGTAGGGACTGTAGGAAGCACGAAGACAAATTTGACTCGACAAGTTCAAGTGATCGTAGTCTGCAAAGTTTTCCAAAATGACCGGAGAATCAAAGTCTTAAAGGGAAGATGAGTCTCGAGGAACTACCAGATGTTCGTAGGCTCCAAAATCGAAAACCACGAAGGATGACTCCAAATCTATCAACTTCAGCAAAATCAGCATTGGGAAGCGCAATTCTCATAGCTCAAGTCTGAAGCCTGAATGGGTGTAAAAGGTCGGATCCAACAAGCCCAAATATGGCCGGATTGCTGGCAGCTCCGTCTACTCAACAAGCCATAAGAAAGGCCGTAGTAGAGGAACCCCCATCTCAGCAACCAGAGGACGAAGAGCTGTCAAATTCCAGCTCTCTCGGTCTGATAAACTCAAGTGACTCAAATTAAAGTCTCCTCAAGTGGTTAAGGATCAAGATACTACTTACATTCGGTACTATCAATTGAATCTAAAACCTGCAAATCCTTCAACAAATCTGTCAAGCATAAAGCAAGGATCGAAGGAACTTTTCTTCAACAAGTCCGTCAAAGCATAAAGCAAAAGGACCGAAGAAAAATTATCCCAAAGTTCATGAAAAGCCCAAGGCTGAATTAAGTGGATTCTGTCATCAGCAAGTCCGCTATGCACAAAGATCTGGACTGATGACTTCTCGCCACTGACCTAATACAAACCTAAGGGTTTAGGTCACCGGCATCTACCCCTTCATCAAGCCCGCCAAAGCTAGAAGCAAAGGGCAGAAGGCCAACAAACTTTCTGACAAGTCAGCAGAGACAAATCAGATAACCCTTTACTAATGTCCGCAGCACAAAGCACAGGACAGAAGGATCAAAATCTCAGGACTCAGGCCAAAGCTGCGGAATGAGCACCCTAGATGACATTTACAAATGTCCCTAAAGACTGAGAGCATTTTAAATATTTATTTGGATCGACATCGCGCTGCATGCCGAGATCCCCAAATAAATATTTGAAATTTGGACAATATATCAACCATCTATGGATACATTTGAAAGAGCAATGAAGAAAGAGAGCTAGTGTGACATTCAAACAAGTTTTGGAGATCCACTATAAGAAAATCTCAGTGTGACATCCAAATAACTTTTGGAGATCCACTAAATGAAACCCTAGCGTAACATCTAGAACAAGTATCTAGAGATCAACAGGGTCAATCAGCAAACAACAAACATGGTCCGCTCCGGACGCCTACCACATTTGTTGGGGGGCATTTGTTGACCTGTATAAAGAAAACAAAAAAAATCAAGATAAAAATCAAATCCTTACCTGCCCTGACGCTCACACGATCTCGCACGTCGCACACGTCGTCGCTGCTCTTCCCACGATCGTCGCACGTCGCTCCCACGATCGCCCACAACCTCTCTCCTCATCGTTAAATATGGAGAGAAAATGAGGCCTTCGGCCTCTCCGTTCGACTGGAAGTTACTGCATTTTGATCAGAAGCAACGGGCGGGAGCTCGCTGGCTGCAGAGGCAACATTCTCCCTTTCTACGACTTCTTCAGCTCCTTCAGGGCTGTTCGACTTAGCCCCTTCACCGACTTTCCCTTCCAGTCGGACCGGAAGACACGACATTTTGACGGAAGCAGGAACGGGAGCTCTACGTCCGGGAGATCGCACGCGTCGCTTCTTCACAGCTCCTTCTTGCTGTCCGACTTCGCTCCCTCCGACTTTCCCTTGCTGCTGGATCGGAAGTTACATTTTGATCGGAAGCACAAACGGGAGCTCGCTGCTGTGTAGGTAACTTTCTCCCTACCGCACGCTTCTTCGGCCTAATCCCGTAAAACAAAAAAAAAGAGTTTTATTATTATTATTATTTAATTATAATTATATTAATTAATTTTAATTAATTATAACAATTGTTTTTTAACTAATTATATTTATTATAATTAATTATGCTTAATTTTAATTAAGTTGTTATAATTAATCTAATTAATTATAATTAACTTTAATTAGAAATAAATTTAATTAATTATATAATAATTAATTAAAAATAATTTCTTAATTAATTTTAATTAATTAATATTAATTATAATTAATAAATACTTAAATGCTTACCCTCTTCTGCCTCGGTTCCTGTGCCCTCGATCCACGAGCCGCCGGTCTCCATCCCCGAAGGTATAACCCCTAAACTCAGGCTTCCATCCTCGGCGTGTACGACGGACCGGTAGACCACCTAAGCACGCCTTTGGTGAGCGTGGTAAGAGGAAATCTGGTCCGACGCCTACGATGAGGCGGACAGTCGCCTCCCTTCTCGCTCTCTTACCTCGGCATGCGTGTCGAGTCAATGGTCCACCTATGCACGCCTTTATTGAGTGTGGTGGGAGGGGCAACTGGCGCGACACCTACGACAAGGTAAGCGAGCGACCCTCGCTCTCCTGTCTCGACATGCGTGTCGGATTGGCAAACTACCTAAGCATGCCTTTAGTGAGCGTGGTAGGAGGGAACCGGTTCGACGCACATGACGAGGCCAGGCGAGCCTGGTGTACCCTTTTCTTTGCGCGGCCGGAATAATTTATAAGTACCCCCGGGCGGGGGGAAAGCAACTGCTCTTCTTCTTGTAACAGGTACCGTCAAAGACCCCATGCACGCCTTTGTTGGCGTGGGGGGTAGAAAAAATCACGGCCGCGGTGTCCTCGAAAGAGGGCACCTACCTTGCACGCCTTTATTGCGCGTGGTGGGAAGGCCCAATTTTCTCGTTGTTTTCCCCTAAACGGGGGAGACGCCGGGAGGATGCCGAAATTTCGGGTGAAATATTACTACACTCGGACCTGTTTTGAACTCAAAAGAACAAAGATGTGGACTCAAGTGAACTGTGGACTTATGGACCAGAACTGGAACTCAAATGATTAATAAAGATCCAATTCAAAATAAAATGAAATCAAGATGAAGTCAAATTGAAATCATTTGAACAAGAAAATGAACTTGCAAAGAACTTCAGGAGACCCTGAAACAAGCACTTGAACATGTACTCTGAACTCAAATTGGGACAAGAGGTGGGCAACAAGAACTTGTGCATTTGAACTTGAATTATATAATGCCAAGTGAAATTTGGATTTGCAAGCATTAGATTCAAATCCGGATGAACTCAATATGATAGTAGAAGACTTGAAGGAATGTGCAAGACTCATACTGAGTTTGAACTCAAATCTGAATAAAACTGAACTTGGAAGGGTTCAGACTTGAGTCAGATTCGACACCAATCAAACTACAATACCTCCTATGGATGTATTCAGCATAGAACACGACAAATGCAATTGCCCACAATCTACAGTAGGAGGCTCCTATGCGTTCAACCTACGGCCTAAGTAGATGCAATCGTCAAACCACCTGAGATTGGTGAAAGGTGGATGTGCAAGAACACTGGGTCTTCTACGAACATTTCCAAAAGACTGTAATGGATACAATGGGTCCTTACAAATAAACACAACATACTTCTGGATAACAATAGTGGGTATTTCGTAAGCACAACGAACCACTGTGGGCACGAGTACATCTCCTACGACGATCCCTACGAGATCAAATGAACTATATTGGCAAACAACAGTAACAAGTCGTAGAGTTCATATACGACTGTCGTATGTGCTAATATGATCTCAAATACAAATAAATGTCTGTTGATTGACAAGGCAACATTGGAGATCAATAGTCAAAGAGCTGCCCCTACAAGCAAGTACAATCAGCAATCCCACCTGAGATTGGTGAAAGGTGGACATGATGCAGGCAACAATGGCTTCCCCACGGATATCTATAAGAGGTCGTAGTGAATACAATGGGTCCTTACAAATAAACACAACCTACTTGTGGATAAAAACAGTGGGCATATCGTAAGCATATCAAACCACTTTGGACACAAGTACGGGTCCCTGCAAATGAGTACAAACCACTTGTGGATAACAACAGTGAGAATCTCCTGAGTGTAGCAAACCACTTTGGACACAAGTACAGATATCACTTACGACAGTGATGATCAAGACCTACAAGTGCGTCGGGTACAAGGGCAACCCGATATACGAAAAAGAACACCTCTTGGTGGAATAAAGGAAATAATTCTTGGCATCCGCAAAATATCAGAAATAACAAGTCTACTACACCAAAAATCCTAAAAGGAGTTCTTCCCAAATCAGTGGTCATTGACTCCAAAACCCAAGAAGAACCTTCCCTGGTGATTGAGAAAGGGGAGTTAACATCAAAATGCAACGCCACCGGATCTGCAACATTCGTACAAGTAGACAGAAGGCGTCTATTCCAAGAGTACCCCTGCACTATAAATTATATACACATAGGAACATTAAAAGGGGTAAAAACAATTATAAAACCCGCATGGGCCATGGAGAGCGTGTTATTGGTACACACGTGACGTCTAGGGATGCTGCGCGGGTTGATAAGTGAATTCAGGTTCGAAACTGATCCTTCTATACGGGTCAATAGAAGTCGACAGGGTTCGAACCAACAAACAAATATACGGTTGTGGCGACCGTTATATTTGTCTCAAAACATCCATATTAGGCCTTCAAGGCCTATAACAATGAGAATTCACTATCAAAGGGCATAAAGCCTACGAAACCTGGTCCTCTGTCGAAAGCCCGATAGAGTTGATAAGGTTCAATCCAAAAAAGAGAAATGACCCCAAACACCCCGATGATGGCCGTATTGATTGGTTATCTCAACCGGAGGGGTTCACAAGTATTTTTCAAATGTCATTCCAAATACTCAAAATTCCCTCTAAATACTCACAGAAATTCAAAAAAATCTCAAAATCCTAAAATCCCAAAATATTTAAAATTTGAAATCAATCCATCAATCGTTTAAAGCAAAATCCATCCGCCCTCCGCAACAGTTTGCCGAGGCGGACAAATTGAAATTTACTCTAGCTCACAAAGAGCCAAATGCCTAGTCGAAAATATCACTAGGATCCATTCTCAAACAATCTTTTGCCAGTAAGGACGTGGTACGTGTCCTCTAACCGGCAGTTTCGCCGCCAAATGGCACTGCAGGTAAACGGTTATGACCCGGGGCCCTCTGAACCGAGTGGTTTTGCCGCCAAATGACACCACAGATAGCGGTTATGGCCAGAGCCAATACGCTCCTTAATGGCGTTAAATCCTTGAGATATGAATCAATATGATATGATCGATAAGGCACAAAGCCCTCTGTTAGCTAAGGTGGATTCAAATTTGTCCCCTTAGGCAAACATTCAACCCAGGTCTACAAGGTCTCCTTGGACGAAGCAACCCATGGCTGCCGACAAGGATCCTTCTGTCAGGTTGGGTCGACTATCTCCTCTGACTAAGTAGACCAGGGACCACGATGGCCCGGGATGACGGAACCATGTGATCTTGATCGGGTCTATCATCCATTCCCCCACCATCCGCTTTAAGTACAAGATGGTGAAGTTTCTATTTTAAATATCAAACTTTTCAAACCCAACTTCCAAATCCCAAATCCATTGCTGCTACTATATGCCAGATAACACGTATATTCTACGTATCTGATTGATGACTAGCCTTAATCGAAAGTTCTCTCTCGTGATCGGGAGGGGTAATTAACTATAGGGGCTTGCGCCTATAGGAAACCAGAATTCAGATCATAAAGTCCTCACAAAATGAGGGCAAAATCTCTGGGTAGTGTCTTATCTACAAACCCATCTTCCTTCCAAAATTTACCTCAGAACTTATTCAGTTAAAACTCCCTCGCCGAATAAAAAAGAAAAGCGCGGCGGGGAGGCTGGGGCCGAATTTTCGGAGCCCACATAATTAAAAACTCATAGTGCTCACTTTTTTGTGCTTTCAACAAATGTGCACTTTCAGATTTACTTGATTCTGATTTTATAAGACAGCTTCTGTTATCCAGTTCTTTTGAGATCTTATTGTTTCATCAATTGCATCAACCTAAAAGACAACAGATTCTTGTATAAAGATATTTATAACTGACTCTACCAATAGTATGCTGTCACATGTACAACACACACCACCTAGTTCTATATAAACCTCTGTATTGGCTCTCTCAAACATAACGAAGCATTTCTCCATTCTCTGTCATCTTCTTCCTTTGGTCTTTCTTCACTGTCTTGTCTCAGCTTTCATGGTATTAGAGCCGATTGGCTTGCAACCTCCATTTCACTGATGGACTGACCCTTGTCCACGACTACTGGCGAAGAAGTCAGGGAATGTTCGGCGATACCAGATCGAGTAGAATAGAATTTCATGTAATAAAGTCAGTAATTTTTATTTTCTTGAGTCTGAGAGAGTGTAATTGTAATTGGGTAACTGTGCACACACATAGGGAGAGAGTTAAAATTAAAATTAAAGTTTTTTAACCATATCTGTACTGTACGGTGTCAGTTTGTACAAACAAATGACAGTGTACGAAATAAGCTTCATACCAGATCTTCCAGAAGAATTTTAACTGTTCGTACAAACGATCTAAATATCGTACATGCGACCGACAGTGTACGAAATATGCTTCATACCAGGTCATCCAAACAAATTTTAGCTGTTCATATAGACGATCTAAATATCATATAGACGACTGACAGTGTACGAAATAAGCTTGGTACCAGATCATCTAGACAAACTTTAACTGTTCGTACAAACGATCTGTAAATCGTACAGAAGACAAATAGTGTACGAAATAATGTTTGTACCAAATCGTCCCATAATTTTTGAACTGTTCGTACAAACGATCGATGATTGTATTGTACGATCTGACTCATTTTCACTTTGAAAATTCAATTTATCGACGATTTTTTATGTGTTTTCTATATAATGAGTCCTAGAAACTGACTTAGGGATCTATTTGCTGTGAATTTCTCTTGAGAGTGGAAAAAGAGAGTGATTTGGGAAAGTGTTTGGGAGTGGAGAGTGAGAGATCTTATAAGAGAAAATTGTGAAGGATTGACAAGGTTGCCCAAAGATGAGGATCTCTTAGTTGTTTTTCATAACTCTGCCATACTTCTTTGAAGACTCTTGAGAGAAGATCTTTGGAGTAGATCGGGTACTCTGCCTTCATCAAAAGGGTGAAAAAGGATAATGGTACTCTGCCTTCACCAGGAGAGTGAAAAAGGACGACGATACTCTGCCTTCACCAGGAGGGTGAAAAAGGACGATGGTTCTTTGCCGCACCAGGTTGGTGGAAGAGAGGTTTTATAAGGGCTTATGTGCCTTGGTGTGGGAGCAAAAGGGAGTCACTTGTGTTTAGTGCAATACATGGAGAATGAGTCTCCAGGGAGTGGACGTAGGTCTAGTTGGACCTAACCACTATAAAATATGGTATTCTTCTGTTCTTTTATTTTTTACTTCATTTTTATTTTCCACACTTTATTATTACTGTGGTTGAAAAATATTTTGTGAAAATCTATTTCTACAAACAACCGCATACTTCAGAATCATTGAGTAAAATTTCTTAAAATGGTTTTCTAAAATCAAAGAGAATTTTTAAATTACCAATTCACCCCCTCTTGGTTAGCCTTGAGATATTTTTATTAGGTCTAACAACCTGCACGAATTTTTTCTCTGTCATCGCTCTTGCCAAGAGATTTTTTTAAACAATATCTCTGTCATCGCTCTTGCCAATAATCCAATGTTTCATGTGTTGAGATAGTTGTTTTTTTGTTTTGCATGTTTGATATTCTTGCAACTTATATGTTTTTGATGATTTCAAATATTATTGCTTTGATTATTATTTCTCCTAACATATTTTGAAAGAATTGTTTTGCTCTTTTGTGTACTAACATTTTAGAAAAATCATACTTCGGATTGTTGAAAACTTCAAATCAAGATCAGTTTAGAGTTTATTGTAATTGAAGTCTGTATTTTCTATTTTATCGAGTCTGAGAGAGTGTGATTGTAATTAAGTAGCTGAGCACACACACACACCGGGGGAGGATAAAATTCATATTTTTAAACTGATCATACTGTACGATATCACTTTGTACTGGACGATCTAGTCAGTTATTTTTCTCAACGACCAGTCGAGTGAACATAAATGAAAATGTATGAATCGTACGGGACGATATTAAATTTCGTACAAGGACGAACGCCTCTGTTTTGTTCTTGTACGAAGATCGTATGGGACGATATTAAAATTCATACAGGGACGAACGCCTTTGTTTTGTTCATGCACGAAGATCGTACGGAACGATATTAAAATTCGTACAGGGATGAATGACTCTGTTTTGCATTTTAACGAAGATCGTATGGGACGATATTAATGTTCGTACCAGGACGAACGCTTTTGTTTTGTTCTCGAATGAAAATCGTACGGGATGATATTAATGTTCGTACCAGGATGAACGTCTCTGTTTTGTTCTCGGACGAAGATCGTACGGGATGATATTTATGTTTGTACCAGGACGAATGTCTCTATTTTGTTCTCGAACGAAGATCGTACATGACAATATTAATGTTCGTACCAGGACGAACGTCTCTATTCTATTCTCGCTCATTTCGTCCTGACGTTTCGTATAGACGAAATTTAATTTTTTAACTATTCGCCCCGGATGAACTTAGTTCGTACAAGATGATGATCACGCACGAAATGATTTCGACCGATTCATAACAGGTTCATATGCAACAATGTTTGTAATGTTCATACGTACGAACATATGATCATACAGTACGATCGTACACGCTCAAAATTGAAAAATTCAGTTTTCTTGATGATTTTTCGTGTCTTTTGTATAAAAGGTCCATTGAAGACTGATGTTAAAATCTTTTACTTCGTGATTTTTCAAGGGCTTTTGATAGAGAGAGTGTTTGAGAGAGATTTCTTACTAGTGGAGTGTGAAAGGTTCACAAGGTTACTCAAAGGTAAGAATCTCTAAGTGTGATTTGTGTTTTTCATTCTTCATCTTGTCTTTCTAGATTGCTCGTGAGAAGATCTTTGAAGAAGATCCGGTTCTCTGCCGACACTTGAAAAGTGTGAACAGCTGACGGTTCTTTGTCGACACTTGGAGAGTGTAAACAATCGAATGTACTTTGCCTACACTTGGAGGGTGTAAAACCCCTCAGAATTTCATATTTTTGGGTGCAGTTAGTCTATACGAACTGACCTTAGTACGGATGAACTGAATAAAGTTTTGAAAATCTATATGGTTAGTATGTACAAACTGCTTGTACGAACTGAGTAAAGTGCAGGTTCGTCCGTACGAACCTGAGTTCGTCCGGGACGAACTGAACAAAATTTTTGCCCGAGAGCATCGTCCAGGGACGAAATCAGACATCGTTTGTATGCTCATGTCCAGAGAGGTTCGTCCCGGGACGAATGGAAAATATCGTTTGGATGATCGAGTTGATTAAATAGATGATTTGAGATATTTTTTAAGAGAGAGAAAGTAGGAGAGAGAAAGAGAAGGAAAGAGAGAAGGAAAGCTTGGTTTTGGAGGTCACGGAGCAATTTTCGTCCGACGCCGCTGTTAGAAGAATTGTTTGTCTCGCAGTAAGGAATTCAAATCCTATTTCTGATTTCGAAGATTTCTAGTTTTGATATTTTTCTGCTCAGTTTTGTGTTTCCGTTATCGAAATTCTTGCATATCTTTGTATTGACAAAAATTTTACTGCGTAACTTTTGGTATGTTGTAGAAATGATGATGTTACACGATTTGAGTATTTTCTGGAGATTTTTCACTAGTGTTTTGAATTCTGTGGGATTTTTATCGAATAGAAAATTACCTAGATGTTGAAAAATATTGCTTCAATACAAGTAAAGTCTTGAAATGATGTTTTATTCGATTTTTGATAATTTGGTAATTTTCTGAAACTGTATATTTTGATCATGTTTGGGATTTCTGTCGACTGTACGATATTTTAAGGATTTTCTTCATTTGAGTTAAATTGTGTTTGTTGATTGTAATGTATTAATGAGATGTATACGAATGTGGATATATGATTGAAATACTGTTATATTACTGAAAGACAAGTAAAGACTGGTTGAACCGTTGGTTGGAGATTGATTGACCTGTACAGGATGGTGGGCCGACGGGTTTTCCTTTAAAAAGGGTTTCGTGTTATCCTATATTGATTACGTGATATAACGATTGGGTGTCATAAGGAGATTATGCTGACGGGCGAAGAGTGACGACTCTATCATTGAGCCAACGGATACAATGATATATCGATATTCCAAGACTGAAAAACGTCTTAATAGCCAGTTATTGTACTTGTTGAGTAAGACTATTGTATTGAATTGCATGTTTAAAGTATTTTTCTTATGATTACCCTATAGATTTACTGATATTGAATTGATCTATTGTAACCGATTGATTTATTGATTACCGTACGAATTTACTGATCTCGCGGATTTATTGATATTGAATTGATTTATTGATATTGAATGGATTTACTAACGGATTTACGGGTTTACTGTTACTGCATGATTTTATTGATATTGCATACTATACATGTCACTGGATACAGATATTGATAAGGATATTGATATTGCATTGATTCATTGATACTACGGATACCGATATTATTGATTCATCGATATTATGGATTCATTGATTCATTGATACACCGAATATTGATCTACTACATGTGATACACTGAACACGTGATATAGAATATACTTTTACTGTATTGATTTGATTGTTTTATATGATTCCATACCGATTGATATTATTGACCGAATTTGATTTCTTTATTTAATGATCTGATTGATTTTATTGATATGATTGATTGATGTTATTAATACGATATTGATTTGACGCACGTACTATTCATTGAGCTTTACGAACTTTTAAACTGTTTACTGATTCTTCTACTGTCGATTGAGGATTTTATTATTTTTGTACTGATTCCTATTTCTGCATTAACTCAATGATCATATGTAAGTGACTGCAATGATTTGACTGATTGACATGCATATTATTTTCGTATCGTGCTTTGATTTCAGTTGTAGGTTTTTGGTGACCTGCTGGGCTTTTTGAAGCTCATTATATGTGGTTAATAATTTCAGGTCAGGGCGAGGGAGCGGGAGATTGAGGTTGATAAGGATCTTCAGGTTTTTGTTCCTTTTTGTTATAGTTATTCTTTTGTCCTCAGGACTAGATGGATTTGTGATCATTATTGTAGATCATGAGTATTGTAAATGAATTTTTGGGAATGAATAGAAACGTTTACTTGATGTTTTAAATTATTGAATTTTTGTTATACTGTTTATTACTGATTGATGATTATAGATAGCTCTGGTAGAAGATTGATTTAAAGGATTGACTGAATAATTCTTCCAAGTTAGATCTTGGGGACATCACAGAGAGGGTGTGAAAGGATGAAGGTACTCTGCATATACTTGGAAGGTGTGAAAGGACGAATGTACTCTGCCTATACTTGAAACGAGTGAAAAATTAAGGTCCTCTACCTACACTTGGAGGGTATAAAAGGACGACAGTTCTCGACCGCACCGGGGATTGTTGGAAGAGAGTTTTATAAAGGCTTCTCCACCTTACTATGGGGGCAAAATGAGAATCACTATGGTAATAGTGCAATACCTAGAGTGGGAGGCTTCAGAGAGTAGATGTAGGTTGTGTTTGACCGAACCACTATAAATCTTTGTATCATTTTAATTTCCGCTGCTTACTACAATTTTAATTTCGTGGTTGAAAAATTGCTTTCAAATAATTTCAATTAAATTGCTACAAATCATTAACTGGTTTCAATTTTTAAATTCAAGAAGAGATAATTTTTAAAATTACCAATTCACCCCCTCTTGGTTAGCCTTGGGACATAATATTAGATTTAACAACATATTCTAGATTCAACAAGAATCAACATCACACTCGAACGAAATATATCGAAGTTGACTTTCATTTCATCCGAGATCACATTCAGTCCAAGGAAATAAGGATCGTCCCAATCAGCTCGGTCGATCAACCCGTGGATATCTTCACCAAGTCTCTCCCTACGCCTAGATTCAGCACTCTACGGACCAAGCTAATAGTGCATCCCTCACCATTAGCTTGTAGAGGCGTAAAAGGCATAACAGACTCTTGTATAAAGATATCTGTAACTGACTCTACCAATAGTATGCTGCCACATGTACAACACACACCACCTAGTTCTATATAAACCTCTATATTGGCTCTCTCAGACATAACGAAGCATTTCTCCATACTCTGTCATCTTCTTTCTTTGGTCTTTCTTCACTGTTTTGTCTCAGCTTTCACAACTTCTGTATTTACTTCAAGATCGATTCAAGCAATCACGGGGAAAATGATAGGCTACAAATAAGATATTGCGTGGAACCACCCAATTATTATTATTATTATTATTATTATTATTATTATTATTATTATTTGCGAAATAGATCAGGTCATAGCATTTGGAATATTGAAATTATCAAGAAATGACCTAAAATACGATCTAAAATGATGAGCTGCAAACGTAATGCTTCGCGAAACCACTCAAATATTGTCTATTCACGAAACGGATTGCACTATTTCGTCTGGAACATCAAGATTATAAAAAGTTCATCTATACCACTTATATTCAGATGCAAGAGAACTTGTAAAAACCTCGTCGGTTTGCATGAAGTCAAATGAATGAATTGATTCATATTTAAAATAAATGTTATATATATAATGATAATAATAATAATAATTTAAATTTTATTGGACCATCATATCTTGTTTTGCTACATTATTTTTAAATTAATTAATTAATATAATCCATCTTGATTTATTGGTTGAAAATTTAAATTACTAATTAAGAGATTTTGAATTCTAGTATATATATATATATATGAATATGTTTTAGTTAGCGTAAATGTCTATATTAATAAAACCTAAAGCCGAACGATCCCGTCACGCACCGACATTTCACACGCGGCAGCTGGTGCCCGCTCTCGCCAATGTCTCAAGCAAACACGAGCCACCTTTGCCCCTCCGATTCTTTTCTGAAGCCAACGCCGACCATCCGCCGTCGAGGTCACCTGCCTAGCTCGATGCCGACCCAGCCCTAGCCCACCGACCCCGTTGATCACCACCTTCCCAGGCCGACCAACCGCGGCCCCCTATCCATCCCTCTGCTTGCCCGCAACTGCCGCTACTTGCAGATCCTTTACTCGCCGGACAGCTCTCCATCTTTTTTACTCCGTCAACCTCTCTCTATGTCCCTCACTACCCCTCTCCCTTTCTTTCTGTACAAAACCCTATTTCTCTCTCTAAATATGTCTAAATAGATAATTTTTTTTGCATTTATCTCATTGTATATAAAATAAAATAAAAATAGAGAAATTTTTTTCTCTCCAGCCACTCTCTCTCTCTACCCTTTTCTCTAAAGAGACCAGATATCCACCAATCCTACCCTTTCCCTCACTACCCAATCTCTCTCTCTCTCTTAACGAGAGATTTCTCTCTCTTTCCTTATTTTATCTCTCTAAAAAGCAAATTCTCTTTCTATTTCTAAATAGAAAGACCCCTCTCAATCTCCCATTCTCTCTAAAAAGATAGACATCTTTCTTTCTCTCTCAAAAAGAAATAGGAAAAGCAAAATAAAAGGAAGTTGTTGTCGTGTTGTATTTGCCCTCTCAAACTCACCTTATCATTATCATCAACTTCACTCTTCACTGCATTGGTATAAAATGCAATGACTCACAAACTCCTAAAATTTTGTTGGTGATACATTTGGTGCGGCTGCGAAACTAGCAACGCTTTTCTTAGTGTGGTAGGGGAACTCGGCAATGACATTCACAACGCGACGAGGAAATACTTAAAACCTCATTTGTTGTGCGTTTCGCACGACGATTGGAATCCATACACATATTTCCTAGTGTGGTGGAGAAAACTCATAAGCAATGCTTGTGACACATCGGGTAAATCCCATGTCTGTTTTTATTAGTATGGTGGAAAATTTTACATATTGTTATAAATTTTCTCATATAGGTATCCTAAACACGTCTTTCTTGGCCCAATGGGTTTTAAAAATTTTCTTCGTAGTGTTGTAGGACACTGGGCATACACTCATTTTTTGATGTGGTAGGCAGGCATGTACTCCCTGTAGATTCCCCTTATGTGGAGAGTCGTCAGGAAGTTCTCAAAATTTGGAGTGAATAATCTAAAAAAGATACACAAAATAATATACAATGTGCAAAATGCAGCAAAATAAAGCTACAAATACATACTTAAATACTTAAAATGCAATACAATCACTTATAAACAAACAAAATATTGAACAATGAATTGAAAATACATGACTTATAGGGAAATTTTGAAACACTTGCAGTTCGTTAAGAATATAAACAAGATCTAATTGCTACATCAAAGCCCTTAAATATCCACACGATGAGTTTGAATGAATCCAAGAACAGTGAAAAAGTGGAACAATTATTACGTCCTCTGACCTGACGTAGAGGTACGTTCGGCCGCCAATAACATATCGCCACGTGCTCTTACTCTTTACCGCGCGGCCCGACGACTTGACCCGGAGCGGAACCCAGGAATGCTTTATTTTTTTGCTCAGGATTTGCTCGGGATTTGCTCAGGATTTGCTAGAAAAAACTAGGTACAACTCAGTATTTGCTCAGGATTTGCTCGGTATTGATAGGGATTTGCTCGGTAGTGCTAGGTATTTGCTCGGTATTGCTAGAAAAATCTAGGTACAACTCGGTACAACTCAGTATTTGCTCAGGAGTTGCTTGGTATTGCTAGGGATTTGCTCGGTAGTGCTAGGTATTTGCTCGGTATTGCTAGAAAAATCTAGGTACAACTCGGTACAACTCAGTATTTGCTCAGGATTTGCTTGGTATTGCTAGGGATTTGCTCGGCGGTACAACTCAGTATTTGCTCGGTATTGCTAGAAAAAACTCGGTACTCGGTACTCGGTACTCGGTACTCGGTACAACTCAGTATTTGCTCAGGATTTGCTCGGTATGGCTAGGGATTTGCTCGGTATTGCTAGGTATTTGCTCGGTATTGCTAGAAAAAACTAGGTACAACTCCGTACAACTCAGTATTTGCTCAGGATTTGCTTGGTATTGCTAGGGATTTGCTCGGCGGTACAACTCAGTATTTGCTCGGTATTGCTAGAAAAAACTCGGTACTCGGTACTCGGTACTCAGTACTCGGTACAACTCAGTATTTGCTCAGGATTTGCTCGGTATGGCTAGGGATTTGCTCGGTATTGCTAGGTATTTGCTCGGTATTGCTAGAAAAAACTAGGTACAACTCCGTACAACTCGGTACAACTCAGTATTTGCTCAGGATTTGCTCGGTATTGCTAGGTATTTGCTCGGTATTGCTAGGTATTTGCTCGGTATTGCTAGAAAAAACTAGGTACAACTCGGTATTTGCTAGATATTTGAAATATATCCAAAAAGTGATGGGATGTTGTTCGGTTTGTAAAGGAATTAAAAAAATGCATGTACGAGAACCCAAAAAACGGCGGGTCGGGTCGGCGACTTTTCTTAATGCTACGTGTCGCTAAAATATTGGTGGCCGAACGTAGAGGAGCGTACGTTCACCGGACCAAATAATTGTTCGAAAAAGTGCTAGCTTTTCCTCCCATATATTTAGGGGAGAAATGAACGTCCGTTGGATCCATATTATTAAAAATAATCATTTTGAAATCATGAAAAAATGCATGTGAAAATTATGTTGACATTTCAATTAACCCCAAAGTTACCTTCATTGTTAATGGATACATAATATTTTTGTGTAAGAGGATAGAAGACCATTCTTGCAAATATAAAATGAGAATTTAAAGGCAAACAACAAAATTTAGATAATTTCAACACCTATGCAAGTTTCATGAGACAATCTTTAACTTTGATATGCTCTCTTGAAATTCATGCAAGTATTGTGATGACATGCAAAATAATCAAATTTGAAAATTTTTAAGTCATGCACATTTCACGGGATGACTTTTGAATTTGTTAAAAAACACTTTGAGAAGCATGCAAATGCATCAAACACACTGAAAATTATGAAGCTGCATCATGCAAGTACATCAAAAATTGTCTAATTACACGACTTAGGCGTAGTGAATATTTTGCAAGAAAATTAAATATTTTGTGACTAAAATGTCTCAAAGCATGATAAACGTACAAATGTAATGCATGAGAATATTGTGTGAACTAAAAATTAATAAATAAATTTTAAATTTCTTGCTTTGAGAAGCATATAAATTTGTTGAAACTTCATAACCAAATTTCAATTTTTTTTTAAATGAAATGTTTGCATGTGCCCCAATGAATGTGCTAGAAGCTCGAATTTAATGTCCTAGAATGCTACGTGGCTATATGAATATGAATTTCATATGAGAAGCATATCGTTGCCTTGAGAAGTATGTTGTCATTTTTAAGAATAGTGCAATTATTTTGAGAACTGCAACATCATTTTAAAAGCATGAAATACATCATGTAAAATACATTGAAAAAGTTTGTGAATATACCATATAAATCCACCGATATGTATATAAGTGCATCATGTAGAAGCACTAAAAAGTGCGCAAGTAAATTAAAAGTGTGCAAGTACATTGCACAAATACATAAAAAATGTACACTTACATCATATAAGTGCATCGAAAAATGCAAAAATATAATAAAAAATATGCAAGTATATTTTGCTAATGTATTGAAAAGAGTGTTCATACACCATATATGTGCATTGAAGAACGTGCAAGAGTAGATTGCCAATGTGCCAAAAAATAGAAAAATGTATAAAAAAGGTATGTATGACACGTCAAATTATCAAAGTCAAAATTTCCCACATGTTCTTTGATAAGTGTGAAATGTTCAAGTATTAAGGCCTAAGAATGTTTTATAAACTAAGAATACAACGACAACATTAAGCTTTTATCCTACTGTGAGGTTGGCTACATGAATCCTTATTCTCCATCATATCCTATTAAGAGTTAAATTCTCATTTAAATCTAATAAAGAAAGGTATTTTTATTATTTTCTAACCAAGTCTTTTTAGGTCTACCTCTATCTTTTTTAATATAAGTCAAAATAATATATCTACTTTCCTAACTGGGTCATCGGAAGGCCGCCATTTTATGTGACCAAACCGTCTAAGGCTACTCTCTCTAATCTTATCTTCAACTAGAGCTACTCCAACCTTTTCATGTATATGCTCATTTCGTATCATGTCTCTAAGAGTAAAGTTCCTTTTCTTCCTCTCGGTCACTGCTTTCTCGACTTCTCTCATTCGTGTGACATTTATGGACAGAGCGAGAGTTGATATCTCACACGAGGAGTCACATTTATATGCTTTCGATCGCATTGCTCTACTTGTTCGTGCTATCCCAAGCTTACTCGCTCACTCGCCCGTGCACACATGCGCTTGCCCATGCTTGCCCGCTTGCTCTGTTACTCGCCCGTGCTTTAGTTAGGGGACCGGTTCAATTGAACCGATCCAGCCAGTTCTAACATCGGACTAAACATTAGCACTGAATGACATAATCATAATATCTTCTTTGGGTTCGTCATCACTTCTTCTACCATCTGATTTAAATATAAGATGGTAAACATCAGACCCAATATCAAAATACTTCTACTATATGTAAGTATTTAGCTTCTAATGATTTGCTTTAATTGAAAATTCTCTCTTATTATAGAAGGGTAATTAACTAAGACTTGTCCCAATGGGAAACGTGAAACTATATTTTAAGTTTTTTTGAAACAAGAGCAAAACCTCAAGTATCGTCTTATCTTAAAATCTAACATGTCTTCTGAAAATATGACCCAAAACTATTAAACTCTCCCAACAATGGTTGTATTTGAATTTTGAAGCCCACACTTCCTTATTCATGGAATCAATTAGGCAGAGAATAATAGCTCTTTCGAAGCAAGGTTCTTCACATTTCTTAATTTAGCCAATTAAATTTATCTTTTGGATTATAGGTAACATTCTGATACCTCACAGGTAAGCATTACAATATTAGTTACATGTTTTAATATTTTAGAATTATTTTATGCTGCTAATTACGTTGCTTATATCACGAAACCTGAAAGTAATTAACGGTAGAAGTTCCCTTATTTATTCATTGGGTAGTTTTGGATCGTGGAACTCTTAGTTTACTTATCAAAAAATGGTATAGTATAGCATGTGAAAGGCATGTTTCTCTCTTGTAGAAAATAACAATCAGAAAATTCTGTTGGAGGAAGATCAACTCTCGAAGATATCTAAATTTTGTGCCGAGCTGCTCTATCTTTTTAGTAATTCTTTCTTGTTATTTTATTATTCTTATACTGTTTAGCGGGTAAACATCCTAATATACTTTTTGTTGCCAGTGGGTTACAAATTACTGAAGCACTTAAGTTGCAGATGGATGTTCAGAAGCGACTACATGAACAACTAGAGGTAAGTTGTAAATTGTTCTTATTTCTAATGGTATATTGATGCAGGATATATTAAGCTCTACCAATTCATAATCAAAATTAACGATATGTAATATAAATTTAGAGATGCTTTGTAATTTAATTTGTGCTTCTAATGCAAACAAATTCACCAAAAAAGCAAGCAATTCGAGAGGAGGCAAACTATCTATCTCATTGAATTATATACTATAATGATTGATAGAAAATAAAAAGACTAAATCTGTGTGAAAATCAATGATCCTCCTAGTAGAAATTAACCAGAAGAAATTTAGATCATAAAAGAAGCACAGTAGATCTATATTTCATGTACACAGTAAAAACCTAGATATTTGTTAACTCTGATTAATTCCAATCTTGCGTTGCAACCAGTAGCTAAAATAAGATGAGAAGAAGAGAGAGAACATAATGCTCAAGTCTCACAATTCATTAAGGGCAATTTATGAAGATTTTGAACAAGAAGAGACCTTTGCATCTAAAGAAAATTCTTTGTGCAGTAGCCATTAATATTTATAATTTTAATCCTTAATTTATAGAAGGTTGCAAGGTAGAAGAAATCAATAAAAATTTGACAAAAGTTTTGGATTACTGTTGAGCATTCAGAACTGCAGTTGATTAAATCGTAAGGTATGGTCTAGAAGAATATATCTTAAGGTGGATTTATTGTGAGTTATGTTATATGTAATGCATCTTATAATGAACCGATGGATCTCAAGTTTTGGAAATGTAAGGTACAAAAATCTCTCGTTGTGCTTTATGGCATCTCTAAATTAAGGTATTACATTCAGTTATATAACCCGAATATACTCTGGCCTCCCCATCACCATATGAGATTATCACGTACGGTATGATCGTCTAAAATATAACGTAAGGGACATATGATACTTTGGATTGCATGTTGATTCTCAATTACAACTTAGGAATCAAATAAAAACTATAACTTAAATATTAGTATGTAACTTCAAATAAGAAAAGGCTTAACAAACTGTCGTTTTCATTGGAAAGGCATACCGTATGTTGGCTGATGTTTTCATTTGTGGTCACTCAGAATCACGTATGAAGGGTCACTCTTGGATATTTTCAACATCTTAAACGCGAAGGCGAAGTCAATTTTGTAGTCGGATGACGTTTTGGTGATTTTGTGTGATGTCGCTCGAATTACTGTTATGCTTGTTGTTATTCAATCTCGTTTCGTATTAAAAGTGCCTTTTTGGTAAATTCATCGTCTTGAAACATTGGCATGATCCATTTTGCCAGAAGACGATGTTGGAGCTGTTTGGGTCACAATCAAGATGTTTTTAAACTTATCATGTGCGATATCATATCCATCAATCATCTTTCTCATCACCCGCACTTGCCTGGATTACGACACTTATATTTAGATCAATAGATCTTGACCTCTATGTCAAATGAAAATATAAAAAAACACTGAAGTTCGAATCTTTAGTGGAGGCTTGGGGGTTGTGAGCTTAGGTGTGGCTTGGGATGGGTTGATTTGGACAAGATTTGGGCGTAAATGCAAAAATTTAGTAGCTATAGAAGCGTGGAGGCTGTAGAATTTGGACTTAGATGGAGATATCAAACTGAGTTGGACAAGAATTTGGGCGTAAGTGCAAAGATTTAGCTATAGAGGCGTGGAGAAGTAGAATTTGGGCTTGGATGGAGGTATCAAATTGATTTGGTAAGGATTGAGGCATTTACGAGGGATGGGAGCAGTGAGATCTTCGTGAAGTGGTGCGATGATGCCAATATCCGAAATCTAAGATGGTGATATTCACAATGCTCAGATCTGACAATGATCAAAACATAAGACCAGATCTAGGTAGAGGAAGCTAGATCTAGTCGGCGATGTGGGCATCCATAGTTATAATGGAGAATCATTGCTAGGGTTAGGTAGATCTGGTGGATCTAGGGGTCGAGTTTGAGACAAACTTGTTGTAGGGATCGTGGGAGATGGATATGGATATGGATATGTGAGATGCATACAATAAAGATTAAGATTTAGACAGGGCACCTGATGAGAGGCTCAACAGGAGCACTGTTGTTATGGCTCTAAAAACTAAAAAAACAAAATAATAATAAACAAAGATGACAATTGATTAACTAGACAACTTCAATATTGCCTAAAATTCAAGAAATTCATGTGGGAAAAAAAAGAAGCAATTTGAGGATCCCCACAATTTTATATAGTCATCAGAGACGAGGTGGGGTAGCCAAAGTTTTCTTCATTCATTACATATGGTATTTTAAGAATTACAAGACCAAATAACCTATTAAACACCTATAATTATTTATTTTATATCTAATATTAACCTAGTAGCAATTTGGGTGGTCATATTTGTCGAAGATAGGATTGGTGAGATCTTTGTGAGAGCAGATTTGGGCAGAGATGGGGCGTTGGCAATTGCAACGATGAAATTGTGGCACGAGGTAGGCAAATTTGGTGGATCTGGGGGTTGGATGTGGGACAAATTTATTGGGATCATAAAAGAAGAGTCTCAATGTGCATGATGCTTTTGGTGGAGATTTAGATGGAGATGGAGCACCTGACAAGAGGCTCAAGGAGAGCACCATCATTATGGATTTAACAATTAGAGTAGTTAGAAAATAAAAAAACAACAAGAAAAATTGGATAATTAGGCAAATTCGAGATTACCTAAAACTCTAGAAATTCATTCAGAAAAAAGAAAGAAAATTCAGAAAATACATCAAGTAGTCATTAGGTTGCATAATGCTAATTCTTCCCAAGTAGAGGTATATATATGATTGCATGATCCATAAGACTTATTTAACACCCATTCAATGTTTAAAATGGTGCAATTGGGTGTTGAGGCGTTTTTCGTTCATGAGGCAAGGCATAAGCCTTAAGACATTTTTAGGTGTAAGCCTAAAAATTAGAAAAATTGCATAAAATCAAAATGAGGATTTTTTTGTATAATAATCTATATATTCTATTAAAAGTTAACATAAAAAATAAATTCTAATGCATGATAGATCTTCTCAGTAGATTAGTCATAAAAATATATATGTATTGATTAAAATACACATGCTTTCCATAAAATAATTTTCTTAGCTCAAGATATATTTAGATCTCTCTATTGACGAAGCATGTGAAGAGCAGCATGCATACTCGATGGATGAAACACATGAAAGGGAAGAAATTGTTGTAGCGAGCGGTCAATGAAACATGCGAAAGGGAAGAAATTGCCTTGGTGAACAAACGCTCGTTGTTACTTCCGATTGTGGGCTCCGAAAATTCGGCCCGGCCTCCCCGCCGCGCACTGATTGATGGTGCTTTTATTTGAGCGAGGGAGTTTTAACTGATAAGTTTCGAGGTAAATTTTGGAAGGCAGATGAGTTTGTAGATAAGACACTACCCAGAGATTTCACCCTCATTTTGCGAGGACTTTATGATCTGAGTTCTGGTTTCCTATAGGCGCAAGCCCCTATAGTTAATTACCCCTCTCAATCATGAGAGAGAACTTTCGATTAAGGCTAGTCGTCAAATAGATACGTAGAGACACGTGTTATCTGGCATATAGTAGCAGCAATGGGTTTGAATTTGGAAGTTTGGAAAGTTCAGATGTTTGGAATTTGGGTTAGGAGATTTGATATTTAAAAATGAAAATTGCATCATCTTGCACTTAAAGTGGATGGTGGGGGAATGGATGATAGATCCGATCAAGATCCCATGGTTCCGTCGTCCCGGGCCATCGTGGTCCCTGGTCTACTTAGTCAGAGGAGGTAGTTGACCCAACCTAACAGAAGGATCCTTGTCGGCAGCCATGGGTTGTTTCATCCAAGGGGATCTTGTAGACCTGGGTTGAATGTTTGTCTAAGGGGACATTTGAATCCACCTTAGCTGACAGAGGGTTTTGTGCCCTATCGATCATATCCTATTGATTCATATCTCAAGGATTTGATGCCAATAAGGAACGTAACGGCGCTGGCCATAACCGGTATTTCGTGGTGCCATTTGGCGGCAAAACCACTCGGTTCAGAGGGTCCCAGGTCGTCATAACCGTTTATCCTGCGGTGCCATTTGGCGGCAAACCGCCGGTTAGAGGACACTTATCACGTCCTTACTGGCAGGAGATTGTTTGAGAATGGATCCTAGTGATATTTTCGACTAGGCATTAGCTCTTTATGAGCTGAAGTTATATTTGAATTTGTCCACCTCGGCAAACTGTTGCGGAGGGTGGATGTATTTTGCTTTGAGTGATTGATGAATTTATTTTAATTTTTAAATATCTTTTGGATTTTTGGGATTTTAAGATTTTTGAAATTTTCTGGGATTTTGAGATTTTTTTGGATTTTGAACTTTGTGGAGCTTTGGATGACATTGGAAATTATTTGTGAATGGACCCCTCCGGTTGAGATAGACATTAAACACGGCCATCATCGGGGTGTTTGAGGGCATTTGAGAATATTTATGTCTTAAACCTTGTCAACCATATCGACTTGCCAATAAGGGATCAGGTTCCGCAGGCTTTGAGCCTTTGTTAGTGAATTTTCTTGATTGTAGGCCTAATATGAATGCATTGAAACAAATACACCGGTTTCCACAATCGTGTATTTGTTTGAAGGTTCAAACCCTGTCAACTCGTATTGATCCGTATAGAATGATCGGGTTCGAACAAGAATTCACTTATTGAACCGCGCAGTATCCCTAGACGTCACGTGTGCACCAATAACACGTTCGTCGGGGCCCATGCAGGTGTTTGGGGGCATTTTATAATTGTTTGTTGAACCTTATTGATTCCTATTTATCCACTTAGGAGGATCGAGTTCAAATTTAATAACCCGCGCAGCATCCCTAGACGTCACCGTGTGTACCAATAACACGCTCGCCGGGGCCCTTGCGGGTTTATAATTGCTTTTACCCCTTTTAGTGTACTTACGTGTATACAAACTACGGTGCACATGTGGGGGTACTTTGAAAGTACTTGTAGACGCCTTCTGTCCGCTTGCATGAATGTTGCGGATCCGATAGCGTGGCGTAGCAGGTTGTAGGCGCCTTCTGTCTGCTTGCATAAGTGTTGCAGATCTGGTGGCGTTATGGTCTTAATGTTATGAGGCATCTCCTCATCTTGATGTCGACTCCCCTTTCTCAATCACCGGGGAGGGTCTTTCTGAACTTTGGAGTCAATGACTGCTGATTTGGGGAGGACTCCTTTTAGGATCTTCAGTGTAGTAGACTTGTTATTTCCGGTGTTTGTGGGTACCAGAGCTGTTTTCTGCTTAGGTATAGAATTAAGAAGAGACTTTAGAACACCAGGAAGTTTAGTTATAATTTGTTCAAACATTTCCTCCCTTCTGTCAGAGGGTGTCATTTTTCGTACATCGGGTTGCCTTTGTACCCGGTATACTGACAGCACTTTGATCGCCACTGTCGTAGGTGATGCTTGTACTTGTGCTCACAGTGGTTCGTTGTACCTACAACATATCCACTATTGTTATCCACAAGCGTTCGTTTGCAGGGAGTCGTTGTATCCATTATGACCTCATGGAAGTGTTTGTAGAAGAACCATTGTCCTTGCATCACATCCACCTTTCACCAATCTCAGGTGGTTTGGTAATTGTATTTTCTTGTAAGGGCGATCCTTTGATTGTTGGTCTCCAGTATTGCCATTTCAATCAACAAGCATATATAGGGATTGTTGTAGGAGTTCGTTGCATTCATCTTTCGTGTGCATCGTGATTTCATCTCCCACTTGCAACTTGTTTTTAGCTTAGACAACTGTGCATTTGTACTCTGATTCGTTCATTCATCCAAAGCCTAGTCCTATGTATTCCATCAGACCTGAGTTCAAGGTTCAATTCATGCTTGAGTCTTGTATGTTGTTATAGGTTCAGCTTGAATTCAATTTGAGTTCCTTGTTCTTCACATCTTGTTCCAGTTTTGAATTCAGATAACAAATTCAAGGGGTCTTGTTTAATTCATTTCATTTTCAAATTGAGTTCAAGTCTTAGTCAACTCGAGCCTGATTTTAGTGCACAAGTTCACAGGTCCCTTGTATCCAATCCGGTTCAAGTTTAAAGTACATATTCAAATGCTTGTTCAGAGTCTTCTGGAGTCCTTGCAAGTTTAATTTCATATTCGTATTGATTTGATTTTGGTTTAAGTCTTCATTTTATTTTGATTAAATTCAAGCCTTTACTATCAGTCATTTGCACTTGGTCCACAAGTTCAAATATAAGTCCCCTGCTGTTCTTGCAAGTTCAAGTATGAGTCCTCATAGTCATGTTGATTTTCAAGTTCTTAATGTATTTTGTTCAAGTATGGGTCCTCTACATTGCTGCTCAAGTGAGGTCTTCTTGTTGTTCAGGCTTTGTGCACTTCAGTAAAAATTTCGGCAGCATCCCGGCATATTTCCCGTTTGGGGGAAAATAGGAGAGCTGGGCCTTCCCACCACGCTACTCGAGCGTGTATGGTAGGTGTCCTTAGACACCGCGGCCGTACAAATTTCATCCCACCATGCTACAAGAGCGTGTATGGGGCCTTCAGCAGTACCCGTACGAGAACAGCAGTGGCTCTCCCCACTACGCTACAAGAGCGTGTATAGGGCTTACTCACCTCGTCGTATGCATCGGACCGGGCTCCCTCCTACCGTGCTACAAGAGCGCGTATAGGTGGTTCTCCGACGCGTCAAGCACATCGAGGACGGGATTTAAGTTAGAAATTTATACCTTGAAGACCGGCAGGGAGGAGTCGTCGGAGACTGTCGGCTCGTGGATCGAGGCGGGAGAAGGCAATCATTTTTAATTAATGATAACTAATTATTTAATTATAATTAACCATTAATTATATTTAATTATAATTAAAGTTATTTAATTATAATAAATTATAACTAAAAATAATTATTTAAAATTAATTATAATTAACTATTTAATTATAATTAATCTATTAATTATAATTAGTTTTGCCTAATTATAATAAAAAATAATTAATAGTAATTAATGATAATTAACTGTTAAATATAATTAATAATAACTAATACTATTTAATTATAATTAATTATAATTAATATAATTAATAACTAATTATAATTAAAAATAATTATTAAATTAATTATAATTAATATTAGTTAATTAATATTATTAAAATAAGTAATCTCTCCCTCTCTCTATCTCTCTGTTCAGCAGATTTAGGGGATTTGGCCGTGGAAGCACGCGCAAGGGAGAAGGTTACCTACTCAACCAGCGAGCTCCTATTGTTGCTTCCGATCAAAATGTTGAAACTTTCGATCCAACAGAGAAGAGAACGTCGTGGAAGGAGGTGAAGATCGGAGCTAGGGCAGTGGCCGAAGAAGTAAAGGAGTGGAGAAAGTTTCCTTCACAGTCGGCGAGCTTCTGTAGTTGCTTCCGATCAAGTCGTCGTAACTTTCGTTCGCACAGGAAGGAACAACGTCGGAGGAGGGAAGTCGTCCAGCCACGGGTTTGCCGAAGAAGTGGCGAAAGGCAGAAAGTTATCTTCACTTCCAGCGAGCTCCCGTCGTGCTTCCATCCAACAAGATGGGAATGTCGTCGCCAGAGCCGAGTCGAACAACCACGAAGGAGTCGAAGAGGAGAGCAACGTCGAACAGTCAAGAAGGAAGCGAAGTAGGACCGGAGGTTGGAAGCTCATGCGTGTGAGGGAGAAATGAGAAAAACGAGAGCGCGAAGGTTCTTTCTCTCCGGTATTTATTGACGAGAGAGGTAGGACAATGCATTCAAAGAGAATGTGGGATTGGCAGCGTTGACGTGCGAGTCTCATGCGAAAAATGGCGGAGGACATATGGGTCGCGTGATCTCTGCGATCTGGGCACAATTTCGACGTGCTGTGTTC
The DNA here is from genome assembly GCA_022539455.1 of Dendrobium nobile. Classification (NCBI taxonomy): domain Eukaryota; kingdom Viridiplantae; phylum Streptophyta; class Magnoliopsida; order Asparagales; family Orchidaceae; genus Dendrobium; species Dendrobium nobile. The sequence goes on along the minus strand of CM039735.1, from coordinate 71,796,741 downwards.
GGTGCTACAGGTATGAAAGATTTTTTTTTGTTTAGGCCTTGTGGGCTCCGAAAATTCGGCCCCGGCCTCCGCTCGCTTTTCTTATTCGGCGAGGGAGTTTTAACGGAATAAGTTCCGAGGTAAATTTTGGAAGGCAGATGGGTTTGTAGATAAGACACTACCCAGAGATTTCGCCCTCATTTGGTGAGGACTTTATGATCTGAGTTCTGGTTTCCTATAGGCGCAAGCCCCTATAGTTAATTACCCCTCCCACTAACGAGAGAGAACTTTCGATTAAGGCTAGTCGTCGATCAGATACGTAGAGATACGTGTTATCTGGCATATAGTAGCAGCATAGATTTAGGTATTTGAAATGTTTGGAAGTTTGAGAATTTCGAAAGATTTAATATTTACAATTGAAATTGCACCATCTTACACTTAAAGCGGATGGTAGGGGAATGGATGATGGGCCCGATCAAGATCCCATGGTTCCGTCGTCCCGGGCCATCATGGTCCCTGGTCTACTTAGTCAGAGGAGGTAGTCGACCCAACCTGACAGAAGGATCCTTGTCGGCAGCCATGGGTTGCTTCGTCCAAGGGAACCTTGTAGACCGGGGTTAGATGTTTGTCTAAGGGGACAAATTTGAATCCACCATAGCTAACAGAGGGCTTTGTGCCCTATCGATCATATCCTATTGATTCATATCTCAAGGATTTGATGCCAATAAGGAGCGTATTGGCGCTGGCCATAACCGGTATTTCGTGGTGCCATTTGGCGGCAAAACCACTCGGTTCAGAGGGCCCCGGGTCGTCGTAACCGTTTATCATGCGGTGGCCATTTAGCGGTCAACCGCCGGTTAGAGGACACGTACCACGTCCTTACTGGCAGGAGATTGTTTGAGAATGGATCTTAGTGATATTTTCGACTAGGCATTTCGCTCTTTTGTGAGCTGAAGTAGTTTTTGATTTGTCCGCCTCGACAAACTGTTGCGGAGGGCGGATGGATTTTGCTTTAAGTAGTTTGATGAATTTATTTCATTTTTAAATATTTTGGAATTTGGGATTTGTAGAATTAGGATTTTGGATTTTGTGGAGTTTGGATTCTGATGGACATTTGAGTGGAGCTTGAAATATTTGTGGACCCCTCCGGTTGAGATCTTCATTCAACACGGCCATCATCGGGGTGTGGGGTCATTTCCATTTGATTGAACCTTGTCAACTCGGTCGAGCTGTCGACAGAGGATCGGGTTCTCGTAGGCTTAGTTCCTTTGTTTAGTGAATTCTTTTGATTGTAGGCCTTGAAGGCCTAATATGAATGTATTAGATAAATATTTCGGTCGGCTTTGTGACCGCATATTTATCTGATGGTTCGAACCCTGTCTACTCCTATCTGATTGCTTAGGAGGATCGGGTTCTCGTAGGCTTGGTGCCTTTTGTTTAGTCAATTCTTTTGATTGTAGGCCTTGAAGGCCTAATATGAATGTATTAGATAAATATTTCGGTCGGCTTTGTGACCGCATATTTATCTGATGGTTCGAACCCTGTCTACTCCTATCCGATTGCTTAGGAGGATCGGGTTCTCGTAGGCTTGGTGCCTTTTGTTAGTGAATTCTTTTGATTGTAGGCCTTGAAGGCCTAATATGAATGTATTGAAACAAATACGTCGGTCGCCACAACCGTATATTTGTTTGGAGGTTCGAACCCTGTCGACTTCTGTTGATCCGTATAGAAGGATCAGGTTCGAACCTGAATTCACTTATTGACCCGCGCAGCATCCCTAAACGTCACGTGTGTACCAATAACACGCTCGCCGGGGCCCATGCGGATGTTTGATTGTATACCCCTTTAGTGTACCTATGTGTATACAATTTATAGTGCACGTGCAGGGGTACTTTGAAATAATTGTAGGTTTGCAGGTATCTATCATTTGAATGGACAACATTTGATTTCAAAGCTTATACACGCCTTCTGTCCGCTAGTACAAGTGTTGCGGATCCGGTGGCGTTGCGTTGTAGATTGTAGACGCCTTCTGTCTGCTTGCGTAAGTGTTGCAGATTCGGTGGCGTTTGATTTTGATGCAATCACCGGGGATATTCTTCTGGACTTTGAAGTCCGCTGCTTTGCTTTGAAAAGATCTCCTTTCAAGATCATCGATGTGTTGGACTTGATATTGACTCCCCCTTTCTCATTCATCGGGGAGATGACCTTCTGGACTTTGAAGTTTGTTGTCTAGCCTTGGAAAGATCTTCTTTCAAGATCTTTAGTATAGTAGATTTATTGTATCTGATATTTATAGATGCAGAGTTGTTTCCCTTCATGAATACAGGATCGAGAAGGTCTTAATCACCGTTGTCGTAAGTGATATTTGTATTTGTGTCCACAGTTGTTCAATATGCTTACGAGGTTCTCAATGTTGATATCAACAAGTATTCATTTGCATTTGTAAGGGATTCGTACTTGTGCCCGCAGTGATTCATTGTACTTGCAACATACTGTTGTTATCCACAAGTATTTGTGTGCATTTGTAGGGGACTCGTACTTGTGTCCACAGTGGTTTGATATGCTTACGACATGCCCACTGTTGTTATCCACAAGTAGATTTGTACTCATTTGCAGGGACCCATACTTGTGTCCACAGTGGTTTGTTGTATCTACGATGTACACACTGTTGTTATCCACAAATGGCTCGTACTTGTCTGTAAGGATCCATTGTGTTTGCTACGAGCTCCTAGGAATGTTCGTAGGAGACCCATTGGCATCGGTACCATATCCACCTTTCACCAATCTCAGGTGGGGTTGTTGTTTTGTACTTGCTTGTAGGGGCAGCTCTTTGACTATTGATCTCCAATGTTGTCTTCTCAATCAACAGGCATTTATTTGTACTTGAGATCATATTAGCACATACGATAGTCGTATATGAACTCTCCAACTTGTTACTGTTGTTTGCCAATATAGTTCATTTGACCTCGTAGGGATCATCGTAGGAGGTACTTGTCCTTGTGCCCACAGTGGTTCGTTGTGCGTACGACATACACACTGTTGTTATCCACAAGTTGCTTGTGTTCGTCGGCAGAGGACTGTTGTATCCACTACGACCTCCTGAAAGTATTCGTAGAAGACCCATTATTTTTGCACTTTATCCACCCTTCACCAATCTCGGGTGGTTGGGCGATTGTATTTGCTGTAGGCCGTAGGTTGAATGCGTATGAGCCTTCTACTGTAGATTGCGGGCATTCGCATTTGTCGTGTGTTATACACTAAATAGATCCATAGGAGGTGTTGTAGTTTGATCGGTGTCGGATCTGACTCAAGTATGAGCCCTTCCATGTCCAGTTCGAATCAGTTTCGTGAGCTCAGTGTGCAAGGTTATTTCTGTGTCCCTTGTAGTCCAACTCAAGTACTCGCTTGAGTTCGAATCATTAGTATTCAAGTTCGGAGTACAAGTTCAAGTCTTCTGTACGGATCCGGATCTAGTCCAAATCAAAGTCTTTGTTTTGATATTATAGTCTTGTTCAAGTCCCCTATGGTCCTTTGAGTTCAATTGAATGTTCAAATTATTCGATTTTGGTCCCAATTTGATTTCATTTCACTTGAATTTGATCTTCAGTTCTGACTTGATTTTATCTGGATTTGAATTTTAGAAATCATTTTGATCTTTGTTCTGAGCCAGGTCCACAAATCTACAGTTCATGTTCGTGTTCAAAAGTTCACTGCTCTTTCTTGTTTGGTCCAAATATTTTGTTCTTTTGAGTTCAAACAGGTTCGAGTGTAGTAATATTTCACCCGAAATTTCGGCAGCCTCCCGGCGTCTCCCCCGTTTAGGGAAAAAACTACGAGAAAACTGGGCCTTCCCACCACGGCCAATAAAGGCGTGCATGGTAGGTGCCCTCTTTCGAGGACACCTCGGCCGTGACTTTTCTTCCCACCACGGCCAATAAAGGCGTGCATGGGGTCTTTGACGGTACCTGTTACAAGAAGAGCAGTTGCTTTCCCCCCGCCCGGGGGTACTTATAAATCATTCCGGCCGCGCAAAGAAAAGGGTACACCAGGCTCGTCTGGCCTCGTCGTGTGCGTCGAACCGGTTTCCCTCCTACCACGACCACTAAAGGCGTGCTTAGGTGGTTTGCCGATCCGACACGCATGTCGAGACAGGAGGGCGTGGGTCGCTCGCTTACCCCAACACAGGTGTCGTGCCGGTTGCCCTTCCTACCACGCTCAATAAAGGCGTGCATAGGTAGACCGCCGGCCCGACACGTTAGTCGAGATAAAAGGGCGAAGGTTGCTCGCTTACCTTATCGTAGGTGTCGCGCTAGTTGCCCCTCCCACCACGCTCAATAAAGGCGTGCATGGGTAAACCACTGACTCGCCACGCATGACGAGGTAAGAGAGCGAGAGGGAAGGCGACTACCCGCCTCGTCGTAAGCGTCGGACCGGGGTCCCATCCCACCACGCGCAATAAAGGCGTGTATAGGCGGTTTTCCGGTCCGTCGTACACATCGAGGACGGAAGCCTGAGTTTAGGGGTTATACCTTCGAGGCCGGCGGTGGAGGTTTGGACGTCAAGGTAAGGGACGGGCACATACAATTCATTATTATTTTTTTTTATTATAATTTATATTAATTATAATAATAATAATTAAATAATTATTATTTATAATTAATTATTAATTAATAATTAACTATAATTAATAAACTAATTTTAATTATAATTAATCAATGATTAATTATAATTAATAATTAATTAATAATTACTAATTAATTATAATTAGATAATTAATTATTATAATAATTAAATAACTATTAAATATAATTAATAATAATTATAATAAAAATAATAATGGATTAAAATAGAATTAGGGATTTACGGGTTAATTCCCGTACTTACTAAATCCCTAAATTCGGTGGATTTATGGGGTTTGGCCGAAGAAGCATGAATGGGAGAAGGTTACCTTCACAGCCTACGAGCTCCTTTGCTTGCTTCCGATCAAAATTTTGTAACTTCCAACCCAACAGAGAGGGAAAGTCGTTGGAGGAAGCGAGGTCAAGCAACCACGAGGAGTCGAAGAAGCGAGCTCGGCTTCTTGCTTCCGATCAAAAGTGCGTAACTTCCGATCCTTCAGACAGAGTCGGCGTCGGGCAAGGGGGTCGGCGGCACAGGGAGAAAGTTAACTTCACGCCATCGAGCTCCCGTTCTACTTCCGATCAAACTGTCGTAGCTTCCGATTGGAAGCGTTGTTGCTTCCGATCCACGGGAAGGGCAAGTCGACGGAGGAGCTGGGTCGACAGCACGAAGGAGCCGGAGAAAGAAAGAAAGAGAGGGAGCGGTTGTGAGAGAGAGGGAGATCGGGAGCTCAGGAGCCAGCGAGAGCGTGCGGAGAGAGGTCGAAGGCCTCGCATCTGCGGCTTTTTAACGACTCCAAGCGAGTCGTGTGGGCGACGTGGGGAGAAATGACGCGAGGTATGGCCTCGTCGTGCGAAGAGCGGCGACGACGTGCGAGGGCAGAGAGTAGGTGAGCGAACGATTTGATTTTTTGATTTCTTTTTTTTTTGCTTCTTGGATACGGGTCAACAGGCCTGTAGGTCAACACCGATCCAACAGGAAGCACGTTGTCGAACGTTCCAGACTTTTGATCCAACAGGGCACGTCGTCGAGCTATCCTGACTTTCGATCGCACATGGAACATCATTGAAGAAGACAAAGAAAGCTTTTAGCAAATTGTTTGAAACTACATCTTACACGAGTGCTGTGCAGCAGGCGAAGTTGAATAACATGAACGAAATGAGGTACATAATATTGCTCGACATAGTTCTAGGTTTTAAATAATTACGCCTCACAGAAATGAGGTGAGGTGCACCCTATAGATTTGAGGCGTACGATTTACGGAGCAAGGTCGAAGCATCCGCCTTGATGCACTACTTGGTGTACTTGCACTGAGGAGCGCCTTAAGGTGCGCTTCTAGTTGCACAATTTTAAACAATGCACCCATTGCCTATCTATTGCCTAATATAATTACTAAGACCCATAACCTATCCTAAACTACCCATTGTATTTATTACCCAACATATAAAATGAAAGGTACATCATCTAAAAACTGAAGTTGAAAGTTTAAATGCAACAACTAAAAGCATCATTCCTTAAAAAATATATAGAAAACAAAATATGAAAACTTTAATAGCTACAAGAAGTACTAATGAAGAAGAAATAAAAATATCTATTTTTCAATGTACTCGATTTCTATTAAAAAAATAGTTATGTTTAAAAGTTTACTATAATGAAGAAATTTCTTACTTGAATAAGAAATTTTTGTATTAGAAAGATGCTTAATACTTCCGTTGCTAGGTCCCAAGTCCTGGATGAGAAAAGTAGATGATTGCATATTGCATTAGGTAGTTGAAAGCTAACGTAAAACTTGTTGAATAATTATGACATGAATCCTTTAATACATTGTGTTAATGCTAGGGCGTTTTCTAGAAATGACATGTTGTATATCCTGAATATAGTGACAAGACAGCAAGGTCCGTTGCACCGACACCTGGGTTTGATTGTTAAATAAGCAAGGGTTCTCACATCATGGACGGATGTAGACAAAGAAGCTAGTCCATGAAACTAAAATTAGAATGAAAACTTGAAATATAAGCTACCTTATATGTAAATTAATGAATTTAATAGATATTATAATCTATACGAAGATAAACATTTTTTGCATCCAGAAAATTAAATGGTTTTTTTGAAGAAAGAATCTTTATTGGAGGAGATTTAAATGGTCATGTTGGTAGAGAGGTAGATGATTTTAAAAGCATTCATGGTGGCCATGGGTTTGGAATGATAAATGAATGTGACAAGATCGTATTAGATTTTTTTTTAACTTATGATTTTTTAATTACTAATATCTTATTTAAGAAAAGGAATGAACATCTCATCACTTATAAAAATGGATATAGTACAACTCAGATTGATTATTTTCTTATAAAAAAGTTAGATCATTTATATTGTAAAGATTGTAAAATTATTCTGAGTGAAAATTTATGTATCTAACATCGATTATTAGTTTTGGACTTTAAGATAAAGGGGCATATTAGATTTTTGTTTAACTTATAATTTTTTAATTACTAATACTTTATTTAAAAAAAGGAATAACATCTCATCACTTATAAAAATGGATATATTACAATTCAGATTAACTATTTTCTTATAAGAAAGTTAAATTATTTAGATTGTAAAATTATTCCGAGTGAAAATATATATACCCAACATCGATTATTAGTTTTGGACTTTAAGATAAAAGAACAGAAAATACAAAATAAAGTAAAATGATATTCTAGGATTAGATGGGGGCATTTAAAGAATATTAATAAAAATATTTTTGAGAGTAAGATTTTAGATCTTAAGATTTTGTCTGTGCATGAGGATGCTAATGTTATGTGGGAAAAAATGGCTAGTGATATTAAGAATATTGTAAAAGATGTGCTTTGAGTATCAAAGTAAAAAACTCATAATAGTAAAAATAGTTGATGGTGGAATCCAAATGTGCAAAGAAAGATTAAAAATAAGAAGATTTGTTATAAAAATTGGTTTAATTCTAAAAATTCTGATAATTTAGAAAGATATAAAAAGGCTCGTAAGAAATCTAAGAAAGTTATATGCGATACACAGACCTTAGCTTTTAGTGATTTATATAATAGATTAGATATTAAGGAGAGAGAAAGATATATGTATAAATTAGTCAAACAAAGAGATAGGAGTAAACAAAGAGATAGGAGTTGTAAGGATTTAGTTCAAGTGAAGTGTATTAAGGATGAAGATCAAAAAATACTTTTCTTTAAAGATGATATTCAACAAAGGTGGATGAGATATTTTGCTAAACTTTTTAATGATTATTGTGAAAATAAGATTGACTGTAGTAACCTTAGCACCCTAAATGAAAATAATGATTTCTGTTTTTATCGGCGTATTAGTAAAATCAGAGTTAGTGAGCCTTTAAAGAAAATAAAGGGTGGAAAAGCTGTTGGACCTGATGATATTCCAATAGAGGTGTGGAAATGCTTAGGAGATGAAGTAATTTTTTTGGCATACTACTATTTTGAAGACTAAAAAGATGCCAGATGAGTGGTGAATGAGTGTTAATTCCTATTTTTAAGAATAAAGGTGATGCGCAAGATTATGCGAATTATAAAGGAATTAAGTTAATGTGTCATACTTTAAAACTATGGGAGTGAGTTATGGAGCATAGGTTGCGGCGTGATACTAATGTTTCTCAAAATCAATTTGGATTCATGCCGGGTAGGTCGACTATGGAAGCCATACATTTATTAAGAGGTTTGATGGAGAAATATAGAGAAAATAAGGAGGATCTACATGTGATATTTATTGATTTAGAAAAAGCATATGATAAAGTTCCAAGAGAAGTGTTATGGAGAGTTCTTAATAAGAAAAGAGTTAATAACGCTTATATTCAAATAATTAATGATATTTATGCAGGATCTATTACTTGTGTTCAAACACAAGGTGGTTTGACCAAGTATTTCCCTATTTCAGTTGGGTTACATCAAGGATCAGCCTTAAGTCCATATCTTTTTTGCTTTAGTCATGGATGTTCTCACTAGACATTTGCAAGAGGATATACCTTGGTGTATATTTTTTGCTGATGATATTCTTTTTGTTGATAAGATTAGAGAGGGAGTTGAAGGTAAACTTGAATTATGGAGGTCAACCTTAGAGTCTAAAGGTTTTTGCTTGAGTGGATCTAAAACAAAATATATGGAGTGTAATTTTAGTGGTAATAGACCTAGTGAGGGGATTGTGACTTCGGGCAATTAAGTCATTAATAAGAGTACACATTTTAGATATCTTGGATTTATTGTTCAGAGTGATGGTGAAATAGATGGGGATATTATCATTTGAATTGAAGTTGGATGGTTGAAGTGGAGGAATGCATCGGGCTTGTTGTGTGATAGAAAAGTACCCCTCAAACTTAAGGGAAAATTTTATAAGATGATGGTGAGGCATGCAATGCTTGTTGGCCATTAAAAGAGAAGCATAATACTAAGTTAAGTGTGGCAGAGATGAGTATGCTCAGGTGGATGAGTGGCTTTACCCTTAGAGATAGGATACGAAATGAACATATACGTGAAAAGTTTGGAGTAGCTCCAGTAGAAGATAAGATTAGAGAGAGTCACCTTAGATGGTTTGGTCACATAAACGACGACCTTCCGATGACCTGGTTAGGAGAGTAGAAGTATTATATTTGACTTATGTTAAGAAAGGTAGAGGCAGACCTAAAAAGATTTGGTTAGAAAATATTAGGAATGATCTTTCTTTATTAGATTTAAACGAGAATTTGACTTTTAATAGGACACAATAGAGGAAAAGAATTCATATAGCTGACCCCACGTAGTGGGATAAAGGCTAGATGTTGTTGTTGCTGTTGTTGTTGTTGTTGTAGGAAACTAAATGGGTTGGACAGAATGTTAAGGAGATTAATAAGTTAGGATTTAAACTATGGTATTATGGTAGGAGTCGTATTAGAAATGATGAATATGTGATTATAGATAAGAGTTTGAAGGATAATGTTGTAAAATTAATAGAATTGGAGATACAATTATAATTTTAAATATTGTTGTTGATGCTAAGATTATTAATATTATAAGCGCTTATGCTCCTGTGGGCTCCGAAAATTCGGCCTCGGCCTCCACTCGCTTTTCTTATTCGGCGAGGGAGTTTTAACTGAATAAGTTCCGAGGTAAATTTTGGAAGGCAGATGGGTTTGTAGATAAGACACTACCCAGAGATTTCGCCCTCATTTTGCGAAGACTTTATGATCTGAGTTCTGGTTTTCTATAGGCGCAAGCCCCTATAGTTAATTACCCCTCCCGATCACGAGAGAGAACTTTCGATTAAGACTAGTCGTCGATCAGATACGTATAAATACGTGTTATCTGGCATATAGTAGCAGCAATGAGTATTGGTATTGAGGATTGGAAGTTTGAAATTTGAAGGGTTTAGATATTGGGAATTGAAGAATTGGTTTTTTTTTTAATTTGATATTTAAATAGAAATTGCACCATCCTACACTTAAAGCGGATGGTGGGGGAATGGATGATAGACCCGATCAAGATCCCATGGTTCCGTCATCCCGGGCCATCATGGACCCTGGTCTACTTAGTCAAAGGAGGTAGTCGACCCAACCTGACAGAAGGATCCTTGTCGGCAGCCATGGGTTGCTTCGTCCAAGGGTACCTTGTAGACCGGGGTTGAATGTTTGTCTAAGGGGACAAATTTGAATCCACCTTAGCTAACAGAGGGCTTTGTGCCCTATTGATTATATCCTATTGATTCATATCTCAAGGATTTGATGCCACTAAGGAGCGTATTGGCTCTGGCCATAACCGGTATTTCGTGGTGCCATTTGGCGGCAAAACCACTCGGTTCAGAGGGCCCCGGGTCATAACCGTTTACCTGCAGTGCCATTTGGCGGCGAAACTGCCGGTTAGAGGACACGTACCACGTCCTTACTGGCAAGAGATTATTTGAGAATGGATCATAGTGATATTTTCGACTAGGCATTTGGCTCTTTGTGAGCTGAAGTAAATTTTAATTTGTCCGCCTCGGCAAACTGTTGAGGGTGGATGGATTTTGCTTTGAGCAGTTGAATGGATAGATTTCAATTTTAAACATATGGAATTTGGAATGATTTTGGATTTTTGGAGTTTTTAGGTGGCATTTAAAAATATTTGTGAACCCCTCCGGTTGAGATAAGCAATCAACACGGCCATCATCGGGGTGTTCGGGGTCATTTCTTTTTATGGATTGAACCTTGTCAACTCTGTCGGGCTGTCGACAGAGGATAGGATTTCGTAGGCTTTATACCCTTTGATAGTGAATTCTCATTGTTATAGGCATTGAAGGCCTAATATGAATGTATTAAGACAAATATAACGGTCGCCACAACCGTATATTTGTTTGTTGGTTCGAACCCCGTCGACTTCTATTGACTCGTATAGAATGATCGGGTTCGAACCTGAATTCACTTGTCGACCCGCGCAGCATCCCTAGACGTCACGTGTGTACCAATAACACGCTCGCCGGGGCCCATGCGGGTTGAGAATTGTATTTTCCCCTTTAGTGTACCTATGTGTATACAATTTATAGTGCACGTGCAAGGGGTATTTTGAAATCATTTGTAGACACCTTCTGTCTGCTTGTACGGAGGTTGCAGATCCGGTGGCGTAGCAGCTTCTGGATAGAATTGTTCGCTGCTTCGTACAGGTGGATTGTCGTGCACTACTCGCATGATTTGCGCAGATAAATTGTAGTGCACTAACGAATCTCCTGCTTTTGTTCGTAGATGCTTGTATTCGTTGTAGTTGTTTGGTTCATGTAGTACATCCGTCATTGTTATGAGTGGACAGGTAAATGTATCCTTCATAGACTGAAATTGACTTCAGGATACTGCATTTACTGAAATCTTTCTGCATCTACCCATCGGTGGCATGTGGCACATACATCTGTCTTCGTAGAGAGCTTGTATGTGTTGCAGATCTTCGATCATTGTTTGCATGCAGATCAGTTATCATTCTACAAGGTATTTTAGATCATGGTCTTGTACCCACAACATATCTTTCAACCTCTTCTTGTTGTTTGTAAGCACGTCGCATTTGCAAGTCCCTTATCTTCAAAGGTGGTTTATTTGAATGATTTAAACCACGACTTGAAATTTTTGCTTGCATAAGATTCAAATGGACCACCCTCTTTGATTAGCATTTGCAATTCCTTCGTTATTATTTTTTTTTTTTTGGAATTGAATTGTTGTTGATAAGAGATATGACATTGCATTCCTTGTAGCTCCTTTGATGTCTCATGTAGTATGTTACATGCACTTCTATATTTATAGTGAACAAAATGAGCCACACTTATTGGAGATTTATCCATGCAAACCAAATGTATTTGTTTATAAGAGCAATTGAATTTTCTTGCATGACGACTCAGATATCACTTGCTCTTACTTACAAGTTGATTCTTGCTTAAATGTTACAAGCCATTTAATTCTATTAGCCATCGCTTGTATATCTTGAGAATTCATTCAACATTCTTTATGAGTTCTCACTTGTTCATTTGAGTTTGGTTCAAATCAAATTCAAGTTTCATGTTGTCCAAGTCATTCAAGTCCAAATATAAGCTCCTTGAGTTCAATCAAGTCTAGTTCAAGCTTAAGAATCCAAGTTCAAGCTCTTCTCACTTAGTTCAAACCAAGTTCATAAGTCTCAAGTGACCTTATTCTGTTCAAATGCAAGTCCACAAGTCCTCTGTCTGAGTTCAAGCTCGTTTTCATGTTACTTGGGTTCAATTCTTTATTAAGTCATTTAGATTTTGCTTAAGAGTCCAAGTACACGTCAATCATCGTTCTCTTGAGTTCATATTCAAGTCCTCTTGTAGTTGTTCAAAAACTATAATCTCAAGTCAATGTTCTTTGTATTTGAGTTTAATCAAATTCTCATTCCTTACAACATCACTTGATTAAGTTTTAATTTAAGTTTGATTAAGTAGATTAAGTTAAGTCCACAAATCTCTTTCCGCTCCAAGTCCTTGTCTGTATTTCAGACAAAATTTCGGCAGCCTCCCGGCGTCTCCCCCGTTTAGGGGAAAAACCAAGAGGCCGCCTACCCGCCACGTCAATAGAGACGTGCACGGTTGGTGTTGGTGAGACACCGCGGCTGTTGCATTTTTTTGTTTTCTCCCACCACGCGCAATAAAGGCGTGCATGGGGTTTTATAAAAAGCATTTTTGATAAGCAGTTTTGATTTCCCCCCGCCCGGGGGTACTTAATAAGCGACCCTGCTTCGCCGTACGTGCCGCACCGGGGTTCCATCCTACCACGGCCAATAAAGGCGTGCTTAGGACAGTTCTCCAGTTTGCCACGGACATTGAAGCAAGGCTTTGAGTTTAGAAGAATACGTACCTTCGCGGGGTTGTCGTGGTTGACACATGGATCGAGGGGTCACTCGCCTACCTCGTCGTAGGTGCCGCACCGGGTTCCCTCCTACCACGGCCAATAGAGGCGTGCTTAGGTGGTTTGCCGGTCCGACACGAACATCGAGGTAAGAAGAGTGGAGGGGGGGACTATTAAGGTTGGATCGAGGATCGAGGGAAGAAGCACACATTTCATTTTTTGTTATGTATATATATTAATTATTATTATAATTAATCAATCATTATTATTATTAACTAATTAGTATTAATCATAAATTAATTTAATTAATTAAAATCTATATATAATTATTTAATTAATTATAATTAATATTAATTAATCATAATTAATTATGATTAATTAAATATTGATTATAATTAATATAATTAATTAAAATGATTTAATTAATTACTATTAATTTATAATTAAAATTAATTAATAACAATAATTATTATTATTATTATTATTAATAAAATACAATAATCCCTCTCCTTCTCATTCTCGGGCTCGGCAGAGTCATGGGATTTGGCCGGAGTAGCGTGCGAATAGGAGAAAGTTTACTTACACAGCCACCGATCTCCTGTTCTGGCTTCCAATCCAACAGGCAGGGAATGTCGTCGGGGTGAGCAAGGTCGAATAGCACGAGCGGAGCCGAAAAGGGATGCGAAGGGGAGATCGTTAGCTTCACGGTCGGCGAGCTACCGTCTTGCTTCCGATCCGACTGGGGAAGGAAAGCCGTCGATCGAGCGGGGTCGGACAGAGGAGGTGGAGATGGGTTCGGCGAGCTCCCGTCGTTGATCCCGATCCAAATGTCGTGACTTCCGGTCCGACAACAGGGAAAGTCGGGTGTAGGAGCGAAGTCGACCGACCACGACGGAACCAAAGAAGCCGCACGAATGGGAGAAAGCTTCCTTTACAGCAAGCGAGCTCCGATGTTGCTTCCGATCATAACGTCGAGACTTCCGATCCGACTGGATTGGAATATCGTCGCTGGAGCGAAGTCGAATAGCGACCAAGGAGCCAAAGAAACTGCGGGGAGGGAGAAAGGTCTGAGTCGGACAGAGAGGAAGGGAGAAGAAGTGTGAGTAGCGACTGGAGCTCGATCGCGTGGAGAGGGAGCGGCTTCGTGTGTGGAAGAGAGGAGGTCGGGAGAGAGCAGATAGATTTTCGAATGGAAGAACCGTCCCAAAGGCCTCAGCTGGCTTGGTATTTAACGACATCTGTGGTCGTTTGATCGAGGCGAATGCGGGAATAGCGGAGAAGTGACCGAGCAGCGTCGAATGCACAGGATTTCCGGAGGGCCTCGACGGGATTTCTTGCGGGATTTTGGGAGGATTTGCGGGATCCAGGCAGAGCTACGGTATGGTTCCATTTTTATTTCTTTTGGGTATTATTCAGAGGTTAACAGCTCCTCAAGTAGGTTTGAATATATGTTCAAAATTAAAATTTTATAATGACCTAGAAGAATTAATACAAATTATACTTCTCGAAAAAAAAGTTTTTATTAGAGGAGATTTAAATAGGCATGTTGGTAGAGCGGCATATGATTTTAAAAGCATTCATGGTGGCTATGGCTTTGAAACGACTAATGAAGGTGATAAGAATATATTAGATTTTTATTTATATTATGATTTTGTAATTGTTAATATTTTATTTAAAAAAGATGTGCGCATCTCATAACTTATAAGAATTGATATAGTAATACTCAGATTAATTATTTTCTTATACGAAAAATAGATTGTTTAGATTACAAAGATCGTAAAGTTATTCTAAGTAAAAATTTATGTACACAACATCGCTTATTAGTTTTGAAATTTAAGATGAAGTGACAGAAAATTAAAAATAAAGTAAATCGTTGTTCTAAGATTAGATAGGACATTTAAAAAATATTAATAAAAATATTTTTGTGAGTAAGATTCTAGATCTTAAGATTTTGTCTAATGCATGAAAAAGCTAATGTTATGTGGGAAAAAGTAGCTAGTGATATTAAGAATGTTGCAAAAGAGGTGTTTGGAGTATCAAAGAGAAAAATTAATAATAGTAAAAATAGTTGATGGTAGAATCAAAATGTAAAAGAAAAGATAAAAATAAAAAAACTTGTTTTAAAAATTGGTTTAACTTTAAAAATTTTGATAATTAGGAAATATATAAAGAGGTCCGTAAAGAGTCTAAGAAAGCAATTTGCAATGCAAAGATTTTACTTTTAATGATTTATATAATAGATTAGATACTAAGGAAGGTCAAAGATATATGTATAAGTTAGCTAAACAAAGAGATAAAAATAGTAAGAATTTAGTTCAAGTGAAATTTATTAAGGATGAAGATTAAAAAGTACT
Source organism: Dendrobium nobile (assembly GCA_022539455.1). Classification (NCBI taxonomy): domain Eukaryota; kingdom Viridiplantae; phylum Streptophyta; class Magnoliopsida; order Asparagales; family Orchidaceae; genus Dendrobium; species Dendrobium nobile. The sequence continues at coordinate 71,781,462 of CM039735.1, read as the reverse complement.
TTTATTAGAAAAGGATTTTCAGTAAAGTTGGATGAGATATTTTGCTAAACTTTTTAATGAAGATTATGAGAATGCAACTGACTTTAGAAACCTTAAGACCTTAAATGTAAATAAAGATTTTTATTTTTATTGACATATAAGTAAAATCGAAGTTAAAGAGATTTTAAATAAAATGAAGTGTGGAAAAGTTGTTGAACCTGATGATCTTCTAATAGAGGTGTGGAAATGCTTAGGAGATTAATGAATGAGTGGAGAATGAGTGGGGAATTTCTTAATATTATTTTGAAGACTAACAAGATGTCAGATGAGTGGGGAATGAGTGTTGATTCATATTTTTAATAATAAAGGTGATGCACAAGATTGTGCGAATTATAGAAGAATTAAGTTAAAATAAATTAAAAAAAATAAAAAAAAAAGTTAATAGCTCGTACTTTAAAACTATGGGGGAGAGTTATGGAGCATAGGTTGTGGCGTGACACTAATGTTTCTCAAAATCAATTTGGATTCATGCCATGTAGGTCTACTTTGGAAGCTATACATTTATTGAGAGGTTTGATGGAGAACTATGGAGAGAATAAGGAGGATCTACATATGATTTTTATTGATTTAGTGAAAACATATGATAAAGTTCCAAGAGAAGTGCTATGAAGAGTTCTATATAAGAAAGGGGTTAATAATGCTTATATTCAAGTCATTAAGGATATGTATGCTAGAGCTATTACTTGTGTTCAAACACAAGGTGGTTTGCCCAAGTATTTTTCTATTTCAATTGGATCATCCTTAAGCCCATATCTTTTTGCTTTAGTCATGAATGTTCTCACTAGACATTTGCAAGAGGTTTTACCCCGGTGTATGCTTTTTGTTGATGATATTCTTCTTGTTGATAAGGCTAGTGAGGGAGTTGAAGGTAAACTTGAATTATGGAGGTCAACCTTAGAGTCTAAAGACTTTTGTCTGAGTAGATTTAAAACTGAATATATGGAGTGTAATTTTAGTAATAATAGATCAAGTGGGGGATTGTTCAGAGTGATGGTGAAATAGATGAGGATGTTATTAGTAGAATTCAAGTTAAATGGTTGAAGTGGAGGAATGCATCGGGCTTGTTATGTGATAGAAAAGTCCCTCTCAAACTTAAGTGAAAATTCTATAAGATGGTTGTGAGACCTGCAATGCTTTATGGTGCAGAATGCTGGACATTAAAAGAGAAGCATAATATTAAGTTAAGAGTTGCAGAGATGAGGATGCTCGGGTGGATGAGTGGCTTTACTCTTAAAAACTGGATACGAAATGAGCATATACACGAAAAGGTTGGAGTAACTCCAATCGAAGATAAGATTAGAAAGAGTCGCCTTAGATCGTTTGGTCACATAAAACAGCGGCCTTCCGATGACCCGGTTAGGAAAGTAGATGTATTAGATTTGACTTATGTTAAAAAAGATAGAGATAGACCTAAAAAGATTTGGTTAGACAATATTAGAAAGACCTTTCTTTATTAGATTTAGATGGGAATTTGACCTTTAACATGACACATTGGAAAAAAAGGATTCATGTAGCTGACCCCGCATAGTGGGATAAAGGGCTCCTATTGTTGTTTTTGTTGTTGTAAAGCTGCTTTAAAAAGTGGTGAGAAAGCTGCCCCAAACGAAACCTCAGTCTCATTGCTGCTGTTTGACATTCCTGGATAGTGGTTGTAATATGAATAAAGGCGGAATTTACCAATTAAAAAAGTTATGGTTTCAATCCTGAAAAATTCGTTCTACGCACACTGTCTAAATTCTACTTGTATAGCTCTTCAATGAACCAAACTTTTAACACTTACCTCAGGTACAAAGGCAGCTGAAGCTGAGGATAGATGCCCAGGGAAAGTATCTGAAGAAAATCATTGAGGAGCAGCAACGCCTAACTGGAGTCCTTGCTGAGACACCAGGAATAAACTCCCCAACACCTTTATCCTCCACTGATTTCTATCCAAACTCAGAGAAAACTGACCCTTCAGCAATCTGTGAGACTCTACATAGGGATGCTTGCAATCTTTTCAAGGCCATCCCACCTGTAGATTCTGACAGCTTCAGACATGACCGGTTATTCAGGAGGCAATGCTGCAATGGTGGAGACATTGGCGGCATTGTCGAGGTGAACTTGAAGCTCGGCCGCCATGTATTTGAACCAAGCTCACCTCCTGAATTCCAGCAACAATGCTTCTCCATGTTCCCTCATAATAGAGGTCACTTTGAGTCATCAGGCACATCTATCGACGACGACAATGAATGACTGGTTGGGACTGCTTCTATGTCTGATTGCCTGATCGTTATACCCAAGAGATGATAATTTTACATGGGCTTGGGAAAGGTTTACTAAAGCTTGTAGTTTATATTCTATATTCTTCTTGCGCATTTAATGATTTAGTGGTTTAAGATAGAAATGGCAGTTCATGAATGTACAGATGGGGAAAGGAAATGCCATTAGAAGAGGCAAAAGAAGAGGAATCATGTGTAATATTATGGTAATTAACTGATTTGAACAACTGATTGGTGTAAATTACACTAAGCATTTCACTGGAAGGAATTCTGTTTCTGATTACTCTAATGGTTTATGTAATGACTCCTGCTTTCCTTTTAACATTTTATTTTATGAATACTTAAACACTGGTCGGTGCTTATTTTCTTCTCCTTATGATTGCTTTTACTCAATTTATTGTCTCAATAGATACTAATTATTTATCAAATTCATTATAACTTTTGTATGATTTTTCAATAGAGTACAAGGCTTCATTTGGGACAGTTTTCTTATTATTTTTTAAATCAACTTTTTAATACAACAACAAATCTTTATCCCACTATGTGGGAGTCGGCTGTATGAATCTTTTTTATTTAGTATCCTATTAAGAATCAAATTCTTATCTAAATCTAATAAAGAAATGTCATTTCTAATATTTTCTAATCAAGTCTTTTTAGGTCTACCTTTACCTTTCTTAACATAAATCAATTTTAATACATCTACTTCCCTAATCGGGTCATCAGAAGGAAAGTTTATTTTGTGCGGACATCGGACGACATCTGGAGCCCGACTTGAACGCGCCACATAATTTGTTTGCTCGGTACTGGTGCTCAATATCGTTCGGTACCGAGTGACATGGTGCGTTCTGGTTGGTCTCTAGACCATCCGGTGTCCGCACAGAATAATTTATCCATCAGAAGGCCGCCGTTTTATGTGACCAAATCATCTAAGGTGACTCTCTATAATCTTATATTCCATTGGAGCTACTCCAACCTTTTCATGTATATGCTCATTTTGTATTATGTATTTAAGAGTACAACCACTCATTTACCTTAGCATCCTCATCTCTACAACACTTAACTTAATATTATGCTTCTCTTTTAATGGTCAACATTCTACACCATAAAGCATTGCAGGTCTCACTGCCATCTTATAGAATTTTTCCTAAAGTTTGAGAAAGATTTTTCTATCACACAATAAGCTCGATGCACTCCTCCATTTCACCCATCCAACTAGAATTCTACTAATAATATCCACATCTATTTTACCATCACTCTGAACAATAAACCCAAGATATCTAAAACATGTACTCTCATTAATGACTTGATCACTCAAAGTCACAATCCCCTCATTAGATCTATTATTACTAAAATTACATCTCATATATTCAGTTTTAGATCTACTTAAACAAAAGCCTTTAGACTCTAAGGTTGACCTCCATAATTCAAGTTTACCTTCAACTCCCTCTTTAGTCTTATCAACAAGAAGAATATCATCAGTAAAATACATACACCAAGGTACAATCTCTTGCAAATATCTAGTGAGAACATCCATTACTAAAGCAAAAAAGATATAGGCTTTAGACTAAACTTTGATGTGATCCAACTAAAATAGGAAAATACTTGGTCAAATAACCTTGTGTTTGAATTAAAGATGTATTAGAAAATACAAAAATTAAACTTTTTGTATTAAAAAAATATTTTAAGAAATAGTAACAAAGCCATCCCAAATAAAGCCTAAGTTAAGTTAGCTTTGCGAATTGGCATAAATTTGGTTTTCCCTCATTATTATGTGATCATAGTTAGAAATCAATATTAACTTTGAACTGTTCAAAAACCTTCAAAATTAACTTGAGATAATTTAGGTAAATCGAATTGGTATGTAGCATAATTAACTTGAGATAAATTAGGTTGACACATGTCACAACTTCGTTTTATTGTCCTATCATTATATGAAAATTTTGTACATATATTAATAAAATAAGTTTAGATCAACTTATAAGAAATGAGATTTTTTTGCATGAAATTTTAAAAAGAAAAAATATTATAAAGTCTAACCCTTATAAGTTAAAAAAAAATACCCTCTCTTGTTAATAGAGAAGTTGTTAGTGGTGATGGTTAGCATTGATATTATTGTCGACGGCAGGCTTCTGCCTTGTTGGCGATGAAGAGTATTAATTTTAGCACTAATATCGTTAACAATGAGGGTCATTAACATTGGTGAAGCAAAAAGTGTTGGCTTATTGGTGTCATTAAGGGCTTGTTTGTTTCCACGTTATTCCTCATTTTTTCCGTTTGAAACGGAAAACGCAGCCGTGGAACATGTTTGGATGTGAGGCAGACTTTTTTAAAAACTTCATTTCTCCATTGTTTTGAGAAGCATTATATGTTCGTTTCTCCATTTAAAAAAGGCTTTTTCTCCTATTGACGTTTTTGATACCGAAACGGAAAATAAACCAAACGAAGCCTAAGTGTTGACATGGGTGTCGGGAAGCATTGTACATTTGGCGACGAGGACTTTAGTGTTGGTATTGGTATCGGGTAAGTTGGCCTTATAGGCGATGGTGAGCATTAGCGTCAACCTTTTTAGTGGTGATGTGAGTCTGGCAGCTAAAGCTCTAGATTATCTCATTTGTCATTTCAATCAAAAATAAAAATATGTAATTAGATGTTTCATGTTAAATAATTTTTAAGCGTTGGACTATCTTATTGTTAATAGAATTGAACGATTTTTGACTAGTTAGATTTTCCATATCAAGATACACGTTTTGATTAAAGGATTATTGAAATCGAAGTTTGAGTAATCTAGGATTTGATAAAGAAAATTTCTAATTCAAGTACTTGCGCTCATGATTTTGAAAGCCGGACTGGACCGATCGATTCGATCGGTTCAATCGTGAATCAGTCTTATGGTCAGTTCCATCTTTATGAAAAATCGGGCCAACACTAACCAGTGAGGATCGATCCTGGTTTTTAAAAGCTGAGCGGTTCAATTCATAATATATTTAAATAATTTAATTTAATATAAAATATTTTATTAAATATTAAATTAATTTAAATATAACACATTTTATTTAATAATATCCAAAAAATTTAAATTATTATGTATTATACTCACATGGTTCCACCACTCCATGTGGGCTCTTAAACTATGAATACAAGAAGAGCTATATAAACAACACAATACAAATCTTAAGTGATATAGGACTCAACAACTAGTGAAATTTCTACAATGTGTGCATGATGGATTGCTTCTATGAGAATTTTTTTGAAAAAAAAAATTGTATAAAATATTCAAATAAAAAAATGATTATAATAATTTTTTAAGTTTTTAAATTTATAATTATTTTTGTATTATAATTATTTATATAGTAAATAATTCTTAAATGTATTATTATAAAAAGTCATGAATACAACATAAATTAATCGAAATATCAAAATTAAAATTTATGCATTTAATATACTTATTATTTAATATCCTAAAACATGATATAATATAATATAATAAGAAATTAAATTATAATAAGAAAAATAAAATTCTAAATTAAATAATGTAGTATGACATAATAAATATATTATAATATGAATTTTATATTTAATTTATAGGTGTAAATTATACTTAAATACATAACATAAATTAGCAATTATTTATGTTAAATTTATATATTTATATATAAAATAAATTTCTATTAAATATGAATTAAATTAAAAGAATGAAGATATTTTCATTTAAATTTAAAATTAGTAATTCTTTATATTTAATATATAACATAAATTAATAATTATTAATATTTAACTTTAAGATACTAGAATATATTATTTATTTATGATTTTTTTTTAGTCCCAAAATTATATTGTTTCATAATTTTTGCAAAGATATCTTATTATTTAGATATCATTTAAATATTTTTAATATTTATTATGCCATCCAATTCGACCTTTGGTTGAACCAATGAACCTTGAACCTCTCTTTTCCAGTTCTATCTTCGGTCCGATTTTTACAACTTTGCTTGTGCCAACTTTCATACTTGATTGGATAATGTTTTTGGTGGCATATCAAAAATATTTAATTCAGTCTTAATTCAAAGGAAATTAAATTTTGAATTATTTAATTAATCATGGCTAAGAAAATTACCATCTATGAATAATTTGATGAATTTACTCTAGTTTCAGTAGTTCTATAATGAAAAATAAATAGATATAAATGTTAGAAGAATATTCTTTTTTAAATCTACTTTACCCTATAGTTTTTACTTTTACTTATTTTTCTACATTATATTACAATCAAAGTTTTTATTGTCTTCTTCGAATAAAAAAAAATTCATAACAAGAGAAAAGCCAAGATTTTATTGTGAAATTATATTCTTTAACTTTTCTTATTTAACTAGAATTGCCAACATAAAAATATAAAGCATCATTATTTTTCTTTTTTATTTCAATTATATATTGAATTGTATCATTTAAGTATAAGGAGATGTTTGCTAGTATATAAAGCACCATGATGTTGCATTGGTTTTCTTTAGTAGCTCTTTATGGTGGGCTTCAATTGGTGCCCATAATTGTAGTCTTTCAGGACATAAAATTAAGTGGCACTAGGGGTTCAAATGAGTTGGCACAAATTTTAGTCATAATTAACTCAAGCTCAGCTCTTCTATTTAAGATTATGCTTGAGCTCAAGTTGAGTTCATATACTAAGCTAAAGCTCAGCTCAACTTATTGACTGATGAATCGAGCTCAACTTATGATCTCAAGTTCTCTGTTACTTCATCAAACCCTTATAAACAATGAAGTGAAGAGATTGAGACGGGAGCTCTCCAGAGAAGGATCAATAGAGGAAGCATGGTGGAACCGATAATGTTTGAAGAAAAAATAAGCTCATGAGACTTTTGATGAATTAGCTGAGGATTAACATATAGTGGGCATATATGGAATTTTGGATTTTCCAACTTATTCTAATCAAGTCAGCTTGTGAGCCAACATGCCAAGGGCCATCAAGTTTGAGCTTGTGCTTATTTAATATACAAGCTGTAATTTGAGCTCCATATCTTTCAATCACATATGAAGCTTTGATAAAGTTGGTAACCAATTTGAGTTACATTTGGATATCACAATTGTAAGAGAATATTTGAGAAGACTCAGCTAGAGATAATCAACTAGAATACCATTTCGAGGAAAGTGAACTAGTATACTTTTTATAGGTCTCAAGCTTTATTACAATTTTGATTGTAGAAGCTTAAATACTTTATATATTTGAACTCTTTATGAACATAATCATCATATTAATAGTGCTCTTTATTGGAAGAGTTTTCTTGATAAGGCCACTAATTAAGCTTTGTTTAATTTTTTTTTTATTTGTTTAGGTAAATGCATTCATATTTTTGTTCTTTTTTGTTATTTCATGCTCGAGAAAACGAATTTAACCCCTAATTACATACCCTAATCTTAGTCAACATATTCATATATTATACTTGTAAATTACATGAATGTATAAATTATTCAAAAAACACCTCCATTAAAAATTTTTACAATAAAAATTCTATGTTACACACATATTATGTAGCGATGAAATCATCCATTAAGATATATAAAAATTAAGAAATTAGAAAATAATTTACATAATGAAATGTCACAATTTTTTTTTACATGTACAAATGATGGGAAACAAATAATATACTTTACATATCCACACCGTTACTTGACTTTTTTGAAAATGCTAGAACAAAGAATTTCTTTATACATAATAGAAATATCACATTTAACTAACAAAATATATTTGAATTCTCACTCAAAACTAATGAAATATTTAAATTGAAAGCTAGCTAACTTAGGAAATAACAAGAGTGAGTTAGAAAGTCAAGTGAAATTTTATTAAAACCATGATAGTTAATCTATCTAAACCCCCAACCTTACAATTTCTTTCTAATTCTTCCACATGAGCTAGCTAAGCCTTGAATTGTAAAAAATAAAAAAAAAATAAAAAAAAAAATAAAAAATAAAAATTAAAAAAATCAAACACCTCTACTCTAAGTAGATCTTATGAGCAAAAAATTTTCATAAGCAAAGGGGAAGTTGTTTAGAAAATTTCCTTAATTTTCTTAGTTTGAATTAGAAAGCCACATAATATATATATCCTATATAAAAGAAATTTAAAGTTGAATTGAAAAATCTGTTGCATAAAGAGCATTCTCTCATTTGCAAAGTTTATTCTTTGAGCAGATTCTCTTATAAAAAGAATGTGTATTAAGGTTGCAATGGTTGTAGAGTGCACTAAATTTTTTTTTTTCTAATACACATATTTTGCGGCAGTTTAAATTGCAACCTCTAACAAAACTTAAGTTTTATTTAGGACAACTTTCTTATTATTTTTTAAAGCAACTTTCAAGTTCAAAAAATTTTTGTACTAAAAAATTGCTTTAGAAAGCAGTAAGAAAACTATCCCAAACAAAACTTTAGTAAATGAAACAATGAACTTTATATTATATATCCTAACTTAATGAATTTATATAATAGCTAAATATATAATATTATATATGATTTTACATCTTAATAATTTTATAAATCAAATGGATTATAAATAAGCTCTAATTTATTAAGTTAAATCTAATTACTTAATTGTTGTTAACATATAATTAACATAAACTATAAAATTTAAGTTGAATTTCTCAATAAACTATAAAATTTAATGAAAAAATAGAAAATTAGGAATAAATAAACTTATTAAAAATATTTAAGAGTGGGATAATAAAGATGAGTAAATTAAGCACATACTAATTATATAATTAATGAGGAAACTTTAATAAAATTAATAAAATAAGAATAAATCCAATAAATATAAAATCAAAAGTATTTTGATCCAGTTCATTTCATTTGCATTTTTTTTGTATCATTTAATACTTTTATATAATGAAGATTACAATAGTAACTAATTTAAATTTTTTCAAGAAATTTAGATCATTTCTTTCAACATGACTAAAATTTTCAAGAGCAGAACAGTCATAAAGAATTACAAAAAAATTTGATTGGCTAATAACAATATAATATGAATATTTATTTAATTTAGAAGAAATAATATTATAACTATAATATTTTAAAAATTAGGTTAGCTACCTTGACCAAACTTGCTTTTCCTCCTTAGTTGATCCTCATATACGACCCTCCTTACTTATTACCTATTAAAAATATATAATCAATATTGCAATTATTGACACCTTAATATTTTCTAACTTCCTCTTATAATTATCCTTTTGCTCCTCCCTTTTAAAATATATTCACACATAGGGGTATCAAAATCGGATTGTGAGTCGCGTTCTGGTCGAATTAGATATTGACTCGCAATAATTTTACTCGACCCGAGACTGATCCATTTTTTGCAAACGGGTTATAAATTTCAACCCGACCCTAACCCATCAGGTTTTCGGGTTGACCCGACCTGACCCGAAACCATGGGCAATGCAGCACACAAGAAGGATGTGATGCCCTAGAATCTAAATTAGAAGAAATATTCATTCATTCTTTAAATAAACAACAACCAGAACGATCTAATATCAGATATTAGTAATAAACAACAAAACAGATTTTATAATTTAAAACATCAATATACACATCTATATTCATTTTTAAAAATCACATACAATACTCAGAATTTATATAATCATATCAAAACTATTATGTTCCAAGTACAAAAGACAGACAGAAAGAAATAGAACCTGAAGAACCCTGACGGCTCATACCCTCGTTCGCGTGCCCTGACCTGAAATCATTTAACCACAAATAATGAGCCTAAAAAACCCAGCATGTCACCAAAACCTACAAATGAATTCAAAGCACGGTAAATGAGCAATATGCATGTCAGGGATTAAATCATAGCAGTTGCGTACATTCATATGATTATTGAATATCAAATTAACATGGATTATATAAAACAAGATTTTAAGACTTTTATTGTACTACATAATTATTTTTAAATGTTAAAATAAATTTCGGAGTAAAGAAAAATTGATGCATTTTTAAAATCTTAAATAAATACTCAAAATATTCATAATCTTGATCTCTATATTATACAAAAAGTTACGCGGTGAAAGTTTTATCAATACAAAATTATTCAAGATTTTCAGTAACAGAAATACAAATTTGATCGAAAAAATACAAAAAATACGAAACCTTTGAAATCAGAAATAGGGTAAAGGTTCCTCACAATGAGAAGAGTAAATCTCTCAACTGGCCAGACTAACAAAAATCGCACTGCGACCTTCAAATCCAAGTTTCTCTTTTCTCTCTCCTCATATTTCTCTCATTTTGATTAAATACGTCTATGTTAGCCGATTTTAGGCATTAGAAAAGATTTAAAGTGTCTTTAGATATTTATAATAAAATAATATATAATATTAATATTAATATTTAATTTAATTAATTTCTTTTAGTATAAATTCAAATAAAACATTTTAGGATTTTAAAAATTATAAAAAAAATATCCATAAAATAAATCATTTTATTTAAAAAAATATCGGTGAAATTAATTTGTACAACTGACACCTGAAAGTCCTAAAATCCTCACTTGTACGGAGATGTACGAAATTTTTAAGGATTTTTGCCGGTGCCCAAAAATTAGAAAAAATTCATATAAGTAAATACTATGGCAAAGACGAATTGCGATTTGGAGTAATAATGACTCCAGAAAAAATAGAAAAGTCAAAATACGGGTTATTATACAGGAGTGCAAGACTTTAGGAGGCGTGCGAGCGTGAATGCGCGAGGACAGGCTAGGGGTGCTAGGTTGTGTGCACCGTGTAGGACTACACTTGCGCAAGTGTAGGCAGCGGGCAGAGATGTGGTCACACTGGATTTCAGCTTCAACAGTTCAGTAATTAGGGTTAGGCCGCTAGGGCTGTGTGTGGTGTGCCAGTATGAGTGAATGGCTGATTGCAAGTGATGTCGAGAACGTGAATGTGGGACTTCGGCCATTGCAACATGCGAGTAGGGGTGCAAGAGCGGAACGGTGCATGGGCAGAGGACTCAAGTTAGATCCGGGTCAACTTCGAATTAGAGAGTTGACCCGGACTCGAGCCGATTTTTCAAATGTGTCTAAATTTAGAACCCAAACCCAAACCATTAGTCAAATGAGTTGACCATAACCCATAATTTTCAGATCGGCTTTTTGGGTCGAGTTTTCTGGTCATGTCAAATGTTGACACCCCTATACACAACAATTTTTAATTAATCTTTAATTTTATTGAATAATTATGTTATCACTAACCTTTAAAGTATTTAATTTACTAAATGATATGGCATTAAAGTTTGATAATCATTTTTTCTAATTTCAATTAAACTTATATTTATTTTAATCTTATTAATTATAACATTTTTAATATAACTTTAAAATTGAATATATTACCCTCATTCTGACAAAAACGGTTTTAATACTATTCAAAATAAAATTTCTAATGTCTTCTATCTACATAACTTCTCCCTCCAACTTCTACAAAACACCAAAATATCCCCTCTTGATATACTCCTACTTTCCACAACAAATCCATAAAACATTCTCTAAATGTTTTAACCCATAAGGGAGCGCTGAGAGAGTTAAGTTTCTTTCTATTGTTTTTCAATTATCATCAAATAATCCTCATCCAAGACTTGAAACCAAGGCTTTTAAAATCGGATCGGACCGGGCAGCCGGTTACGGTTCAAAATAAAACCTGTTTCGCTGAAAACCGGCACCAAACCGCTCGAACCGGCGAACCGGTTATGGTTTCCTTTAACCGGATGGTTCGCTAAAAAAAAAATGAATGGCTGAGATGCGATCTGTGCAGACTGTAAAGCCACTTTATAAGAAGCCTTGCGTTTGACAAGGCGAAAAAAAAAAGTATACTGCGAAAACCCTATTCGACGTATTCATCTCGCGGGCAGCTACGACACTCTCCTCAACAATTTGGCATCATCTTCTCCGCCTCCATCGTCTTCTTCTCCGCCTAAGGCATCTCTTCTAGTTTGAGAAGCAAAATTGTTTGCTTGCTCGCGGCCCTAGCTCTCATTTTCTTCTCTCGATCGCATGGGGGGTCACTAGGACTGCAGTCCATTTGACGAGGAGGACGTGAATCCATTCGCGGTGAGTATGCATTATCGACTTTTGTGAGATTGCGGTGGCATTTAAGCATTTCAATACCTAAACAAAGTCACTTAATCCTTGTGGTTTGGGCAGGGAACCCTTAGTCATTGAGCAATTGGGTATGGCTTAAGCATAATTAAATCGCTCTCTCTCCATCTCTCTCTCTTTCTCTACATTAATCTACAATTTCTTGCAGCAATTGCAATTAGCTGAAAAATTGGCGTTAACAATAACAACAAACTCAAGTCCACTTATAATGAAAGTGAGTTTGGTGGACCATTTTTATTACTGATGGTCCACTTTTTAGTAGTAATTAAAATTTGTTAGTTTAGTCATTTCTGTTTTTACTTTAAATTGAAATCGATCCGACATTGTATGCAGTTTTGCTGAACAGATTTAATTGTAATGCTTAAATTAAATGAATCAGAATCTTATTTTCTAGTTTCAATAATTAAGGCTTTGTTTGGGACCGCTTTTTTATTGCTTTCTAAAACGGAGTTTTAGTATAAAAATAAAAAATTTTGTACTAAAACTCTGTTTTAGAAAACAGTAAAAAAGCCGTCCCAAACGAAGCCTAAGTCTTTCCAAATAGTTGTAAGAACATTGATATGTTATACAGTGATATTCTTTCGAACTTCAACCATGCGTTGTTGTACATTATCAAGGAACTCTGTAGTTTATATCAGTTGCAATGTTTTATAGGTATATTATACAACATTGTCAAGCTCGATTACATTATTCCATTTAAAAATTTCCACTTTAATATTACAATTTGGAATGTAATTTAATGTGTACTCTGACAGTTCATGGATCAGGAACTATCAAGATAAGGAAATGTTGATATACCAAGCACAAAATATAAAATGGATTGTGTTTTTGAAATACAAACCTTACAAATATTTATAGAACATGGTTTATGGATGCTTCATGCTTTTGCTTGTTTACACCAGCAATTGAAATTTAGTAAAATTGTTGGCATTCCTAGCAATTTTAAAGGCCATGCAAAATAAATGTAGCCAATTTGTTTATGTTTAACTTGCGGGGGTTTTGTTCCCAATACTTGATATTCATAGCAAACCGAGCAATTAATAGTTTCTTTGTAGCATTTTTAACATCAAATTTAATTCTCTTCACATGAACTATCTTAGGATTCCTCTGACAACCTTTTGTGAGATTTATATGCTTCCATTTGAAAAAATCTTATATCTATTCCAGATTTCGAACGTGCTTTCTTTGAGAAATTTATCTATACTTTTTAAAGGTTGTAGACTTTAGATTGTGGTGGAAGTTCAACTCTATAAATTGCTACTACGATGAATTGAGGTATGCATTGTGTGTCGTTTCAACTTTGTGACTTTTTAAATTGCATAGTTTTCTACCTTGTATAGTTTTTTAGTTTATAGTTCTCAACTTTGTAGCTTTCTACCTTGCATAGTTTTAATTTATTTGTATGTGATTTTATTTAGTACATCAAATTAGAATGAAAGCACCTAGTAATCAGACTTTAGGTTCAACTTATATTGTGCGTGAGAAAGTAGATATTGTTTGAAATCATTTTGCTGAAGTTAAAGGAGCTGATGGGAAGAAACAATTTAAATGTTTACATTGTGGTATTTCATACAAGGGAGGAGGAATTAATATAATGAAACAAAATTTAGCTGGTGTAAAGAGGAATATAGCTGCTTGTAAGAAGGTTTCACATGATATTATATATCAAATGCATCAAAACTTGAAGGAAATTTTAAGAAAAAAACAACAAGTACATGAAGAGTTGGATAGTACACCATTTCCTTTAGATGATGATATAGATGAAGAGAGAGATTCATGTTCTCTACCAAAAACATAATTTTCTCAAGCACATGTATCAGAACTAAGTAAAGGAAAAAAGAAAAGCTTCTGATATGAATACATTCTTTGTCCCCAGAACTACACAAGGTTCTCAGCCTTCAATTAATAGTGCTTTAGCAACTAAGTAGTGCACCATGCAAATATGACATTAGAAAGGTGGTTTTTTTTATTGCTACATCCCTTTTAATGCTCTTACTTTAGTATATGCACAGAAAACTGTTGATGACATTGATGCAATAGGTCCTGGTTACAAGCTCCCCAGTTATCTTAACATGAGAGTAAACTTACTTAGGATTACAAGGAAGAATGCAGGCTACTCATTGATAGTTATAAACAAAATTGGAAGGAAACATGTTGTGCACTTATGAAAGATGGATGGATTGATAGTACGAGTATAACTTTAATATATTTTTTGATATATTGTCCACATGGAGTTTCTTTTTTAAAATCAATTGATGCTTCAGACATCACAAAGAATGCTTCCACTTTGTGCTCTTTATTTACTGAGGTTGTTGAGTAGGTTGGTCGAGAGAGTATTATTCAAATAGTTAATGATAATGCTGCTAAATTACAAGAAGGCAAGTTAACTATTACATGAAAGATTCAACAATATTTATTGGTCATCTTGTGCTGCACATTGTATGAATTTTATTTTGAAAGATATTGGAAGCATGCCTCTCATAGAGGAGCTAGCAAAAAAAAAAACATCAAAGTTGATAATTTTTTGTTATAATCATATATTGATACTTGCATGGCTTAGGAGAAGGCAAATTTGGAAAGAGATCGTACGTCATGGAGAAACCTGTTTTACAACAACCTTCATAACTTTGAAAAGTGTGCATGAGCACTATCGTAACCTACAAGCACTAATCACAAGCAAGTTCTTTATGGATTCGAAAATATCCAAAACCTCAAAGAGAAAAGAAGTAGCTTCAATTATTTTGCACTTGAGGTTTTGGAATAATTATCTTATTATTTTGAAGATATCATGCCCTTTGATTAGGTTGTTACATATCTATATGATGGCATGTACAGGGCAAGGAAGGCTATTAAAGCTATGTTCATAAATGTAAAGATATCATATAAGCCTTTTACTACTATAATTAAAAGAAGATAGGATACTCAATTAAGGCAAGACATCCATTCAACATCATATTTTCTCAATCATCATTTCCAGTATGATAGAGAGAACTATTGTCAAAAGCTAGAAATTTTACAAGGTCTAATTGAATTAATTGGAAATAAAGATATTTGCTCTAAGCCCACAATTACAGTGAATGAAGTCAGATTATTCCGTGATGACTTAGAAAGCTTTGGAAAACCAATTGCGCTGACAATGGTGAAAGAAATGCAACCTGATAATTCTCTTTTTTACTTTCAATATGTGTATTCAAATATGCTTATTCACTAAATTCTCAAACTTAATAATATGTATATGAGTGGTGGAAGATGTTTGGATCAAGTGCTCCAAATTTGCAGAAAATATCTATAAGAATTCTCAGCCAAACATCATTTTAATCAGGATGTCAGAGAAATTAGAGTGTTCTTTAACAGATCCACTCAAAGTGACGAAATTATTTGGAGCATCAATGACTCAACGATCTTGTATATGTTCGATATAATTTGAATTTAAAGAATATGTATGCTCTTACATTATATTAATATTTATATACAAGTGTCAATTTAAATAGGTATAATCTTAACATAAAGTAATTTATTCTTTTTTTTTTGTTTCAACTTAAAAAAAGACATTATGACCCTCTGGACTACACTTGTGTTGAAATGATTCATTTTTTGATACTTGAAGATAAAACAACTCCAAAACTTGACTTACAGGATTTGAAAAATGAGATATACAAAGAGGTTGCAATGTCAATTATTGAAGAACAAAAGATATCACTTAATCAGTCAGGATATTGTAAGTTGATAACGACATTTGAGTATATCATTTAAATGAAAGCAAAAATAATATCTTATTTTATATTAATTATTTGTTGGTGAAGGTGACTTAGAGAATGAAGGAGATGTAGGCGACATAATTAGGCTTGATCAATCGGATGCATTTGGCTTTGAACATTTTGGTGAAGCGAGATTTGGATACTCAACTTACGTGGATAGATTTGATGATGCTAATTTAGGAGATCTTTAATTTTCTTCTTGTGAAGTTATTGAAAGTTTGAAACTATTGAAATGAGAAAGTGAATATGGTTTCTTTTTGTTATTAGTTGGTATAAAGTATTTTTGCATCTTTATATGATTGGTTGTATCTTCAAGTAAAATATACTATTATGTTTTTCTTATTACTTTATATATTATTTTATTTTTTATACTTCATATTATAATTATGTTCAATTTTTGCTATATATTTATAAATAGTTGTGTCATTATTATAATATTTAAATATAATAAATATTTATTACATCATCCGATTCGATCCCGATCGAACTATCAAACCACTAAACCCTCCTTCCGGTTAATTGACCGGTCTGATTTTAAAAACCTTGCTTGAAACCCTATTTTATTAATTACAAATAAATATGTTTAAATCATACCTAAAATGATCGTGATTAATATATAAATACTTAATACATTCTTCTTACATGAAATAAATATGCCTTAACCCATTTAGATTAGCAATAAATATAAATATGTGAATACACGATACACATATGATGATGTGATCAGAAAAAAAAAACAATTGATGATCACCAAGTCAAAAGCAATAGAGCTGTTTGAATAGATATTTAATTAGCATGTTCAACATTTTGTAAATGATTGGGTTAATCCCTCTCTCTCTCTCTCTCTCTCTCTCTCTCTCTCTCTATATATATATATATATATATATATATTATTTTGATGACTAAGATTTCATTTGGTACGTTTTTTTTATTGATTTTTAAAATAATTTTTAAGCACAATAAGTAAAATTTTTGCACTAAAAAACTACTTTAAGCAGCAATATGAAAGCCTTCACAAACAAAGCCTAAGGTTTCGGTTAGGACAACCTTTTTATTGTTTTATAAAACTATTTTTCAGTCCAATTTTTTTTTTAAAAGCATAAAAAATAATTGTCTAAAACTATTCCAAACTAAGCCTAACTAAGATTTATAGGTATTAAAATATCTGGGTAGATACTAATTGATATTTGAGGGCTTGAGAATATTGGTATGAATTACTAGTTTTAAAATTAATAATAAAATAGGATGATTTATCCTGCTAGCTTTTTTATTAAAAAACTTTGGGCATTTGTTTCCTCTCTTTGAGAGATTTTCGAAGGGCTAACTAACTAAACTAATAACCAGTCAAAGATAACATTAATAGATTCATCAGTTCCCATAATTCAGATCCCATTAGACGTAAAATTAAGGCTTTTTTTTTTTAATGTAGTGGATGAAGTCATTACAACTAAACGATACTTATGGCTATATGTTCATTGTCCTCTTAAATATGTTTGGCCTCCCAATTACTTGAGTCTCAATTCACTTTTTTTGAATCACTCCTACATTTGTACTCCACTTTAGAAACTGTACACAATCAAATGGGATTTTTTTTATGCCAAGGAATCTAAGCATTAATGACCACTTAACTAGTTATTACTACTAATTACATCAAACATTAATCATAACTTAAATTTACTTAGTCTTTATTTGGTATAGTTTTCTTACTGTTTTTTAAAGCAGTTTTTTTAATACATTTTTTTATACTAAAAAATTTGTACTGCAAAGTTGATTTAGAAAGCATTAAGAAATGTGTACCGACCGAAGTCGTAATTTATAACTATTAAAGTTAATTAAATAGTAAAAATAAATAATATAAGCAATGTGTTATTAATAATTAAATAATGGTCTTGAGAAGTGAACTCGAGTCCTATAAACATGAAACAATCAAATCTCAGAAATATTAGTTGAATATTTGAAACACCTTAAGTAAAATAAAGTTAAACTCTTACATATCAATGCGTATTTTAGTGTAAAGGTTAAAATTTCATTAAGAAACTCCACAGTTAAGTGTGCTCATTCTGAAGAAATTCAAGAATGGGTGACCTCCAGTGAAATTACACAAACAAGGCAAAATCATAAGGCCTTAGATCAAAGCGGGTAATATCTCAATATTTATGAGTTTAGGTTATTACAAATAGTATCAGAACAATACATCAACTAAAAGATGAGAATTAAGTGCCATATAAGACAATATGTTACGCCATGGGAGTCACCTCTTGAACCATGTATGGGACAAAATGCTATGTGATGGAAGTCAACACTTGGAACTTATAAGGGCTACCTCTAGAATCTCATCTGACTAATGGATGATTATGAAATAAAGATACTGACAAGGGCATCAGTTACTTAAGTAAAAGAAAGTTAAACTCTTAATCATCGATGCGTCTTTTGGTGTAATGGTTATAATTTTATTAAGAAACTCCGCAGTTAAGTGTGCTCGTCTAAGAGAAATCAAGGATGAGTGACCTCATAGGAAGTTACACAAAATGGGTAAATCTATGAGGCCCTTAGGCCAAAGCAGATAATATCTTGATAGTTAAGATTTTGGACTATTATATGATACAAATTGAAATATTAGAGGGATAAATAAAAAATTGTACTAGAATATACTAATAAAAATTATATCAGGATGAGCTTGAAGCATTAGATTTTTCTTGAGAAGTGTTGCATATAAAAATTTTATATGGTACTAATCTAAAAGCAAATTTAATAATTTTCAAGCTCATCTCGATATGATTTATAGCATAATTTCAGGGAAATAATGAGAACCTGCAAGTCTTCTTTGGGCCGACCTTTTGTGCTGAGCCTCTTCCAGAAAATTGCAAGTTATATAGCTAAAGAATGAGCAGCATCTATTGCCAAATCATGTAACAGATACATTTTTTTCTACATAATCTGTTCCTAAACCTTTTTTCCTCCAGAGAAGTAACAGAACCACTGGAAGAAATTATTTTCATGTCAATAAACTTTACATAAGAACACTGTACAATGTGCTGTAACACTTATAGTTAAAAATGAAGCTTCCTACATTATTCATTCTGCGAGGTCATTTGTAGCATCATATTTTAATTTGAATAATAAGTTTTCGAGGAAAGAATCACATACAGGATCAAAGCTGCAAGGTTTTATCATTGCAAGGAAGTCAAAATATAATGAAGTAATTACCATGCAATGGGATATGGTGATGCATTGCGTCGGTACTTCTGACGTAATTGTTTCTTATCAACACACCATGCTTGAAGAAAGGTGCTTACCTGTACAGAAACAAGGAAGAATAAATCAGCGAAGTACATTATTTCCGGCACTTTCCTCCACAAAACCGTATTTAATAATCAACAAGAAAAAAAACTATTTATTACAAAAGATATCTCTTAGGCCTCATTTTATTGCTTGGAATTACAAAGCATGTTTTTGAATATAATAAAATTGTGAATAGCAGCTAGTTTAGTTGATAAAAACTTTAAAAATTATTGTTACTGTATTTAGATCAATTTCTGCTTACATGAAATTTGTGCTTCGACACTCAATTTCCTTAGTTCATTATTTAGATGGCTCTTGTTAGAAATCAATAATGACTCATGCTTCACAAAATTCTCTCAAAATATCTACCAATATAAAGATTTTTATCTCACTAAAATACTACAACAACAAGATCATCAAGCCTTTATCTCACTACGTGGGGTGAGGTCGGCTACATGAATATTTTTTCTTCATTGTCTTATAAGTGTCTAATTCTCATTTAAATCTAATAAATAAAGATGATTTGTAATACTTTCTAACCAAGTTAATTTTACAATCAAATACATGAACAAAATATATTTAATTGTTTTATAAAAACATGTTTGCTATCCTCAAGCAATTAAATGAACCCTTGTGTAAAACATGCACTTAATTTAGCGTACATTGCTAATGAGTTTTGCTCCAAACCAAGCAGAATCCGCTCCATGTGAAGGGGGAAGGACTTTTATTCCATCAGATATTGATGGTTCAAGAAGTTTGCGAAGTTCATTTTCCAATCTCTCTGAAAAGGATAAATATCAAACAGGCAAAAATAAGTTCAAAATATCATTCATTACACTGCTCGGGAAATATGCAAGCAATTTTCATCAGCATACCAGGCAATCCTGGCAAGCAAGCAGTTCCACCAGTTAAAACTACAGTTTTGTACCAGCCATCGTCAATTGCTATTTCTGAAGCAGCACAATGGTCAATACAAAGTGCTACGGCTCGCTGCAACCCCATTGCACGCCTGTAGAAAAATGATCTGAAATGAGAAAATTTTGAATCCCCCAAGCCTAGGATAAATCATAATAAATCTCTGAATACGAACCACCAATTAAAAGAAACAGATAAGCAGTGAACCTTAGCTAGATTTTAATAATACCAACACTTCAGTCAATTTGAACTAATTATTAGCTTTAGCGAGTACGACAGATCACCATCAGAATATTCACAATGATCCGTATAAGAAACCTGATTGGAAGTTACCTAGTTTACTCAGTGTAATGAACTGGTTTAGACTGGTTGGTTCAATTGAACAGGCTAGTTTTTAATTAAAAGCACAATAGGGACGAAACAGAGGCGGACAAACTGCAACCCAGACGAGTCGGTTTGCGATTCTGAGCGAAGGGTTGTGTACGTGGGAGTAAATTAACTACTTGTGAGAGAAAGTCCATTCCATTCGTTCCTGGAAAAGAAAATGCAAGGGAGCTGTGTTATGTCATGAGAGGCGACTAAGGGGAAGAAGGAAATAAGTTTTTCAATTTATTTCTTTTGACATTTCTCTTATTCTGTGATTAATCCTAGGAATATTATGTTACATTAAAGGGAGATAGAAGAAGGAATTGAAAAAAGGAAGTGAATAAAATTTTAAGATCAAATCAGTAGATTTTTTTCATTTTTATCGACGGAAAAGAGTAGGTGAATTTAATTGTTCTTTTACATACAATTATTAATATTTTATTTCTCTAATTAGTGACATAACAAGTGATTAATAAATAAAAACGAGAAATCTGGTGGGACATGTCTTGATTCAAAGAGAAAGGGAAGAAGACTTATCGAGGTAATTAGAATTGTATAAGATTTTCAATAGATGTTGTAATCATATTAATAAATAATTTAATGCTATCATTAGCGATGGTTAAGACAAATTAAAAGCATTTTGCAGTTGAGAATTGGTTAATCCAATATACGAAGATGACAACTGAAATGATCTAAAAAAATAGGAGATTGGAGGTAAGAATTTATTAAAGCAATATTTATATGAGTAAAAATTTAAAAGATGATAATAGTTAGATGTTTGTGCATGTCTTAGGTTTTATTGCGGAAAGTTATTTCCACGGATCGAGGATTTGAAAGAATCAAAATGGATAATTACAGTTTTTTTAAAAAAATTCTTATTGTATTTCCATTACAATTCTGAATGCAATATTTTATAAAATTGTTTTAACTTACTTTTTAAAACTATTATGAGTCAAACAATGTAAATTCAATTTCATACATGGTAGTAAATTGGATAAATATAGATTGTTATGACTATATATATTGATTACCTTAAGAACATGAAAGAATATGAAGGTATATAGAATTGATGATATAGGAGGTATATGAAAATGATGATTTATGATACTTATATACATATAAGAAGCATAAATGAATGAATGTGATAAATGAAAAAAGGAAAATGATATACATGCAAATTACAGGAGTCACCCTCATATAGTATTGGATGGGGAAGCAACGTACCCGAGTACATTAAGTAAAAATGGAAAAGGAAATAGAAATGGTTGTACCTTTATTGATACATTTAGACGGTGTTCTTATACAAATTGAATTGGAAAATGAATACATGTTAAATTTTATGAAATGCATTGTATATGAAATGTATAAAGGAATGAATGAATGAAATGAAAAATGAGATGCATATACTAAAAGTTATAAGACTGTTTATACAAGTTTTAATATTGTATATGAAATGAAAAAAATAATATGCTTTTTATTTTGACATGTTTAATTGTTATACATATAGAAAGATTACCCACGGAGTTTACATGATAAACTCAATCTATTAAACTAATATTTCCAGGTAAGTCTTCAAAAAAATAGAAAAAGCTAAAAGAGAAGAGAAATACATCTACAGAAGACGGCGCACAAATACGAACATATAAAATATGATTGATATAATTATTTTAGTTTGAAAAGTGATATCAATAGTTATGGAAATTTTGTATTAGTGGCTGTGGCTCTTTAGATTTTTGAGAAGTATGTTAATTTGCTTATATAATTTAATGAAATGTTACAACCGTCCGACTGTCAATACCCACCTCGTTAGTTCGAGTCTACGGGTCGGGTTTTGACAAAAGTTGCATCACAGCACATTAAGATATGATTCATATTGAGAGAGTCATTAGGGTGATTATTAATGATTTAAGATTAAGATACATATTTGTCAAATAAAATATCTTATTTTATAACAAGAACCAAAATGATTTTGAACAAGATGTGGAAGTGGAAAGGACAGCGCCTAATATTGTTGTTAATCCCGAAGCACTAACCCAAATGATGACAACGATAACATAACTAACTCAGGACTCAAGGAATCAACCATCAAGTAGTGGTGGTAGTGGTATGACTATGGATAAGTACTTAAAAAAGATGTTTTAGAATATGAGACCACCCTTATTTAAGAGAGTAGAAGAACCAATTGAGGCAGAGAATTGGTTGCTGATGATTGAGAAGATTTTAGAAGGAATGTTCTGTCCATAAGAAAGGAAAGTTTCATTAGCAACTTCTATACTAGATGGTGAGGCTGAAAGGTGGTGGAGAGGTCAACATCAAGACAAATTTGGAGGAATACCTAACATGCATATCAAGTGGGATGACTTTACTCAAGTGTTCAAATACTGGTTTGTGCCTCTTTCTACGAGGAGGCAGATGTAGGATAATTTTTTTAGATTTATGCAAGAAAATAGATCAGTTATGTAGTATGAAGCTAAATTTACCACATTGTCAAGATATGCTCCTCAGTTAATACATACTACAGAGGAAAAGTGTAACCAATTCTTATATGGATTGAAGGATGCAATTAGACAGCCTCTTGTACCTTTTGGGGATTGAAGACTATTTAGTGTTGGTGGAGAGAGTTAGAAGGATAGAAATGGACATGCAAAATATTCAGAGAAGACATGAATTTCATAAGAGGAAAAGTGGTGATGTTATGAGAATTTCTAAGGATTTTCACAACAAATCCACCATTCCACAAGCTAGTAAGTTTAATTGGATAAAGGCAAAGCCTAGTAGCAGTGTAAGTAAGATGAGCATACATAAACAATTGTAGCAAGCGTGGAAGATAACACAAAGGAGAATGTCTATCTGGTACAAATATTTGCTTTTGGTATCATCAATCATGTCATATAGCAAAAAACTGTCCTACTTTGGGGCAAAGACTAGCAGGAGAATCAAGGATGAAAACTAGACCTTAGGGGAATGTTGGAAAACCAAGAATGATAGAATTAGCTACTTCTACTCAATGACCAAGTCAAGGTCAATAAAATACTCAGCCTAGAGTATATGCACTGACTCAGCAAGATGCCAAGGACTCACCTGAAGTGATTACATGCATATTTTTATTTAATTTATGAGAATTTTGTTAGTTTCATGCATTAATAATCAAGTAATATGAATAAGCAATTAATATTAAAATTGTTTAAGGAATGTTATATGTTTATGTTAATTCCTATAAAATTTTATAGGTATAATAACGATTCAAGAAAAGGTTGTACAAATTCTTTTTGATACACAAGCACACTCCTTCATTTCAGAGGAATTTGTTAAATTTGTTGGGTTGAATGCTTATGAAACAGACACAACTTTAGAAGTTTTGATGCCAAATGGATCTATAATGAATGTTAATGGTATATGTCAAGTGAATTTCAAAATAAATGAAAGAGAGTTTAAAGCAACCTTGCATGTCTTACCATTGAAAGAGTCTGATGTAATATTGATGTAGAACGGGAACGCCAGCTTTGCTACGGAGAAGACCTCTTCTCCAAAATTCCAAATCTTTCCACAAAAGTTGAGAATCTCTTTAAAGGAATCTGGGAAGCTTTCGGCCAAGAGAAACAACCTCAAACTTTCTTTCCAAAACCTGAGATAAATCTCAGATTATTGCTTAGGAAATAAAGGTGGGGGAGGGAAAGAATATTGATTAGAGTTCAGGTGGAGAAATCAAAAGGAAGGAAAAATTTGGGAGGGAGAAGGGGACGGGTCAGAAGAGAAAAGAAGGTGAGATTGGCGGTGGATTGAGAGGCGGTGGGGAGGGATTTTGATTTCCTGATTTAATGCTTTGAATTAGGAAATCAAATTACTTAGGCAAGGGATAGGGAATTTCGGCTGGAGCAAAAAGGGGAAAAAGGTAATAAATGTGAGTGAAGCCAAGGTGGAGGTGATTTAATTTGGAGAGTGATTTAAGGGAATTAATGTCTTAAATCTGAATTTAAATTCAGATTTGAGAATTAATGATGATTGGCTTAAATGGTGGGAGAGATGAATGGTGTGAATAATGCTAATTCGAATTCAAATTTTGGAATTCAAATTTGCATTAATGAAGAGCTCTTCCCTAATTGGAAACTAATTGATTACAAGGGAAGAATTAAGGGAGGCTGGTGGGGTTTTGAATTCAAAATTCTGAGATTTTATTTCAGAATTAATGACATCATTAAATGCCTAATTATTAAGAATGAATTAAGCAATAAATAAATTTGAATTCAAATTTGAATTTTTTTGAATTCAAATACTTCGTTAACTTAATCCCTCCAATTTAAGAGAGGCAATTAATAATTGGAGCAAAGGTGGGTTCTCGGTTGGGGAGGAGGTGGATCGTGGCCGGTGGCTAGAGCTTGGGTGGGATGCTGGCCGTGGTGTTGGACGGGGAAAAAGAGGTTTTTTTTTTTTTTTTTTTTTTTGGTGAGGCTAGAATCCGGCGGCCAAACGAAAATGGGGAGGAGGAAGAAGATGAATATAACGACGAAGAGCAATAAATAAAAAAAAAGAACAAAAACAAATAAAGAAAATATCAAAGATACAACCGCGAGCCCGGACACATCCTGCGGCTGACGGGTACTACGTTGCCCTTCTCCAAGGGACTTCATGCCACGAGCCCGGACCCATTCTGCGGCTGGTGGAAAAATCGACTCCCTCCCATAGGGATTTCACTAACGTTCTTCCCAAAGAACCCAAGTGCAAAAATAAAATTTTTTTTTTTTAATAATCCATCATTCTCTATTACAAGAGCAAGGGCCTCTATATATAGGCTTTAAAAGAAAATAAAAGACAATTTTGCCCATTGGGCTTACATAAGACAAGAGGGTAAAAAAGGGAAATTGCAAAATTAAATAAAAATACACTTAATAAATTAAAATGAAATAAAGTGATCTCGGCCGTCGATCTTCAGCTCCTCCTCGGATAAGCATGGACGGTTGGATGTCCGCATCATTCTCCCAGGGTTGAAAAGACTCGACTCCGTCGAGTTCGCGTCCCGGGTGAGCAACCATGCTCTGATACCAAACTGATGTAGAACGGGAACGCCAGCTTTGCTACGGAGAAGACCTCTTCTCCAAAATTCCAAATCTTTCCACAAAAGTTGAGAATCTCTTTAAAGGAATCTGGGAAGCTTTCGGCCAAGAGAAACAACCTCAAACTTTCTTTCCAAAACCTGAGATAAATCTCAGATTATTGCTTAGGAAATAAAGGTGGGGGAGGGAAAGAATATTGATTAGAGTTCAGGTGGAGAAATCAAAAGGAAGGAAAAATTTGGGAGGGAGAAGGGGACGGGTCAGAAGAGAAAAGAAGGTGAGATTGGCGGTGGATTGAGAGGCGGT
Source organism: Dendrobium nobile (assembly GCA_022539455.1). Taxonomy (NCBI): domain Eukaryota; kingdom Viridiplantae; phylum Streptophyta; class Magnoliopsida; order Asparagales; family Orchidaceae; genus Dendrobium; species Dendrobium nobile. The sequence goes on along the minus strand of CM039735.1, from coordinate 71,755,355 downwards.
GGGGAGGGATTTTGATTTCCTGATTTAATGCTTTGAATTAGGAAATCAAATTACTTAGGCAAGGGATAGGGAATTTCGGCTGGAGCAAAAAGGGGAAAAAGGTAATAAATGTGAGTGAAGCCAAGGTGGAGGTGATTTAATTTGGAGAGTGATTTAAGGGAATTAATGTCTTAAATCTGAATTTAAATTCAGATTTGAGAATTAATGATGATTGGCTTAAATGGTGGGAGAGATGAATGGTGTGAATAATGCTAATTCGAATTCAAATTTTGGAATTCAAATTTGCATTAATGAAGAGCTCTTCCCTAATTGGAAACTAATTGATTACAAGGGAAGAATTAAGGGAGGCTGGTGGGGTTTTGAATTCAAAATTCTGAGATTTTATTTCAGAATTAATGACATCATTAAATGCCTAATTATTAAGAATGAATTAAGCAATAAATAAATTTGAATTCAAATTTGAATTTTTTTGAATTCAAATACTTCGTTAACTTAATCCCTCCAATTTAAGAGAGGCAATTAATAATTGGAGCAAAGGTGGGGTTCTCGGTTGGGGAGGAGGTGGATCGTGGCCGGTGGCTAGAGCTTGGGTGGGATGCTGGCCGTGGGTGTTGGACGGGGAAAAAGAGGTTTTTTTTTTTTTTTTTTTTTTTTTTGGTGAGGCTAGAATCCGGCGGCCAAACGAAAATGGGGAGGAAGAAGATGAATATAACGACGAAGAACAATAAATAAAAAAAAAGAACAAAAACAAATAAAGAAAATATCAAAGATACAACCGCGAGCCCGGACACATCCTGCGGCTGACGGGTACTACGTTGCCCTTCTCCAAGGGACTTCATGCCACGAGCCCGGACCCATCCTGCGGCTGGTGGAAAAATCGACTCCCTCCCATAGGGATTTCACTAACGTTCTTCCCAAAGAACCCAAGTGCAAAAACAAAAATTTTTTTTTTTTAATAATCCATCATTCTCTATTACAAGAGCAAGGGCCTCTATATATAGGCTTTAAAAGAAAATAAAAAACAATTTTGCCCATTGGGCTTACATAAGACAAGAGGGTAAAAAAGGGAAATTGCAAAATTAAATAAAAATACACTTAATAAATTAAAATGAAATAAAGTGATCTCGGCCGTCGATCTTCAGCTGCTCCTCGGATAAGCATGGACGGTTGGATGTCCGCATCAAATATTGAGAATGAATTTGTTATCAATAATTTTGTGATTACAGACTGCAATAGAAAAATTGTTAAATTTAATTTTCCTAAAAAAAGATAGTGTAAATTTATGAAGATAGAGAAATTTCTTCAATAATAATCACTTATACTAAAGCATGCAAATTTATATCCAAACGGTGTCAGTGTTTTCTTGCTCAAGTAAAATATATAAATAAGAAAGTTAAATAATTGAAAAATATAATAATAGTCAAAGAATATCCATAGGTGCTTCTGAATGATTTGTTAGGATTACCATCAGAAAAAGAGATAGATTTTACTATTAATTTGTTACCAGTGTCAGCACCAATGACAAGGGCACCCTATAGAATGACAGTTAAAGAATTACATGAGTTAAAAAGCCAACTACAAGAATTGTTAGATAAATGATTTATCAAGCCAAGTTTCTCGCTATGGGGAGCTCCAGTATCATTTGTAAAGAAGAAAGATGGAAGATTCAAAATGTGCATAGATTACAGGGAATTGAATAAGCTTATAGTTAAAAATAAATATCATTTACCCAGAATTGATGATCTATTTGATCAACTAGAGGGAGCTAATATTTTCTCTAAGGTTGGTTTACATTCTAGGTATCATCAAATACACATTAAGGAGGAGAATATAGCTAAAATTGCTTTCAGAATCAGATATGATCACTATGAGTTTGTAATAATGTCATTTGGAGTAACGAATGCTTTAGCACTATTTATAGACTTGATGAATAGAGTTTTCAAAATAATTATGGACATTTTTTATAATTGTGTTTATAGATGATATCTTCATTTATTCAAGAGATGAAGAGAGTCATTCTAATCATCTGCATGTAGTGTTGCAAGTACTTAAAGAGAGAAAACTTGAATCATTTAGAGAGAGAAAGTAGAGAGGGAGTCTGGTTTTTCGACGAACAAGTTTTGAAATTTTAAATCGCGGGATTTGTGGAATTACGATGGCAACCAATGGTCGCTGGCCACCACTGGCCGGCGCACCACCTGAGGATCGTCTTTCGTCTGGACGATCAATGACTGGTTTTGTTCTTGGAGCTTCGTCGTCTCCTCCAGCTTTCGGAGACAGAAGGATGTTGTTCAACAGAGCTAATGTCAGAATGAATAAGCCTTTGATTATTAATGAGGGAGGATTACTGGTGAATAAGAAGGAAGCTGATGTTGTCGGAAAAGGTAAAGGTATCTTGCAAGAAGGCAATCTTGAAGATCTCTGTTCAAATGGGATGGCTATGCAACGTAATGAAGATGCTGTTAAGTTCCCTTCAACTTTCTTGAAGAAGGATGCAAATCACACAGTTGAAGCAGAGGAGAGATGTTCGGTGCGTAATGAGAGGGATGACAATATGTGTAAAAATGCAAATGTTTCTAAGAATTCTGGTGAAAAGGAAGGAGCAAAGAGTTCTACACCTGAAGCCATTATAAATTCTGAATTAAATGAAGTTCGTAAATGTAGCAATGGAGACTTAGCTGGTTGTGACAATATGAATGTGGAAATGTCTGAAAGTCCTGTACCTGGGAATCATCTTAATGCTTGGGAGAAGAAACAAAACATCAGAGTTGATGACCTGGATTTCGGGAATTTTTTATCTGAAGATGGGAAATCTATCAAGCTTCATGAGTAGAAGGTGTTAGAAAATTCAAAAAAACTACTGAACTCGTTAGTAGTTAAAGTTTTTGGTGATGAAATCCCTTTCTCTTCTATCAGTTTTGAACTGAGAAAACAGTGGTCAGTTTATGGAAAATTTCATCTTACAGTGCTTGGGAGAGGATGGATTTTATGCTCATTCTATGATCCCAACCATGTGGAAGCAGTTTTAACCAATGGGCCTTGGTTTGTAAATGGCAATATTGTGGGGATTGATAGGTGGACGCAAAGTTTTAATCCAAATTCTCTCAAAGGACTTACAGCTCCTATTTGGATTAGACTTCCAAACCTTCCATTACATTGTTGGGACGAAATTAATATTTGCCGCATAGCATATATATGGATGGCAAGCCTCACTTGATCGACAGAAATATGTTTCAATGGTCAAGGAGAGAATTTGGTAGAATTTGTGTTCGAATTGAGCTAGATGCTAAATTACCTACAGGTGTTTGGGTAGGAGGAAAAGATAAATTTTATCAAAAGATAGAATATGAGAGGATTCCTAGCTTATGCTATGATTGTGGGAAGATTGGACATAGCAAAAACAATTGTACCAAGTCTATCATGGAGAATAAATTGAAGAATGTTCAGCCAGTGAAGGGTAATCCGGAAAAACCAAATGAAAATAGTTTGGTTGGTAATAATCAGTATTTGGAAACTGTGGAAGAGTTGGACAAAGAAGAGTATGGGCAGTGGATGTTGGTGAAATATGGTAAGAATAAGCCTTATAGTAATTATCAAAGGAAGCAGACACAACGGGCTGACAGCAAAAAAATCTTTGTACCAGTGAAGAGGAATGATAGAAAAGAAGGTGAAAACATTGAGAAAAATAATGCTGTGAATTTGGAAACAGAGAAGCAACAACTTATCATCAATGAGAAAGATATATCAGGTCCTGCTGCTTCAGTAGTTCTGTTAACCAGAAATTCCCAGGTACTCAATGATGGAAACAGCTTTAGAGCTCTTATGGGTCTTGAAGAAGAAGGGGAGATTGTACAAATTCCTAAGAAAGGAGCAGATAATAAAGAGATCAAAACTGTTAATAATGATGAAGACTCAGCAACTGATGTTATCAAGAGAGGTATAGAAACAGATTTCCCAGGAGATGGAACTTCTATGAATAATGGAAGTGAAGGAAAGGAAGACTATTCTCATTCAACAAAAAAGAGGCTTTCTAAACAATTGAGGAATTTGGGACCTAGCAATTCTTCTACCAGATCAAGGAGAATGGAGCTTGAAGGGAAAGGTAACATGGGGAGGAATCCACCTAATCCCATTTAATGTATTCCATTGCATTTTGGAATTGTAGAGGAGCAAGGAAGAAGAGTGCTTCTCTATATCTTAGGAAATTTGTCAAATTACATGATGTTTATTTCTTGGGTTTGGTTGAAACCAAAATAAATTCAATAGATAGAAGGGAAGTTAATCTATTGATTGGAGATGAATGGGATTTTGTTTATGTTCCATCATCTGGATTATCTGGTGGAATGGTGATTCTATGGAGAAATAAAGTTGTTGATTTCTCAGTTATTGACTACTCTTCTCAAGTGGTCATTTGTGATTTGAAGGTGCACAACAAATGTCTGTGAAGGATAGCAACAATGTATGGCAGCATAGATGTGCAGAAGAGAAAGGAATTATGTGATATGTTGAATAAACATTCAGTTGAAGAAGTACCTATGGCAATAGGTGGTGACTTCAATTGTATATTGGCTAAGGAAGACAAAATTGGTAGTAGGAGATTTCTTTTCTCCCAAGGACCAAGGGATATGAAAAATTGCTTAATGGCAAATGATCTTCATGAAGTGGGATTTATTGGCCGTAAATACACTTGGTGTAATAACAAAAGTGGTGGAGCTAGAATTCTTGAAAAACTGGATAGGTGCTTTATTAACTCTAAAGCTTTGAGTTCCTCTCAAAGATTGGTGGTAAGACATTTGGCTAGAATAGCTTCGGACCATTGTCCAATTATTCTAAATATTCTGGACTCTTTCCCTAGAGTAAAAAGGAGTATCAAGTTTGAAGATTGTTGGGTTTCTTACAAAGCCTCTTTTGCGGTGGTGAAGAAAGAATGGAACAGAAATTAATGAAGGTGATAGTTCTCAAGTGCTTAACAAGAAATTTCATAAATATCTGAAATCCCTATTCTATTGGAGCAAGGCCAAACTTAAGGATCTTAACAAGTTAAAAGAGGAGCTTATGGTGGAAATATTGGAGCTTCAAAACAAAGAAGCTACTGAAGGAATCCTCTCGGAACTTGACTGCTAGACTCTTAAAAACAAGGTTAATGAGGTGAATTCCGTAATGGCTAGATTGAATTATTGGTGGAAGCAAAGAGCCAAAGTGAAGTGGCTTGTGGATGGAGATAGTAATTCAAAGTTTTTTCATTCTTATGCTAGTGCAAGAAGGAATTCAAACAAAATTATAAAAGTTAAAGATGAGTTTGGAGAAATGGTGGAAGAGAAAAATCTGATTGAAGAAACTTTTTTCAAATTTTTTGGTAAGAAGTGGGAAGCTAAGAGCTGCAAGCTTCATGGGTGGCCAGCGGTTACTACTTGCTTGAATGACACAGATAGAAGGTGTCTGGAAGCAGATTTTCCTGTTGAAGGAATGGAGAGAGTGCTGAAACAATTGGGAGGCAACATTTCACCCGGCAAGGACGACATTACTTATTCTTTCATCAAGGCATATTGGAATATTATAAAAGATGATTTCTGGAATGCTCTCAATCATTTCTTTAGCAATGGAGTGTTAAATGAAGATTGGAAGGAAACTCTTATTGTTCTAATACCAAAGGTATCGAATCCTCTTTTACCTTCTAATTATAGACCTATTAGTCTTTGTAATTCTGTTTACAAAGTGGCAGCTAGGGTGATATTAAATAGGTTAATTGAGGTTATTCCTAAGCTTATTTCTAGAGAGCAAGCAGCTTTCATTCGAGGGAGATCTTTATCTGATCATGTGTTGATTGCTCAAGAAGTCTTCCACAAATTTAGATTCTCCAAATCAGCTAAAGGTATGGTTTCATTTAAAATAGACATGGAACAAGCTTATGATTCAATGTCTTGGAATGCTCTTAGAAATGTTTTGGAATATTTCAACTTTCCTCCAAAAATTTCTAATCTAGTCATGGAATGTGTGGAAGATCCGAAGTTTGCATTGATTATCAATGGGAGATACTCTAGTTGGATTCAAGCAAAGAGTGGTTTTAGACAAGGATGTCCATTGTCTCCTATTCTCTTCATTCTTTGTGCACAACTTCTCTCCAATGCTTTTGCTCAAAGCTCATGTGGTATTAGAATCAATACCAATGGACCTAGAATATCACACTTATTGTTTGCTGATGATGTGGTGATGTTTTCTGAAGCCAATAAAAATGCAGTTAAGAAGGTGAAGAAGATATAATATGATTTTTGTAATTGGACAGGACAACGTGTTAACTTAAGCAAGTCTTCCATGTTGTTTGGGAAACACGTTGATAGAAGGAAGAAGAAAAACATTGCAAGATTAATGGGCTTCAAAACTATCAAAGAATTCAACTACTTGGGCATAAAGATGGCGTTAAGGAGACTTTCATATGAGGACTTCCAATTCATCATTGATAAAACAATGAAGCTACTTAGCATATGGGGGAGCAATATCCTATCAGTAGCTGGTAAAATTACTTTAGTAAAGTTAGTTTTGCTTTCTTTACCGGCTTTCTATGGTACTCATTCCCTAGTACCAAAGAGAAATATGGATGAGTTAGATAAAATCTGCAGGGATTTTGTTTGGAGCAAATCAGATGGGTCTACGGGTTTGCATTATGTTTGTTGGAAGGATATGTGTAAACCTGTGAGCAAAGGAGGAAGAGGATTGTTTTCATGTGCTTCTAAAAAGAATGCATTAAAAACAAGATTGGCTTGGAGGTTCTTTCAAGACAGGGACTCCCTTTTACATGAGGTGTTTGCTGCCAAGTATGGTGAAAAACTGGAAATGGGTAACAACAGAGTTAATTGCTCATCTTCCTGGAAATTATTGAAGGATGGCTGTAAAATACTTAAACCAATTGTCAGATGGACATTGGTTGATGGTGAAGATGTTGATGTATTTAAAGACGTTTGGATCTTGGATAAGTGCATCAATCGTTGGCCTACATTTGTCATTCCACATGATGATGAAGCTGTTTTTGTCAAAGAATTCATCCAAAATGGTTGCTGGAATGTACCGAAATTGCTTAAAATGTTTGGTACATATTTGGTTTCTCTTATAATTCAGGTGAAGATAGATCAAGGTGGTGGGGAAGATGGGATGGAACTTATTCAACAAAAATTTGGATTGACTATTGCTGGAATGGCTTTCAATGCCTTGAATCAACACAACAATGAATTTCTTCAATTGAATTGGTTTAAAAAATTAAAGCTGAATGCTCGGGTGGAGCTGCTCTGGTGGAGGGTGTTCAAAAATGCCATTCCAACATTTAAGTTCTTACAACAAAGGAGGCTAAGGGATAATGCTTCTTGTCCAAGAGGCTGTATAGCAATTGAAGACACGGAACATGTTTTGTGTACATGTTTGAAGCTAAAAGAAGTAATCAACCTTCTTAATCATTGGGGATTTGGTCTCCCTATTTTTCGAAGTTATGAAGAATGTACTACATGGCTGGAATCGATAGCATTGAAGAAAGGTTTGTTAGCAAACTTATATTGTAATGCAGTTTTCTTATCTTGGAAAGCTAGAAATAAGAAAATTCATGAAGGTTTGGAGGAAAGTCCAGCTTTTATTGCTTCTAATGCAATATGTTATACATCTATATTTCATAACTATAGCCATTTCTCATTGGGCAACTGGGATGTCAATCAATCGAATAGATTGTCTAATTCTTGGCAACCCCCTCCACCCGAATGGCTAAAAGCTAATGTAGATGCTTCTCTTCTACTGACTTATAAAGCAGGCATTGCGGGAGTCTTCAGAGATTGTAAAGGAAGATTTTTATTTGCTTTTGGTATTAATTGTATTCATTGGGATATTGCAAAATTGGAGCTTCTTGCAATCCACTCTTTGAAGGAAGTAATCAAGGATTGGATGTTCAAGTACAAAGGAATCATAATAGAAGGTGACAACTCCAACATCATCTCTTTTATGCAAAAGATTTGGAAAAAAGGTAACCTCATTGATGAAGATCTTGAATTTCTCAAAGAATTTAACTTTGTTATTTTCAATTGTATTAGTAGAGATAGCAATAAGTTAGCTAATTATTGTGCTAACTTAGCTCTTTTTAATAGCTTTCGTTGGGATGATGTCTCTTTGAATAAGGTTTCTCCTTTCTTTGAGATTTTGAAGGAAGAATCAACCATTTAGTTGTATCTTTGCTTTTCTTTATAATATAAAGCAAGCTTCGGCTTTTCTTTCAAAAAAAAAAGTACTTAAAGAGAATAAACTATATGCCAAGTTGTCAAAATGTTAATTTTTGGTTGAGCAGTGCAAACTTCTTTGGGCATGTAATTAGAGGTGAAGGCATTTTAGTTGATCGGGATAAAATCCAAGCCATTGCTGAGTGGACAAGGCCAACAACAATTTCAAAAGTGAGGATTTTTCTAGGTCTTGATGGTTATTACAGGAGATTTGTATAAGAATTCTCTCAGATTGAGCGAATAAACTATATGCCAAGTTGTCAAAATGTGAATTTTTGGTTGAGCAGTGTAAACTTCATTGGGCATGTAATTAGAGGTGAAGGCATTTTAGTTGATCGGGATAAAATCCAATCCATTGCTGAGTGGACAAGGCCAACAACAATTTCAGAAGTGAGGATTTTTCTAGGTCTTGATGGTTATTACAGGAGATTTGTATAAGGATTCTCTCAGATTGCAATAACGTCATCCAGACTAACTTAAAAAACAATAAAATTTAAATGAAATAATCAGTGTGAAGTAGATTTTTAGAAGCTGAAGAATTGTTTAATGGTTGTCCCAATATTAACAATTCCATCATATTCAAAAGGACTCCAAATTTTCTATGATGCTTCATTAAGGGGACTCGGATGTGTATTAATGCAACATGTTAGAGTATGCTTCAAGGCAAATGAAAGATCATGAAAAAAACTATCCCACCCATGATTTAAAATTGGCAGTTGTGATTTTTGCACTCAAAATATGGAGATATTATCTATATGGAGTTAGATGTGAATTGTTTATAAATCATAAAAGCCTAAAATATATTTTTAATAAAAAATAGCTTAATGTAAGATAGAGAAAATGATTAGAGCTTGTCAAAGATTATGACTTGGATATATAGTACCATCTTGGAAAGACAAATATAATTGCAGATGCACTTAGCAGAAAAACACTTGGATGTGCAAATTGGCTGATTATCCAATAAGAGCAGATAATCAGAGACATGGAAATGCTAGAGATATCAGTGGTCAATCAGAAAGACACTAAAAAAAGATATTAAATTAGGTGGTGATTCAATCCACTTTAAATGATAGAATATGTAGTTCATTAGCTTAAGAAGTGAAGTTCCAAGAAATCTTAAAGAAATTACAGGCAAGACAATTGAAAGATTTTGTATGGGAGAATGAAAAATTGTTCAAATATAAAGGCATGATCTGTGTTCCAGATGTTGAAAATTTTAAAAAAGAGATATTGCAAAAAGCTCACCTCTCTAACTATAAAATTCATCCATGTAGTACAAAAATGTATCAAAAACTGAGAGGGTTATTTTGGTGACCATGATTAAAAAGGACTGTTGTAGAATTTGTAGCAAAAAGTATTCCCTATCAAATGATTAAAGCTGAACTCAAAAGCCAGGTGGTCAACTGCAACCATTACTGATACCTGAGTGGAAATGGGAAGAAATTGCAATGGATTTTATAATTGGATTACCAAGTCAAGACAGAGTAGAGATGATATATGGGTTGTTATAGATAGACTAATCAAGTGAGCTCATTTCTTACCAATCAAACAGACATATTAAGTGGATAAATTGGCAAAGATATATGTTGATGAAATCGTAAGATTGCATGGAATTCCAAAATCAATAATTTCTTATAGATATGTGTGATTCACTTCTATGATAAAATTGCGTAATCGGGTATTGAGGCATTTTTTGTTCATGAGGTGAGGCGTAAGCCTCAAGGCGTTTTGAGGCGTAAGCCTCAAAATCAAAAGATTGTGTAAACACGTATTGATAAATTTTTTATATACTAATGAGTAAAAAATATAAAACATAAAAAAGCACAATATATGAAGTGAAATCAAAATAACCTGATAATAAGACAATATAAAATTCTTCATTTGAATCATCATTATGATGAATTGCTCTCTCCCCTTCCTCCTCTCCTATAGAGTGCAATGTCTTCCAATCAAAGCATGCACTCATGAAGAAACCTTATACAAAACATGCACTCATGAAGAAGCAAACTAACACTAACAACTATTATTAAAGATGATGAATACAACAACATGCCGGGCAACTGGGGATCTAAGAGGGTGATGCCCCCTGATGGAATTCAACCTGCCCGGTCAGGTTGCGGTGTCAAGGGGCAACGCCCCCGGAACAAATTTTTTTTGTAAGAGTAATTTTGAAGTTCTAATTCTTTTTAAAGTTCGTAAGTTATTTGTATGGAAAGATATCGAGCAGTACCGAGCATGTACCTAGCGATACCGAGCATGGACATAGTGATACAAACCATTGTTATACCGAGTGGTACCGAGTGTTTTTTTTTAATTTTAAGAGGCAGATGCCTCTAAAACATGAGGCGAGGCGCGCCTCAGTGAACTTGAGGCATATGCCTCAATGTCAGCTCTCATTGTATAGGCTTTAAGGCTTAAAAGTATAAAATTGTGCTGAGGCGCTCCTCTTATTGCGCAATCTTAAACCATGTTTTCAATATAGCATTAGAATAGCACCTCACGAAGCTCATTATGGAAGAAAGTGCAGAACAGCCTTGTGTTTGGTAGAAAAAGGTGAAAGAAAAATAATAGGTACTGAACTGGTAGATGATAATACTATCAAAATCAGATTGACAAGGGGTAGATTAGAAGCAGTGCAAGATAGGCAAAGGAAATAATATGATGCAAAGCACAGGCCAGTTGAGTTTGAAGTAGGGGAATTTATTTTCCTTAAATTTAGTCCAATGAAGGGTGTACAATGATTTGGGAAGATAGAAAAATTGAGCCCAATATGCATAGGTCTGCTTTAAATCATTGAGAGGATTAGAAATATGTCCTACAACTATGTTGCACCGATACGGATATGGCGACCAATACGACACAATATGGATATAGGACACGTAAATTCTTAAAAATACAGGATACGGGTACGACGCTAACACGACATTATAATTTATAAATCATACATAAAAGTTAAGAAAGCAATCAAAGCATAATATTTGAAATTACAAAAAAAAAATGAAAGCAACATCATTTGTAGCCAACATCATTTGTAGCCTTGTAGGTTATAATATTAAAATAAAAGTAAGCAATAAATGTCTAGTACAACAACAAAAACATAAATATAAATTGTTTAGCACATGAAATTTCAACTATTCAATGGAAGAAATAATATGATTATCTTTTTCAGTGGTTTGTCTTTGAATTTTTATATATCTTCAATAAATATCATAACTTCTAATTCAGATTCATAAAGTGAAAAATTAGCAATTTCTAATATTCTAATATCATCAAGAGACTCAAATCCGTCTCAGAAATGAAAGAACCTCGCTCGCAGCTCGACAAGTAAATACGACTCGTCTTTTTTCATTTTTTTTGTTTTTCAACGGACACGCGTATTAGATACACGTGTCTTTTTGAAATTAAATAGTATTTTAATTGGATATAGCAAATCTGACAAATATCAGTGTCATATTAGAGGCGTATCCGTGTATAGGTGTATCAGATACAACACACCTTCATAAATAGGTGTATCGATGAAACATAGGCCTACAGATTGGACTTGTTAGTACATATGCAAGGGATACACAATGTGATTTACATATCAATGCTTCGTAAGTTTGTATCAGATGAGTTTAAGAAAATCCAGTCAAAATCAATTGACATGCAGCCAGATTTGAAGTAAATTGAGGAACCTAAAAGGATAAAATTTGATATAAAATAACTCAGAAATCGGGAGATGCCTTTTGTAAAGATTTTATGCAAGCATGCAACATAAAGAGATGTCACTTGGGCAAAAGAATCAGACATGAAAGCACAGTATCCCCATCTATTCAATTAAGGTATATTTACCTATACTTGATTTTAATTTCGAGGAAGAAATTTTATAAGAATGGGAGATTGTAATGAACCGGTTTAGACTGGCCGATTTAATTGAACCGGCTAGCTTTTAATTAAAAGCGCGACAGGGATGAAACAAAGGCAGACAGAACCGCGACCCAGACGAAGCAGCCCACGTGCGATCCAGACGAGTTGGTTTGCGATTCTGAGCGAAGGGTCGCATACGTGGGAGTAAATTAACTACTCCTTGTGAGAGAAAGTCCATTCCATTCGTCCTTGAAAAAGAAAATACAAGGGAGTTGTCTATTGTCGTGAGAGGCAACTAAGGGGAAAAAGAAGGAAGTAAGTTTTTCAATTTATCTCTTTTGACATTTATCTTCTTCTGTGATTAATCCTAGGAATATTATGTTATATTAGAGGGAGGTAGAAGAAGGAATTGAAAACGGGAAGTGAAGGAAATTTTGAAATCAACTCAGTAGATTTTTTCATTTCTATCGACGAGAAAGAGTAAGTGAATTTAATTGTTCTTTTGCATACAATTGTTAATATTTTATTTCTCTAATTCATGACATAACAAGTGATTAATAAATAGAAAGGAGAAATCTAGTGGGTAGTTTCTTGATTCAAAGAGAAAGAGAAGAAGACTTATCGAGGTAATTAGAATTGTATGAGAATTTCAGAAGATGTTGTAAGCATATTAGTAAATAATTTAATGTTATCATTAGCATTGGTTAAGACAAATTAAAAGCACTTTGGCAGTAGAGAATTGGTTAACCTAATATACTTAGATGACAACTAAAGCGATTAAAAAAAAAAAGAGATCAAAGGCAAGAATTTATTAAAGCAATATTTATATGAGTGAAAATTTAAAGGATGATAATAGTTTTATGTTTGTGTATGTCTTAGATTTTATTGCAGAAAATTATTTCCACTGATCGATGATTTGAAAGAATCAAAGTGGGTAATTATAGTCATTTAAAATTTTATTATTGTATTTCCATTTCAATTCTTAAGGTAGTATTTTATATAATTGTTTTAACTTATTTTTGGAAACTATTAAGTAAGGCAATGTAAATTCAATATCATACATGATGGTAAATTTGATAAATATAGATTATTATGATTGAATATATATATATATAATATATATATATATATATATATATATATATATATATATATATATATATATATATATAAGAAGCATAAATGAATGAATGAATGAGAATAAATGAAAAAGGAAAAAAGGATATGTCTGCAAATTACAGGAGTCGCTCCCGTATGGGACTGTCTGGATAAGCAACGTACCCGTGCACGTTAAATGGAAATGAAAATTATTGTACATTTATTTATACATTAGACGGTGCACCTGTACAAATTGAATTGGAAAATGAATAAATGCTAAATTTTATGAAATGCATTGTATATGAAATGTATAAAGGAATGAATGAATGAAATGAAAAATGAAATGCATATACTAAATGTTATATGACTGTTTATATAAGTTTTAATATTGTATAGGAAATGAGAAAAATAATATGCATTTTAGTTTGTCCATGTTTAATTGTTACATATAGGAAGGTTACACACTGAATTTACATGGTAAACTCAACAATTAAACTAATATTTTCAGGTAAGTCTCCAAAAAAATAGAAATGGCTGAAAGAGAAGAGGAATACATCTACAAAAGACGGCGCACAAATGCAAACAGGTAAAATATGATTGATGTAATTATTTTAGTTTGAAGGTATCAATAGTTATGGAAATTTTATAATAGTGCCTCTTTAGAATTTTTGAGAAGTATGTTAATTTGCTTATATAATTTAATGAAATGTTACAACCGCCGATTGTTAGTCCCGATCTTGTTAGTTCGAGTCTCCAGGCCGGATTGTGACACTCAGATTGTAAAGAGAAAATGTTCATAAAGATTAATTAAGGAATATTGGCTTCAAGTTTAATATTCTATATTTTAGTTCAAGCGTGAAATTTTTTTTTTTTTTTGGATAAACATGCAAGGGCCATACAAAAAGGTAGAAATAACTCTTGAGACAGCCATGCCACTTGTAGTTGACCATATATCCCATCATTATTTCAGTTTTAAGCTTTTGATATTTTGATTTTAGAAACTATTCTCAAGTCCTCAATCTTTAACATTTTATTTACTTTTTTTTTTTTTGGTTGGATACTTTAATCTCTATCCTCAATTTTTGGGATCAAACAAGCAACTGGTTTTTCAAAATTTTGATAAGTTCTTAAACTTCGCACCTTGATCCATATTAGTTCTCCTCATTGTTTTATCTTTTCTCCAAAAGTTTGATTTTTTTACAAAAGTTCATCCAAGGCTTCTACTAAGATAAATTTACTGATTGCAAATGTCTTCTTTCCTCTAAAAAGGTTTTTCAAACTTTTTCAAAGTTTTTAAACTTCGCAACTTCATCCAAATTAGTTGTCCTCATTGAATTTTCTTTTCTAGAACAGCTTGATTTTTTGTTGGGTTCTTCTAGCTCTGCCCATTTGTTAGCAGATTTATTATGTAAGGTTCATCCTAAGCCTTGAAAAGGACCATAGGGTTTATTCTTAGGATAAGAAAGGTCGGTATCGAGTTCATCCATAGCCTATGAAATGACATAAGTTTACTACTTAGCTATAAAGGAGATCCTCTTAAGGATTGTGCTTCATCCATGAAAGCCAAGTTATAGAGAGATTCCTAAAAAGGGGAATAGACCTGGAATCATGGAGTTAAATAAAATCCTTGAATTTTAATGATGCAGATCAAGCTAATGGTTACAAAAGTTCCCTTCAAATTACCATTTAGAGCCTACACGCGCGCAAAATTAAGAAGACAGAAAAGAAGTTAGCAGGCTGCTAACCCAATTTTGGGCCCACGAGAAACTAAAAGGGCCATTCAATAATAGCCTAGCCAGATTATTAAGTGTTAATCTCCTCCGAGTGATTGAATGAATACTTTATAGAATTATTTTAGCCAATTTTTGTATTATTTTTCTGAATTTGAATAGTTGAAGAGGTTTTATGTAAAACTGTAATAAACTTGCCTATTTAAAGGCCTTAGCAATGAGAATTGAAGGGGGATTTTGGTGGATCAAATTAGTGAATATTTCCTTATGTGTGGCTACCCTTTGGGGCCCCTCTTGGGAAAAATTATTGCGTCCTCCCACCTGACGTAGAGCTACGTCCTCCCAGAGCTAAAATCGCGCTAAAAAACGAGAAATACCGAGCAAATACCGAGCAATACCAAACAATAACGAGGAATATCATCATGTGAAGACCAATACCAAGTTATACCGAGCTATAGCGAGCAATACCAAGCAATACAAAAAATACCTAGTTTTTTCTAGAAAAAACTCGGTATTTTTTTGTATTGCTCGGTATTGCTCGGTATAGCTCGGTATTGGTCTTCACATGATGATATTCCTCGTTATTATCAAATAATACCTAGCAATACCGAGCAAAAACCGAGTTTTTTGACGGTGGGAGGACGTAGCTCTACGTCAGGTGGGAGGACGCAATAATTTTTCCCCTCTTGGAGTCTCCATGAACTTCCCTTTCTCCTCCATTTATCCCTCCCAGCCGCAGGTTCTACTTGGAGTATCCAAGAACCGGACCGAACGACCCCCTCCTTCCTTACATTGGTTCTTTGATGAACTCGGACAGTAGCTCACCCCTGTCCCTGTCTTGGAGTCTCCAATAATCCATTCCTCCTCTTTCAGGTCTCAGCCGAGCCCCTCATCTCCCTTCCAATTCTGCCGCCAGTTTTTAGGTGTTGCCTTGGAGATACAAGAACTACACCCTCTCTTCTTCCCTCCATAATTCAGCCATTGTTCTGCTTGGGAATCTTCTCTCCTCCCTTTACTTGCCGTTGTCCACAGCAACAACTAGCTGCTAGGTTCGGCCAACCATCCTTCTTGCCATTTTCTGCCACAAGAATAGCCGCCCAAACCAGCAAGAACAGACCCCCAAACCAGCGAGAACAGCCCATTGTTCCCTGTTCACCCCAGAATTCTTTCCCTAGTTTGTCTACAGCCTTCTCCTCCGCCCATACCTTCAAGAACAGCAACCCTGCTAAATCCATACGAAATTTTATAATGGAGACAACCTAAACATTGCTCCAGGCCAGCACTCTTAAAATATAAATCCATACGAAATTTTGAAAGAAAAAAAAAACTTCTTGCTATGGTTCACCAGAAATATAGAAGTTATAGAAGTTGCACTCGGTTTAAATAATCCTTTTAATAAGCTTTAGAAAAGAACATCTTACACTCCTCCAATATGCGGCTGGAATAGGATCTCAGCAGCCTGGAAGCGCTCCTTTGATAAAGTAAACCAACCTTCACCTGCCACCTCAAATGATGCTGGATTATCTTTGCGTAGCTCTGCCTCATAATCGGCGGCTACATAGCATAGTTTCTGCATATCCATGAAAGAATATTCACAAGAAATAAGTACAACAATTTAGAAGATATTCTCCTTGAAATTGTAAACAAGTATTGGTGCCATTAGTACACCTTCAACTCCATAGCATTGAGAGAAAAATGACACAACGCAATCACTTCACCAGTAAATATAGTTTTACGTAATATATTAGATTACAGCACCACTTCACATAACATCACATGCATGTGAAAAAACTCCCATATAAAAATTGGAAAAATACCTCCTTTAGTGTTCTAACGGTGTATAAAGATTCGAAGGCTATGCCTCTCTGCTGCATTAGCTCTCTGAGAAATCCTGTAACTTTTAGGGCTCCTTGTCCCACAATTTCGACTCCCACTTCTCTCATTACTTTGCCACGAAGAACTGTTCAGATAAATCCATTGTCAGTACAAAAAGCCAAACCAAGGAATTATCGTTCAGAATAAATATTATCAACGCTAGACATGTCACAAATCCAATGTTTAAAAATCTGTTTAGCCTCCTGAAAAAAATTAGAAAATATGTTTAGTGGTATTTCTACTTTAGCTCTAGATGTATTAGTTGCAATTTAGTTCCAATACCTAAAATATTTATAAATTTTAATTATCTGAAAATTTAAAACATTTAAAAAAACAAAAAACAAAAACAAAGATAATTAAAACTTTACCAACGAATGCTAATCAACTTCCTACTTTTTCCCATACACTAGATTCTCTATTTTACTGTTACTTTTCGGTTTTTTTTTTTTTTGAGAACATTTGACATATTGGTTTCTTTCTTGATTTATTTCTCAGGTGGCAGACTTCACAACAGCTTGTTTAAGCTTGGAAATACACGTCAGATTTAGGTTTCGTTTAGAATGGTTTTCTTACAGCTTATTAAAGCAGTTTTTTTTTTAAAAAAATTAATTTTTATACTAAAAACCTGATTTAAGAAGCAATAAGAAATTCATCCCAAATGAAGTCATAGTAGTAGGGAGTGATTGGCAAAGGGAAACACCAAAGCAGATGGGTGTCATCGTGTGGTTATCAGAATTTTGGCTAAAATCAACAGGAAAGCAGGAAAACAGATTCAAGAATGTGGAAATACGAGAAATCTGAAATTTGGTGGATCTTCAACATAATCCTTGACGTATGATTCCATTCTAGATACAAAAACCTTTGGGTTGACTTGATTACTTAAGTGTTATCTCTAATCAAAGTATCTTATCTTGCACTTTTGTTGTTTCCTTATAGGATTGAAGTCCACAAGTCTTTATCCAGTTCTTGATCGCATTTTCATCTTGTAAAGCATTTCAAACATTTATTCAGTGTCATTAGAGTGAATAAAGTTATCACTCTATCGTGTGTTGACCATGATATGAACTTTGAAGTCGAGCAACTACCCAAAAGAAAGTGATGAGTGTTGAACGAACCACCGCATAAAATCATCCAAACATTGCACGCTTCACAAAATGGACCCCCCTGTGGGTAGATTGGTATGAACTTTATCGAAAACAATGGATTTCAAGCATTGCCCGAAACTACTCGTACATAGTTCGTTTGCGAAACAGACTACATCATTGCATTTGAAACGTAAAAATTTTTAGGAAACAACAAAAATTGCTTATATTATAGCATAAGAGAAATGATAAAAATTCATCTATATGCCCAAAGCAAGGGCAAAGTTATATGTGCAGACAACAACAACATCAAGCATTTATCCCACTACATGGAGTACACAATTTCTTAAAGGATTCATGTCATTATTATTCGACAAATTTTACGCTGGCTGTCGACTACCTAACGCAATACTCCACTTTTCTCATCCAAGACTTGGGACTTGGCAATGGCAGTGTTTGCAAAGTTATATGTGCATGATAAGTGAAATTTGACAAGGTGCATCGATACATAGTTAAAATAAGAATTTTTTTATTATCATTAAAAATTATTATTATTGTTGTTAAAATCTAATTTAAAATTATCATATTAATTATATAATCTCTCACCGATAAGAACGCGACACGTGTTCTCTGACAAGTGGACTTGCCGCCAAATGGCACCACAGATAAATTGTTATAATTGGAGCCCTCTAAACGGTAGTATTACTATAAAATGACACAATTAAATTACGATCACAGTTAGAGCTCCCAAGTTCCCCATTGGCTAACAAACTCTAGAGTAATAAATCATAATGTTCATTTGATATGCCACAAAATGCTCAATTAGTTAAGGTCAACTTTAATCCATCAGCTTAAACAAACATCCATTAAAGGTCTATAAGATTTTCTTGAACGAAGCAACGCATGATTGCCAACAAAGTTATTTTGATCAAACAGGGTTAATTACCTACTCTGACTTAATAGAACAAGGTCCATGATAACCCGGGGTGACAAAACCATAGAATCTTGATTAGGTTTTTCGTGATTCTCACACCATTCGCTTTAAGCTTGCAATGATAAATTTTCAATCATAAATTCAATTTTTTTGCAATTATATGCTAAGCACTTATCTTCTAATGGTTAGCCTTAATCAAAAGTTCACTTCAATCAGTGGGGTAATTAACCATAAATTTTCAACACATTTATCACGTAATCTGCCACATGAAAATTCACCCAAAATCACCTAAACTATGAAAAAGCATTCATGAAAGTTTGGGCACAAATCTGCACTTCAATACAGCTTCTCATCCTCAAACTGATAGTCAATCCAAAAGAACCATTTAGGTACAGGAAGATTTATTGAAATTATGTGTTTTGGGTTTCAGAGATAGCTGGGAAAATCACATGCCATTAATAGAATTTGCCTACAATAATAACTACCAACCCAGTATACAAATCACACCATATAAAGCACTTTATGATAGAAAGTGCAGAACTCCCTTAACTTGGGTTGAGGTAGGAGAAAAATAGTTAATGGGCCCAGAAATAGTTGAGGAAGAAATAAGGAAAATTAGATTAATCAGAAATAGATTAAAACTGCACAGGATCGCCAGCAAAAGTATTATGACCCCAAACACAGAGCAGTAGATTTTGAATTTTTGAAGGTTAAGCCTGTGGAAAGTACATTCAGATTTGAGCAGGGAGACAAATTGAGTCCTAAGTATATAAGACCTTTTAAAACTAGTGAAAGGAATAGAAAAATTGCTTATAGACTTGCTCTTTCAGCTGACATGTCATATATTCACAATATTTTTCATGTATCATTGTTGAGAAAATGGGTTATAGATGTCCATCAGAGAATTTTATATGATGAAATCGATTTACAGAAGAATCTGACTTACACTGAGGAACCATACAAAATAGTAGATTTTGATATGAAACAGCTTAGAAATCGTCAGATCCCTTATGTTAAGTTCAAATGAAAATACATGCTAGAAAAGGAGGCAACCTGGGAAAAGGAAGAAGACGTTAGATCGAAATTACCTCGTTTGTTTAATGACCATTAAAATAATGAATTTCAAGGACGAGATTTCAATAAGGAATGGTGGATTGTAATACTGTATTCTATATTCTACCCCTAAGCAACAAAGTACAAGCTTATTTTTATATTCCTAATAAAAAAAATCCACTGATATACACATGCAAGGGTTGATTTGAATCCAAAGGATGAGATTGGATGTGAATGTGTGGTGGAAAGTTAGTGGGATCGTAATTAAATAAAAAATATTGAGTGGAAGTAAAGCACTAGCCATTCCCTCTTTCTTCTCCTCCCACCCATCAAGTTCCTTCTGCATTCGAACAGAGAGCAGGTTGTGGAAAGCAAAGGCGAGGAGAAAGCTGCTGGAGCTGCTGTTGTAGGTTTAGGATTTTTATTGTTGTGTACTCTTGCTGTTACGGCTTCTAGGAGAAGTTCCTGCTGTTGTTTACTAGATTTGGGAAGGAATTCGGTGGCTGCTGTGAGGGAAACGTAGAAATAGGTAAGCAGAAAAGCATTCATGCAAACTATTGTAGGAATTTTTAAATCAGAATTTCTAAGAATAAGGAAGGATAATTTCTGCAACTAATACACCCAACAGGTTGCTGCTGAATTCAGGTCTTTTTACTAGTGGGAAGAAGGCAGTAAAGTGAAATTTTAAGGGGCGGGTACAAAAAGTCAATTAAAGGTTGCATGATTTACTAAAATCTATATTTTTCTTGATACAAACATTGTTGAATTTAGTAAATGAAAATAAAAAAAGCCAAATGAATATGTTCATTTAATGTATCTAAAATTTGTATGTTACAAACATAATTACTCACTGAGTTTATCATGTAAACTCAACATATTAAACTAAACTTTCATGTAAGTCTCCTAACAAATAGATGACTAAAAGAGAAGAGGAATACATCTACAAATGCAAGTAGGTAATCTATGGTTTATGTAAATATTAAGTAAGTGGAAGATTTTATTAGTAGTATGAGGCTAAATTTTCCACATTATCCAGATATGCTCCTCAACTAATACATACTGTAGAGAAACAATGTCACTAATTCTTATCTGGATTGAAAGATACAATCAGGTAGCCCCTTGTTTCTATGGGAATTTAAGATTATATTGTATTAGCGGAGAGAGCTAAAAGGGTAGAAATAGACATGCAAAATACCCAAAAAGATGTGAGTTTCAGAAGAGGGAGAGTGGTGATGTTATGAGAGCTTCTCAAGATTCACACAGCAAATCCATTTTATAATCTGAGAAGTTTAATTGGAAGAAGGCAAAGCCTAGTAGAAATGACAACCAGATGAGCAAAAACAATTGCAGTATGTGTGGAAGGCAACACATGGGAGAATGTCTATATGGTACAAATACTTATTTCTAGTGTCATCAACCAAGTCATATAGCTCAGAACTACCCTACTTTGGAGTAAAGACCAACAAAAGAATCAAGGATGAATAGTGGAACTCTGAGAAATGTAGGAAGACAAAAATTATAGAATCAGTTGCTTCTACTCCAGGACCAAGTCAAGGTCGATAGAATACTCAGCCTAGAGTATATGCATTGTCTCACCAGGATGCCAAGGACTCACCTGAAGTAATTACAGGTATGTTTTTATTTAATTCATGAGAATTTTGTCAATTGCATGATTAATCAAATAATATGAATAAACAAGTTGATGAGGACATCCGGCCGTGGAAAGTTTATCAAAGGAAGGGTTGGAGATCTACGGCTACAATCGGATTACTTTATTACTGAGCATTTATTTGTATTAGATTTAGTATGTGTAATTTTTCATTTTTACCCTCACTTGAGAGAGTAGGTTTATGTGACCCAGGGGGCATTTTTTTCATTTGATGTTTTATTGTATTTTGTCTATTTATAGGCCTCAACTCCACCTTGGGAGGGATGATGATTATTATGAATGAAATTTCTGAAATATGTGTCTTGATGTGTTTCGAGAGCTTTCAGAGTTCTTATGAAAGTTTATGTGAAGTCTCTAGGTGAGGGCAACGCAAGAACCTTCAGTCGCAGGAAGGGTCCGGGCTCATAGTTTATCTCCGCCTCCATCCACAATCAAGCTCGTCCTGCCACCATCTCCTCCGACAGCTCCAACCGACCCCTCCTCCTAACCCCCCCCCCCCCAAACACATGACCGAAACTTTCATGCCATCCCCACTTGTCTTTCTCTAAATTGATCCTCCACCATTTCCTAAATTAATCTAGTGCTAATTTTAGGAAATCTGAATTCAAATTTAAAGTCTCCAAAAGCCTTGATTTTCCTTTCCTAAATTGGTGGATTATTTTTGGAAAGGCATACCCATCAATAAATCTGAAATTTAAGTGAAAAATCCTCATCGATTCTCCTTCCTAAATTAGCCTAGCCTAATTTATGAAAATTTGAATTCAAATTTGCATTCTCCTAAAACCTTGAATTCTTTTCCTAAATTGTTGGATTATTTTTGGAAAGGTATCCCCATCAATAAATTTGAAATTCAAGTGAGAAATCCTCATTCATTAGCCTAGCCTAATTTATGGATATCTGAATTCAAATTTGAATTCTCCTAAAACCTTGAAGTACTTTCCTAAATTGTAGGATTATTTTAGAAAGATATCCCCATCAATAAATCTGAAATTTAAGTGATGAATCCTTATTGATTCTCTTTCCTAAATTAGCCTAGCCTAATTTATGAATATCATAATTCAAATTTGAATTCTCCTAAAGCATTCAATTCCTTTCCTACGTGTTGGGCCATGTTTGGAAGGATATCCTTATCATCAAATCTGAGTATTGATTGAACATTTGAAATAATTCTTCTTTCCTTTAACAATATGCTTTAATTGGCAACCCAATTAAGGCACCAAATCAGCCCCAATCTTTAATTAGGTCGTCCCCCCTTTTCCTCATTGATCCTTAGTCCTTACTACAATTATACAAATTATTTGAACATAAATCTTAGGTCCAGATTTCTGCTAATTGATGTCCTCTTATTTAGGTTGCCATCCAATGATGATTGTGTCTATTTTTCCACTATCAAGCGCTTACTATCTCCTTCCCAAATCATCTGTTGTCCAGATTTCCAGGGGACGATAGAACACTGTTCAAACGTGTGAAAGGGATTCGTATTGTTGTCATTCCTATCGAGACAGCCAAGCGACTTTGCAAGCTAAAGTCCTTATTAATTTATTTGTGATGCAGAACTAGAACGTGAGCATGTATTAATTTATTTGATTATGTAATGGTTCTCCTATTATCATGTGATTACTTGTTTAAACATGATCGCCCCCTTGCAAGCTAAAATCCTTATTTAAGTTCATTGGGAGTTAATTAATTGTCAATCTCTGTTCACGCATGCGTGATTTCCAACTCAACATCACTTACACATCTAGTTCTGCATCACAAGTAATATAGAAATTGTTAATATATATATATATATATATATGTCTATGTTAAAAAAAAAATAATACTAAGTGTTGCAGAGATGAGGATGCTTAGGTGGAAGAGTAGCTTTACCCTCAGAGATAGGATATGAAATGAGCATATCTGTAAAAAGGTTGGAGTAGCTCCAGTGGAAGATAAGATTAGAGAGAGTTGCCTTAGTTGGTTTGGTCACATTAAATGGAGGCCTTCTGATGACTCGGTTAGGAAAGTTGAGGTATTAGATTTGACTTATGTTAAGAAAGGCAGAGGTAGACCTAAAAAGACTTAGAAATATTAGAAATGATCTTTCTTTATTAGATTTAAATGAGAGTTTGACTTTTAACAGGACAAAATCACGAAAAAGGATTCATATAGCAAACCCCACGTAGTGGGACAAAGGCTTGATGTTGTTGTTGTTGTCTATGTTAATTCCTATAAAAATTTTATAGATATGATAACAATTCAAGGAAAGTAAGTACAAATTATCTTTGTTATAGAAGCTTCACACTCCTTCATTTCAGAGGAATTTATTATATCTGTTGGATTGAATGTTTATGAAGCAACTACAACTTTAAAAGTATTGATGTCCAATGTATCTAAAATGAATGTTAATAGTATATGCCAATTTGAATCCAAATAAATGAGGAAAGCAATCTTAGATGTATTACTATTGTATGAATTTGATATGATCTTGAAAATGGATTGATTATAAATCACTTTGTGACTATAGAATGTAATAAGAAGATTGTAAGATTTAAAATCCCTGGAGAAAAAAATGTACATTTTATAGAGATAGAGAAATTTCTTCAATGGTAATAACATATATGAAAGCTTGCAAATTTGTATCCAAAGGGTGTTAGTATTTTCTTGCTCAAATAAGGGAAACATATAAGGAAGTTAATTAAGAAAATCAAATTTCAAAAGATTAAGAGAGAGAAACTCTAGGTTTCTAGTGAGATAAAGGACTCCTTTTTTCAAAAATTCTGATTTGCGCTTTTCATGGCAGCGAACGGTTGTCGGGCGTCATCAACGGCTGGCGGTCAATTTGAGAGTCGACATGCTATTCCGACTCCTTTATTCTCATCACGTTCTAGCCTGACTTCTTCCCCTCCGCATTTGGCGACGATGTGTTACCTAATATTATGGACGGGAAGGTTCATTTTATGTCTGGAAAACCATTAGTTATTAAAGAAGGTGGTCTTCTTATTCAGAAGAAACTAGTTGAAGTTATTGGATCTCTGAGAAATTAATGGTTTTTTCATAAAACTGGGTCTCCGACTGAATCCATGAGAGTATCTAAAGGTGGAAACAGTGAAGCGTCGACATCTAATTCAAAGGAATATCCAACTAAATCTAGGTTGGATATGGAAGGCAATGTCGATTATCAGAAATTAATCCTTGAGGAGAATTGGAAACCCGAAGGTGGTGCTAATCAAGATGTATTTCAAATTGCTGATCTGAATAAAGTTCGTGTATGTGAAGAAGCTGAACTTACTGGCTGCACAGAGGAGAATGCACAAAATGTTTCAACATCGAAGGCTTCCAGTAATTTGTTACCAAATGCTTGGACAAAAAAGTCTAACATTAATGTCTCTAATCCGGACTTTGGGAAAGATTTTACAGGAGTAAACTTGGTGGTTAAACTTCACGCGGCAAATGAATTGAAGAATTCCGTGAAGCTTCAGAAATCTCTGGTTGTTAAAGTTTTTGGTGAAAGCATCCCATTCCCAGTGATTTGCATGGAATTAAGAAAGAATGGTCTCAATTCGGTAAATTTCATCTAACAATACTTGGTTTGGGATGGCTATTGTGTGCATTTGAAGAACAAGAGGCATTGGACTCAGTTTTCTCTAGTGGCCCTTGGTATGTGAAAGATAACATAATTGGTATGGATAAATGGTCGCCAGCATTCTCCCCATTATCCTTGAAAGCGCTATCGTCTCCGGTTTGGATTAGAATGCCAAACCTTCCTCTATAATGCTGGGATGAAATTAACATATGTAGAATTGCTTCAATGATTGGGAAGCCGTATATGATAGATGGGAATTCATTCCAATGGAGTAGAAGGAAACTCGCTAGGGTTTGTGTTTGCATAAACCTGGATTCCAAGCTTCCCTTGGGAGTTTGGGTTGAAGGATCTTCGGGAAAATTCTTTCAAAGAATCGAGTATGAGAAGATTCCAAACTTTTGTTTTTGTTGTGGCAAAATTGGACATCTGAGAGACCAATGTCCTGTTAAAACAGTGAAGGAATTCCAATCATCCCAAAACAAAAATTCTCTGACTTCTAATGCAAATTCAGTCCAGGAGGAAGCCTTGATTAAAGAAGTGGTTTCAAATGATATTGAATACGGACCTTGGATTCATGTAAACTTCAGATGAAAAAAGTTTAAATATCAAGGTCTAAGAATCAATTCTCAGAACAATTCAAATGTTCAAACCGGTAACATCAAATTTCACACGAAGAATCCTATGGTGTATAAGAAAATGGAGAAAACAGTAATTGAAGACAATGGAAGACAAGCTTTGGAGTTGAATAATGTTACTGCAACTGTGGAATAGAGGGTGGAAAACTCGGAAGAGGTACCAGCTACAGATTTTCAGCATAATGAAGGAAAAGCTAGTTTTGGTATGGATTCTCTTCTCCCAGTCATATCTTTTTTTTTCTCCCAGTCATATCTATTGATGAAAATAAATACAAACTGTTAAATGATGAAGTTGAGGAAGGAGAAATTGTTATTCCCATTAAGGATGACTTTCCAAAGGTTTGTGACAACATTAATCATGTGGAACACAGCAGTAGTATGGTGGATAGTGGTAATGAAAAAAAATTGGAGGAAGCAAAAGAATCTGGTTCAAAAAAGAAAGGTTCTAAGCAACTCAAGGGCTTAGGTCCTATAAAATTGGCTTCAAGGAGTAGAAGATTAGAGGGAGATCAAAAGGAAAAAGTGGGGAATCCTTCCCCTCCTTTGCATTAATGTCGTACATTGGCTTCTGGAATTGTAGGGGAGCTAGGAAAAGAAGAGCTTCCCTATATATGAAGGAATTTGTTAAAGAAAATGGGGTTTTTTTTCTGGGTTTGTTGGAAACTAAAGTTGGCTTGTTTATAGCAAAGATGTAGATCTGTTAATTGGAGCAGGAGAAGGTTGGCATTTTTTCCAAGTCCCTTCGGTTGGGTTATCTAGTGTAATCAGGGTTCTTTGGAGGTCGGAATTGGTTACTTTCAGAGTTTTGGAATCTTCAAGCCAATTCATCATTGGGGAGATAGATGTTCAAAACAAAGGAAGTTGAAGAATTGCTACGATCTATGGTAGCACAGATGTATATAAGAGAAGAATGCTATGGGAAAAATTGCAATTATACTCTACGAAGGATAAGGCATTGATTATTGGAGGTAATTTCAATTGTCTCCTCAATAAGGAAGACAAAAGAGGTCGGAAAAGATTCATTTATTCATTATGTGAAAAAGAAATGGAGACTTTTCTTGTAAACAATGACCTTCACGAGGTGCGTTGTATTGGACTCAAATACACATGTTGCAATAATAAAACTTGAGCTGATAGAATCCTTGAAGGACTAGATAGGTGCTATTTGTGAATTCAGATGCCTTAAGTTCTCTTCATCGGCTAGTGGTAAGGCACCTAGCTAGAATTGCCTCGGATCACTGTCCAGTAATCTTAAATATCTTGGATTACAATGTAGTTCTTAAAAAAAATATTAAATGTTAAGATGTTTGGATATCAAATCCAGCATCATTTGTTGTAGTAAAAAAAGTATGGAGCATGAAAACAGAGGGAGATTTTAGCCAAATTCTGAATTGTAAGATGTTGAGGACGTTGAAGGCTTTATACTACTGGAGTAAAGATAAACACAAGGCTCTAACTCAAAGGAAAGATTATCTCAATAAGGAGATCCTGGAGCTACAAGAAAAAGAAAGCTGAGAAGGGCTCATGGGTGATGATTGCTTTGATACTCAAAACAAAGGTAGGAGATTTCAATTCAAACTTAGCTCGACTCAACACTTGGTGGAGACAACGTGCCAAAGTGAAATGGGCTAAGGAAGGAGATATCAATTCCAATTTTTTTCATGCTTATGCAAGTGCAAGGAGAAATGCCAATTTTATAAGTAAACTCAAAAATGAAGATGGAACGGAGACTGAAGATCTACGCCAAATTGAAGATCGCTTCTTTCAATTTTTTCAGATGAAATGGGAGTACAGGGAGTGCATATTGGATGGATGGCTGAAGTCTTGTTTTTGCTTGGAGGAAGAGGATGTCAGCAGACTAAACAGAGAATTCTCTATTGGAGAAGTTGAGATGGTCATTAAAATTCTGGGAACTATATAGCTCTGGGTAATGATGGAGTCACATACTCATTTCTTAAAGGCTATTGGGACATCATCAAGGATGACCTGTGGAAAGCTTTAAATCAGTTTTTTCTAACAGGAAATATGAATTCAAACTGGAAAGAAACTCTAATTGTTTTGATTCCCAAAGTTTCTAACCTGTTACCCATCCAACTTCAGACCAATTAGTTTGTGCAATGCAATTTACAAAGTGGCGCCCAAAGTCATTCTTAATAGATTATCTCCTGTCATTCACAAGTAATTTCAATTAAACAAGCAGCGTTCCTGAAAGGCAGGGCTATGCCGGATCACATCATGGTAGCTCATGAAATCTTCCACAAATTCAAATATTAAAAGTTCTCTAGTGGTTTGGTTTCTTTCAAGCTAGATTTGGAGCAAGCCTATGACTCCATGGGATGGCCAAAATTAGAAAAAGCTCTAAGGTATTTCAGGTTTCCTTCTACAATTTCTTCTTTAATTTGGAATGTGTTACAAATCAAAAAATTTCTTTATTAATTAATGGAAGCTCATCAAAATGGATTGAGGCCAAATGTGGATTTCGTCAAGGTTGTTCCTTATCACCTTATATGTTCATTCTTTGTGCTCAATTATTGACAAATGCATTTAAACAAAGAGGTGAAAATTATGGTGTAAGCATTTCTCCAAATGGGCCAAGGATCTCACATTTGTTATATGCGGACGATATCATTATTTTTTCTAAAGCAAATGTGAAGGAGGTCAAAAATATCAAATGCATAATAGATGATTTCTGTGGTTGGACTGGTCAAAAAGTGAATGCTAACCAATCATGTGTGCTTTTCGGGAAAGCTGTAAATAGAAGGAAGAAGAAGAAAATAAACCGCATTATGGGAATCAAGTGTTAAAGAATTTCATTACCTTGGGACATAGATATCCTTCAGGAGGTTAGTTGGCCAAGACTTCCAATTTATTAGTGAAAAGGCTCTAAAAATGATTAATATTTGAATAAGCAAATTCATTTATTTGGTTGGAAAAATAAATTTGGTTAAAACGTTTTTGCTTTCTTATACTATTTTTCATAGTACCCAATCCATGGTTCCAAAAAGTATTATTGATGAGATGGACAAATTGTGTAGAAGCTTCATATGGAATAAAAAAAATGGTAGTCATGGTATGCATTTTGTTAGTTGGAATGTAATGTGCTTGCCGGTAAAATGGAGTGGAAGAGGACTTCTCTCTTGTTATGATAAGGTAGGGCCCTTAAGAGCAAAACTTGCATGGAGATACAATCAAAAGGAAGAATCCTTATTGCATAGAGTGTTATTTCCCGAATATGGATTCATTTTTGAAGTCAGGTTTTCAAAAAGGAAAGTTTCAACTGCTTGGAAAATTATTCATAATGGAGAATTCTTAAGAACAATTGTAAGGTGGAACATTGCAGATGGGGAATCTATAAATGCACTTAAAGACATTTGGGTATTGGATAAAAACCTTAACAGATGGCCAACTTATTTGATTCCTCAAGAATTAGAAGAAGTCTCGGTGGACAGGTTGATTTCAAGTGGGAGAGGGAATATTGAGGAGCTAAACAAAGTCTTCGGATCAGAACTAGTTAGTTTGATCATGCAAACTAACATATCTTCAAAATTGACTAAAGATTGTTTGGAGTTAATATACAGTAGATCAGGCAAATCTATCTCTTCAATGGCATTTGAAGCTTCAGTCCAGTATTCTCATCCATTTTGTTATTGGAGCTGGATAAAGAACGCAAAGCTCTCACCTCGAGTTGAAGGATTTTGGTGGAAACTATTTAACAGAGCAATCCCGACATTTGAATTCTTATGCTATAGAAGATTGCAAATGCAAGATGGATGTCCTAGAGATTGCAACATGAGAGAAGATATTGAGCACATAGTTGTTAAATGTAAAAAGCTGTATGCGGTGTACAGTATAAGAGGCTTCCCGAGGATTCGCGCCGCGAGAATAGGAGGATTCAACATATATCTTTTGATGCTGTCAAATGCTTCTTGGCACTCTTCGTCCCATTTGAATCGGACATCTTTCTTCATCAGCTTTGAAAATGGCTGGCATGAATCTCCGAATGAAAGCCAGTTATCCTTGTAGCGAGCAAAGCTGTCGAAGGTTCTTTGGTGGTGGCATCTCCATGATTGCCTTGATCTTGTTGGGGTCGACTTCAATGCCTCGATATCGAACAACGTACCCTAGGAATTTGCCGGAGGAGACCCCGAATGCACACTTGAGAGGGTTCATCTTCAGATCATATTTTCTGATTCTTTCGAACACGATCCTCAAGTCATCTAAATGGTCTTTTCGGTCCATGCTCTTAATGACCAGGTCATCTACATAGCATTCGACCTTTTGATGGATCAAATCATCAAATATACGAGTCATCGCTCGTTGGTAAGTGGCACCAGCATTCTTTAGGCCGAAGGGCATGACCGTGTAGCAGAATATGCCTATAGGCGTTCTGAATGATGTATGTCTTTCATCTTCCCGCGCCATTTTAATTTGATTGTAGCCCGACGATCCGTCCATGAAGGAGAACATATCATAGTTGGAAGTGTTGTCAACTAGAAGCTATGATACCGGGAGCGGAAAGTCATCTTTTGGGCATGCCTTGTTGAGGTCCCTGAAGTCAATGCATATACGAATCTGACCATTCTTCTTCTTAACAGGGACGATATTGGAAATCCAGTCGGCGTATTTCTTCACGAATAAAGCGAGCATCTATAAGCTTCTTCGTTTCTGCAATCACCTGTTCTTCAATCTCCAATCTCATTCTCCTCGGAGCTTGCTTGATAGGCGCTGCATCGGATTTGATTGCTAATCTGTGAACTGCTACTTCAGGGGATAAGCCGGGCATCTCAGCATATGTCTAGGCAAAGCAGTCCCTGAATTTACAGAGGAGCTCTTTTATTTCTTCTACTTGATCTTCTGGTAGAAGAGAGCTAATAAAGGTTGGGCGAGGGTCTTCCTCAGTTCCAAAGTTGACTTCTTTGAGCTCATCCATAGTGGCTGCCTGTCTACCATCTTCAAGCTCTTCTGGTGCAGGATCGGCTTCTACGGGTTGTTCATCATAATCATCAGCCTCGTATGTCTCTTCAGCATCATCATCTTCGGATTCAATTTTCACGCATGTGATGGCGCGACAAATCCCTTTTCGGAGGAATTTTCGCTTGATGAATCTGATACCTTTATATGCATCTGTATCCTTCTGTCGTAACGGACGCAGACTCCTCTCATACCAGAGGCCCAGACTTGTACGAAGTTGTTGCTTGGTGGTAGGAATATTGATTTGCTTTCGTAGCATTCTTTGAATATTCTTGGTATTTAATTTGGGTAGCCTCGTAGGAAATAATTCCTCGGAGTCGAGGAGCATGCAATCCCAGTCATGATTCTCCTCTTCGCGTATTCCCGTGGAATACAATACATTTCCAGGTGCAGTCCCCTTGTTTAGAGGAGGCAGATGAAGAGAGGAAAGTTCTTCAATCTTATGCACCTCGCGTAAAATAATTTCTTTGAAGTGTTGCAAGGGAACACGTGTGACTACGAGTACGCTGTCTGAAATTGACAGACTGTCTATTCTTCTGGAGAACACACTCTGTACTGAATTCATGTAGATTGAGTCGTAGTCATAATCATCATTTGAAAATTCAACCTGCCTACTCCATTCATCCGTGGACTGGCATATTTTTCGAAATTTTGCAGGAGAAACATCATCTTCATCTGTGTCGCTCCCAAGATGAGGTACATATTTCTTTTCTTTAGGGATGGTCGGTGCCTTGGGAAGAGTCGACGCTGCCTTCTTTCTCCCCACCTGCTTCTTCTGACCTTCTTGTTTAGGTTTCTTTGCAGCCTTTGAATTTGATGCCCTAGCCTCAAGAGAACTTGACGACTTTTGCTTCTTTGGCATGAAGTACTTAGCATCCTCATAAACTGTTACTTCATGTACTACAAAGGACTGGATATCACCAGAAATTCTGAATTCTTCTCCTTCCTTTAGATATTTCATACACTGGTGTAATGTTAACGGGACAACGTCGTATTCATGCAGCAAGGGGCGACCCAGTAGTGCCTTGAACGAAGTGTCTGCATCAATTACATGGAATTTGGCTTTCGTATGGAGTTCCTCAAATACAAGAGGAAGCATAAACGAACCAAGAGTTTTCTGCCCTTTCTCGTTGAAACCATGCACCATCAACTTGTCTTGCCCAAGATGTTCCACATCAAGGCACAACGATCTCAGTGCTTTAAGACTCATAAGATTTACGAAAGATCCAGGATCGATCAAAATTCGAATGATCATCATATCGTCGCTCTCTGCTGTAACATACAATGGGCGATTATGATCTGCCGTTCCAAGCATCATATCATCCTCAGCAAAGGTGATGAGGGGCTCATTTCGAACTTGCAAGACTTCCGTCAAGTTGCGTTCAGCAAAATACGCTTCATATCTTTCGGGATCCTTGAGAGCTTTGATCAAAGTCTCTCGAAGGTCTTTAGACATCAAGAGAGCATCATATATGCTAAGTTGCACTGGGATCTTTCTCAAATGGGATAAGATATTGTAATCTGCCCCTTGGACAAAGTATTATTATTTTTGGATCTTCGAGAATAATATCTTCATTGATAACTATCTCTTTTCCCTTATCTTTATTAGGAATCCCCTTCTTTTGTGGAGGTGGCAGTACTTTGCCACTTCTCAATCGTACTTGGGCCATCTCATCTGATTCAGACTTATTTGATGAAGCATTCTCTTCAGAGTCAGCCATTGTTGTATCTGGGGATTCATTTGTAGACTCAGAATCGTTTCCCAGCTTCACTTGCTTCATTTGTGATTCTATGCTTGGGTTTGAATCTTCATCATATGGAAAACATAGATCATCTGAACTAAATTCCATTGATGATACCATTAGACAGAACTCAGGAGCCGCTTCTTCAGCGTATCTCTCCCTATCTGATATCTCTGATGTCGTAAAGATGACTCGGCATGTTTCTATAGGAAGAGATTCAGCCTCAGCTTCTTCTTCCTTTTTATCTATTTTGAGCTCTTTCATAAAATCACCAAGCTTAATAGGCCTCCTGACAGTCTGGTAATATTCACCCAAACTATCAATAGCCTTTTGAGTTGCAGTCTTCTTCGCCATAGGCTTCAACTTGGCTTTCTTCTTAGAAGACTTTGGCTTTGCTTTGCCAGATTTGGATGAGCTAGCTTGGCCAGGTTGCTATTTAGAGGTGGATACTTGTGATACAAGCAACCATTTTAAGTTCAGTACTGGCTCAGTAGGGGACTTCCACTTGACACCAGGAACTCCTTCTTGCTGTTTCAGCATTTTTGTTGTCTTCTTGGAGACCACAGTCTCCCATTGTTCCTATTGGACAGATTCTTTTGTTGTTGTTTCTTCAGGCGGGAGTACGGAAGAGGACGTGACTACCCGAGTGGATTTCTTTCTGGGACAAACTAACACATTATCTGATAATGTTAATTCTCTCATCTTGTACATCTTTTCCAACCAATCTTTGAAGACATAACAATCTTCAATTGGATGACTGACTACCCGATGATATGGGCAGTAGTTTGGGTCTCCACTGTGTTTAGACTCTTCAGGTCTTTTGCATTCTGGCAACTCCAGACCGTTCTTGAGTGCTTGTCGGAACAATTTAGCGACACTCTCCCTTTTAAATGAATATTCTTTATTTATTTTCTCCTTGAGGGAGGGGAACGTTCTATCATCAGTTCCCATAATTTGCCTCTGGCGCTCTCCTCCACCAGGGAAGGCTCGAGATTTGTCATTTCCTCCAAGTACCAGCTTTGACTGAGGATTTGAACTATAAAAGCCTGCTTTGGCTTTTCTTTGTATTGCATTGGTTATTTTCCTTTATCCATATTATACACTGCTTTTTTACCTTTATCCGGCCTAGGAGGAAATACGGAGTAAACATCATTTCTCCTAGCATCAGGCGCCTTAGCCTTTTTGGGTCTGTCAGGGAGGCTTTCAGATTTTGATAAGTTTAACTTTTCAAACTTTGACACCCTGTCCAACAGATCTTGGAAAGTAGTGATTGAAGCCATGTACAGGAAGGGTTGCATTTTATCATTAATGTTCCCCATCAACAATTGGACTGCATGCTCTTCTTCCACCTGCTGCTCGCACTTCATGCTGAGATTGCGCCAGCGTGTTATATATTTCATCACTTACTCATCCTTCCTCCTTTTATCAAGGGCAAGATCAGCAATGGTAGTCTTCTCAGTTGCACTGGCGAATCTTTTCACGAACAAGGCCTCCAACTCCGTGAAGGTCTTCAAAGAATCATTTGGCAGTTCGGCATACCATTCGAAAGCAGTTCCACTTAAGCTGCTCACGAATTGCCTGAATAACAAAGCATCATTGCCTCCTGTATTTCCACAGGTTGTTTTGAACTGCGTCAGGTGTTGTTTGGGATTTTTATTGTCATCAAAGATGTTGAACTTCGGTACAGAATATCCCTTTGGATATGGCACCTGATCGTATTCTGATGGGTACGGGCGACCTTTGCCTATTCCGCTTGTTCAGCAGCTATAATGGTTTTAATCTTTTCACTGATTAAGCCTTCCAATTGTGATGCAGTTACAGGTTCAGAGGAACTCGCCACATTTTATGGAGTACGCTGGCGGGTTTGATCATCATTCTTATCGCCACCTCCAGGTACACCTTTCACTCCTGAGGCTTGAGGCGCTTGAGGGTTTTGAGAATTAGCAGCTTGGTTGACGGGCTGAACCGGTCCAGGGCCCACAGAAGTGGTCTTCTGCATCATTTCCATCATGGCCGTTATTTGAGTGATCATCTCAGTCATTTTATCATTTAACTGAGAGATTTCTCTGTCTTTCCTTCGCATCTATCGCCTCATTTGATTTCTCATTTCAGTGAGTGTGATGTCTTTGCCAGCGAAGGGGTTTTCTCCGACCTCTTCTTCTTCCTCATCTCCTTCTTCTGAAGAGCGAGCACTTCGGCTGGCAATAGATCGAGCCCTGTGGCGACGTCGATAAACACGTACGCGCGGCTGTGATTGTTGGTCATCTTCATCACCATTATCTTCCTCTTCAACATCGACGTGGCTGACCATACGAACCACCTCGATCTCCATAGTGTCATCATCGTCATATTCTTCTTCATCTTTATCTTCTTGTACCCGAATTTCTGAGCGGCGTCGCCACTGAATTTCAGGTTCTCGGCTTTGAATGACTATTTCTTCAACCCGTGGACTACGATCGAAGTGAACTTCCTCTTTGGTTGAAGTAGGAGAATGACAGGATCTCCTGGAAGACTCTCCAGGATGTCGACTGTCAATATAATTGTCGTCATTATGGGCCTTCTTTTGGACCCATCTCTGACGAGTTTTGTTAGCGGGGGCGGATCTCCGGGAGACTATTCCGGATGTCACGCTTGAACTAATCCTTTCTTCAAAGATATTTTCTCTTCGAGGCTTCGGCCTCCAAACTTGCTTCCCTTTCCACCGGGACCTTTCGGCGGCGGATCCCCGAACATATGATTCAGGTGTCACGCCCCGATGCTCACCGCGCGGAGCTTGTTGTCGGTAATCTCTTCTTTCAACTATCACAGCAGATGATAGTCTATTTCTTGGAGGAGTTCTTCGAGCCTCAACAATCAATAGCCGTTGGAACTTCTTTTTCATTAAGCCCTTCTCCTTAACTGTCTTCAGTACTCGATGCACCCGGGCAGACAGGCGTTCGGGCTCTCTTATCTTCTGAGGGGTTGGAGCTTCAGGTCGACGCTCCCAGAAAGATTTCTTGAGCTCACCAGAAGAGCTATTTCTTTTGTTCCACTTCAGGTTAGAAAACTTATTTTGAGTGGGGATATTGACTTCTGGTTCTGGTGCTGGCAGGTTAGAGGAATGGACTGGTATAGGTAATTGCTGAGCTTGCAGCTCTGCATTTCTCTTCCTCCTCTACCTTCTGTTGAGCCTTCCTCCAGATGCGGAAGCCTCAGCATCATACCTCCCAGATGCAGCAATCTCTCTGGGCAGGGTAGTGGTGTTGGCAGTCACCACAGAAACTTTCCTTCCATCAACAACCCTCTTTGCAGTAAGGGTTTCAGGCTGGGATAATCTTTCAAATACAGAGGCTCTTCTTTGAACAGCACCTCTGGCAGCAGTCCTTGCAGAGTGAGACCTTCCAGAAAATTCTTCAGAGTTGACGCCGTACATAGGAACGGCTGCAGCCCTTGCAGTAGCTGCTGAGAATTCGAGCCCACCAAAGTGGATGGTGGCTCCAGTATTTCCGGTGTCTATGACAGCATTAGCCAGTTGAATTCTGGCTCCTCGTCCCAGTTAGGCGGTCATCGGTGTGTCCTGCATTTCCATTCTTCAAGAAAAATGAAAGGCAGGGATTAGTCATCAGAATTGATACATCACCCGCACTTTCATAAAACAGAAATAACGCAGAACAAATAATAGAAGCAGGAGAATTAGCATGGAATTAAAAACCCTGCTAAACGAATTTCCATTGATCTTATTTAAAAGATTCATTTTCAGGAAATTTAAAATTTGATTTGGTTGCTACTATAGCCTTTTAGTGACTAGCCAGAGATGGAAAGAGAAACCATTCCCCAGCGGAGTCGCCAAAAATCTGTGGGCGATTCCGATTGTTGGCTTTTAGCTCTATCGGGACCTTTCAGTGATGGATTTTTGGACATAAGGACCAAATGTCACATCCTGATGTTCACCGTACATAGCTCAATATCATCATCATTTTTTTTTACTGCTACTATAGCATTTAGACAACTAGCCAAAGATGGAAAGAGAAACCAATCCCCAGCGGAGTCGCCAGAAATCTGTGGGCTCCGAAAATTCGGCCCCGGCCACCGCTCGCCTTTTCTTTTATTCGGCGAGGCCGCGAGGGAGTTTTAACGGATAAGTTCCGGGGTAAATTTTGGAAGGCAGATGGGTTTGTAGATAAGACACTACCCAGAGATTTCGCCCTCATTTTGCGAGGACTTTATGATCTGAGTTCTGGTTTCCTATAGGCGCAAGCCCCTATAGTTAATTATCCCTCCCGATCACGAGAGAGAACTTTCGATTAAGGCTAGTCGTCGATCAGATACGTAAAGATACGTGTTATCTGGCATATAGTAGCAGCAATAAGTATTGGTATTGAAGATTGAAAGTTTGGAATTTGAAGGGTTTGGATATCGGGAATTGAAGAATTGGGTTTGAAAAGTTTGATATTTAAAATAGGAAATTTCACCATCTTGTACTTAAAGCGGATGGTGGGGGAATGGATGATAGACTCGATCAAGATCCCATGGTTCCGTCGTCCCGGGCCATCGTGGTCCCTGGTCTACTTAGTCAGAGGAGGTAGTCGACCCAACCTGACAGAAGGATCCTTGTCGGCAGCCATGGGTTGCTTCGTCCAAGGGGACCTTGTAGACCTGGGGTGAATGTTTGTATAAGGGGACAAATTTGAATCCACCTTAGCTAACAGAGGCTTTATGCCCTATCGATCATATCCTATTGATTCATATCTCAAGGATTCAATGTCATTAAGGAGCGTATTGGCTCTGGCCATAATCGCTATCTGTGGTGCCATTTGGCGGCAAAACCACTCGGTTCAGAGGGCCCCGGGTCATAACCGTTTACATGCAGTGTCATTTGGCGGCAAAACTGCCGGTTAGAGGACACGTACCACGTCCTTACTGGCAAGAGATTGTTTGAGAATGGATCCTAGTAATATTTTCGACTAGGCATTTAGCTCTGTGTAAGCTAAAGTAATCTTTAATTTGTCCGCCCCGGCAAACTGTTGCGGATGGTGGATGGATTTGCTTTAAGTTTTTGATGGATTTATTTCATTTTAAATATTTTTGGAATTTTCTGGATTCTGGATGATTTTTGGAATTTTTTGGGTTTTTGGATTTGGACTTTATAGAGTTTAGATTTTCTGACATGTGAATGGAATTTGAAAGTATTTGTGAACCCCTCCGGTTGAGATAACCAATCAATACGGCAATCATCGGGGTATTTGGGGTCATTACTATTTGTAGCTTGAACCTTGTCAACTCAGCCAAGCTATTGTCTGAGGATCGGGTTTCGTATGCTTTATGCCCTTGATAGTAAATTCTTATTGTTATAGACCTTGAAGGCCTAATATGAATGTATTGAAACAAATACATCGGTCCCCACAACTATGTATTTGTTTGAAGGTTCGAAACCCTGTCGACTCCTATTGATCTGTATAGAAGGATCAGATTCGAACCTGAATTCACTTATCGACCCGCGCAGCATCCCTAGACGTCACGTGTGTACCAATAACACGCTCGCCGGGGCCCATGCGGGTTGATATTGTATTTACCCCTTGTGTACCTATGTGTATACAAACTACGGTGCACGTGTAGGGGTACTTTGAAATATTTGTAGTTGTGCATGTATTTTTCATTTGAATGCACAACATTTCTTTGAAGAGCTTATACACGCCTTCTGTCTGCTTGTACAAACGTTGCAGATCCGGTGGCGTTCCAGCTTGATGCTACGAGGCGTTTCTGCATCTTGATTGTCTCCCCTTTTCTCAATCACCGAGGATGAATTTTCTGGATTTTGGAGTCAAAGACTGCTGATTTTGGGAGAACTCCTTTTAGGATCTTCGGTTTAATGAACTTGTTATTTTCGGTGTTTGTGGATACCCGAACTGTTCTCTTTTTAATTATAGAACTAAAAAGAAACTTTGGAACACCAGGAAGTTTGGTTCTAATTTGTTCAAACATTTCTTTTCTGATTTTGCAAGGGAGTGTACTTTTTCGTACATCGAACCGCTTTTGTACCCGGTGTACTTGTAGATTTTGACCATCACTATCATAGGTGATATCCATACTTGTGTCCACAGTAATTCATTGTACTTTTAATACACTGTTGTTATCCACAAGCATCCATTTGCAGGGGGCTGCTGTATCAGCTACGAGTTCCTAGGAGTATTCGTAGGAGAACCCTTGCTTTTGCATTGAAACCACCTTTCACCAATCTCAGGTGGTCTGATTGTACTTGTTTGACCTCGTAGGGATCGTCGCAGGAGATAGTTATACTTGTGCCCACAGTGGTTCGATATGCTTACGATATGCCCACTATTGTTATCCACAAATAGCTCGTATTTGTTTGCAAGGATCCATCGTGTTTGCTACGAATTCCTAGGAATGTTCATAGGAGACCCTCGTTTCTTGCATCACATCCACCCTTTCAACAATCTCGGGTGGTTTTATTGTATTACATTTGTTTGAAGGAAGGCGGATCCCCCATCATTGGTCTCTCATATCGCCATCTCAATAAACAGGCATTTGTGGGGATTGTTGTAGGAGTTCGTGCATCGAGGCCTTGTAGTTTGAATTTCCTTGTGTATGATTCAAGCTTTATTCCTTGCATGTGTTTGAATCTGAGTAAAGTTTCATTCAAACTTGAATTCATCAAGTTCACAAGTCCCCACTTGATGTCGTATAGCCTGAGTTCAAGAACGTATTCAAGTTCTTTGGCCAGATCAAGTGCAAGACTGGATCCCTTCTTGTTCTTGACGGCTCAGGCTCTTGTATAGTTCATGTCGAGTTTAGAACCCAATTTGAGCTTTAGCATACGAGTTCACTTGCAAGTTTGACTGGCTTTGGCAGCAAGATCTTCGTCATTTGATTCAAATTTAAGACTTCTGTAAGTTTGTTCGTTGTTTTGCTTTGTTCCAGTGTAAATGCTTGTTCAAGCCAAAATCAACATCTTTGATTGATGTTCTAGTTTTATTCAAGTCCCCTACAGTCCAAGTCTTCAAGTTCAAATGTTTAGTCCATGTCCTTGCTCGTCTTACAAGTTTAAGTTATGCTCATTTAATTTGAATTTCGTTCCATTTGAATTTTATTTTGTTTGAATTTGAACTTTAGAAATTATTTAAATTCTGTTCAGGTCCTCTGCTCTTATTCAATCAAGTTCAAAAGTCCACTGCTCCTTGTTCATTTGAGTGTAGGTTCTTGTTCTTTTATGTCCAAAACATGCTCACATATAGGCCAAAATTCTGTCCAAGTCCACGGTGCCTTCAGTCTGAATTTCGACAGCCTCCCAACGTCTCCCCCGTTTAGGGGAAAAACCAAGAGGCAACCTTCCCCTCGACGCTACGTGAGCGCTTCAGGTAGATGTCAAAAGTGACACCGCGGTCGCATATTTTATCAAAAATCCCCGCCCGCTACGTGAGCGTTTAAGGGTGTGGAGCACGAGTCAGAAAAAAGCAAATTTCCCCCCTCTGCACCATGTGGGCGTTCGGGGGTACTTATATTAAAAAAAAAAAAGAAAACACATTTTTTATATCCCCTTCGCCGCAAGTGTCGCACCGGTTTCCCACCCTAAACGCTACTTGAGCGCCTCGGGGGTTTGCCGGCTCGTTGCAAGCTTTGAAGAGGGATTCTTAAATCGTCGCGAGCATCGCATCGGTTTCCCACCCTAAACGCTACTTGAGCGCCTCGAGGGTTTGCCGATTCGTTGCAAGCGTCGAGAAAAGAATCGAGGCGATTTCCGCCTCGTCGTAGGCGTCGTACTAGCTTCCCTCCCTATAACGCCACGTGGGCGCCTCGGGGGTTTGCTAGCTCGTCGTAAACGTCGAGAGGGAAATCTAGGTTTAGGGGTTATACCTTTGGGGCCGGTGGACCGGCGGTGGAGTTGGCTCGGATGTCGAGGCGGGAGAAGGCACGAGCATTCTTTGTTATTAATCTTAATTAATTACAATTAATAATAATTAAATTTAACTAATTATAATTAATCATAATTAATAATAATTAATAAAAAATAACATAATTAATTATGATTAAATTTAATTAATCATAATTAATTGGAAGTTATTATTTTTAATTAACTATAATTAAATTATAATTAGCTTAATTAATTAATATTAATTACAACTAATTAAAATTAATATAAATAATATCATTCATTTTTTTTGTTTGGGATTTACGGGATTCGACCGAGCAAGCGCACGAAGGGAAGAAAGTTACCTTCACTTCCAGCGAGCTTCTGTTGATGCTTCCGATCAAAATGTAACTTCCGATCCGACTTGAAGGGAAAGTCGACGGAGGAGCGATGTCGGACAGCCAGGAAGGAGCCGAAGAAACGCACGGAAGGTAGAAAGTTATCTTCACGGCAAGCGAGCGCCCGTTCTTACTTCCGATCAAAATGGCGTAACTTCTGATCCTTTAGGAAGGGAATGCCGACGGAGCGAAGTCGAGCAGCTACGAAGGGAGAAAGTTACCGTTCCAGCAAGCGAGCTCCTCTGCTTGCTCTGTCGAAACTTCCAATCCTACAGCAAGGGAAAGTCGTAGAAGGAGCGGCGTCAAACAGCTACGCAGGAGTCGGAGAGCATTCGAGAGAGGGAGAGCTCGGAGTCGTCGAACCGAAGAGCGGGGGCTTCGGCCTCTTTTTAACGTCGAGGGAGATCGTGTGAAGAAGCGACGTCGATGTGCCAGCGACGTGAGAGGAAGACGTGCGCGACGTGGGGGGCGACGTGCTTCGGCAGAGCAGGTAGGATTTGATTTCTTTTTTTTTTTTTGCTGACTACAGGTCAACAATTGGGCAGCAAGGGCACTAGCGGTGGTGCTCAGGTGGTATTCTTAGAGCCTCAAACCTCTCTTAAATCTCCAGTCTAACTCAATGGCCTTAAGGTCCCCCTCATATAGAGAGTGGACCTATAACAAATTTTTTAGAGGAGCATGCCACGTAAATATGGAGAAAACATAGATAAAATATGGTGCACTCCACTAGACGTCTTATATTAATTCTCTCGATCATAAATCGTTTCTTGAGCATATATGTGCCTCAATGATATCGGAACCAAGCAATCTTAAGCTTGTTAAATTCATCTCGTTCAGCTACTCGATTTGACTTTAAGCATATCATATTTGAAAATAATTTGATCATCCAATTAATGATATGAGCTTCCAATCACACTTGAAGCCCTTGATTTGAGCTCATTCATTCTCGGATTGGACGACTTTTGATGACGTTGGGTTCATGTCGT
This sequence comes from Dendrobium nobile, assembly GCA_022539455.1. NCBI lineage: Eukaryota > Viridiplantae > Streptophyta > Magnoliopsida > Asparagales > Orchidaceae > Dendrobium > Dendrobium nobile. Next base: position 71,713,676 of record CM039735.1, on the reverse strand, counting down.
CGAGACGTTTAGTTCGACAATAAATTTGTTAAGAGTTTTCAATTGAAATATGCCTCAAGATTCATGCCCAATCAATGCGCTTTTTTGTTATGTATCAATAACCATCATTAAAAACAAGCTAACAGCATGCTACATGACCATTAAATGCATTAATCATTCGAAAATGAAATAAAGAACTCAGGAGAAGGCTGTTAAACTCCCAATAAATTATTAACACATGCAATCTTCATAAATTAGCTTTCAGACGTGCAAACCAGCATATCAGAGTACGACTATGAAACAAATAGGAAATAAACCTTCTTATGCATAAAGAAACTTACTGGGTACAACTGAAGTGACATGAAATCCAATATTTACAACAATTCCAGAAGTACGTTTTGAAGCATACAGGGCCAACACTGCCTGTAATTTTAAGTATGAAATACAATCAGTGATCAAATACACAACATAATTAAGTAGAATGAGATTTCAAGGCATCAATGACTAAATACACTAGTAACATAACAAGGTAGAATAAGACTTCAATTTCAGTAGACATGTAAATCATAAGAAAGCAAATCTGCATACAAAGATTTAAAAGCGCAAGTACAAAAATCAAGACAGCTAAAGCAGTTGTGTTTAACTAGTGTTCTTGAAGGTAAGCTGGGCACTTGCCTAGGTGCTCGGGCATGGCCATAGCTCCACGCACATCTCTTGGATGAGCTCAATTACAAAGGTATGCCTAGGTGATCGTCTGTCCTTATTGCCCCAAGCAATTGAGCGGGCTCTTTGCCATGCCATGATTGAAGGTATGGATGCTAACACTTCATACGCAAAAGATAAGTTTGTTTTCCATGGTGTTAATTTGACAAAAGGTGATAAGAAAGAAAATCAGAAGTTGGAGAAACAAAGATATGTACTAGAAATAAGTTGACAAAATTTAGATATAGAGCTTCATGTGTAGAAAAATAAATCTTGATTATGAAGAAAAAGAAGAATGTGAGGAGAAAAAAATGGGATGGAGAAATTAGTGATGGAAAAAGAGCACATATGAAACAAATATGGAATAGTTAGTAACAAAAATTAAATCAACCCTTACACTTGCTTAAGATTGTCTATTTGAATTTAGAATACAATTAAACTTTTAAAAAATACTCATCATGTTTAAAATTTGTTTATACGTGATATAATCATTTCCTAATTGACACGGGCCCAAGCAAGCATCAAAGATGATGCCCCGTGCCTCAGGCAGTCAAGTGGCAAATACAGTGCCCTAAATCACCTGGAACTTTTGATCAATGGATTTCAATCAAATTACCAAAAGAAACAATGAGATGTTCACCATTATAGATATGTGAAAAGTTTGTCAAATTGTGAAGCCCAGTGCCTCACACATGCATGTGTGATCTGTGTGTGCATGTTGTGGGTATGTGAGTGTATGTGAGTGTATGTGAGTGTATGCATGCAGATACATGTGTGTGTGCGCATGTGTCCATTTGTGGGTTTGGTTGGGTGTGTGTGTGTGTATGCATGTTTATGTATGCATGCATGTATGGGTGTGTGTACAGGTGTGTAGCATGCGTGTTAGTATGTACGCATGTAGACACATGTGTGGGTATATGTCTGCAAATGCATGACTGTGTGCATGTGTGTGTGCACGAGCATGCATGCTTCCATGTGGGCGTGTACAAGTAAGAAGATGAAATGGCGAGCTTGCAGGTGTGCATGTGACCTCATGAGTGCCTGCATGCACGCTTGAGTGTATATGTGTGTGTGCACACAAACAACTTAGTAGATGGACTTTTCTAAAACCCGAATTTGAACAAGTATCTACCACATCTAGCTCAACTTAAAAATATCTCAAAATCCCAATTTTCACAAAATTGGGAAAATTTAATATCATTGTTTCCACTAGTTGATGGGAGCAATTTGACATATAGATCTATCTATATGCTGAATTGCAAAAATTGGAAGTGAGGGAATTAAATCCTATTTGCACTCTTTTCTTAAGTTAAAAATTGTGCTACTGTTTAAAAATAAAAAGTACTATTTCAAGGGTAATAAATATTAACATGTGGTGGTCATACAAGAGATTTGGAGGAGGGCAATTAAGGAAATTACTTTACCCTAAGAACACTTAATGTAACCATAAAAGCCTTGGCATTTCTCGATTTGTGCATGCCGGAGCAAACTAAGCGGCGGGAGTTGGAGTTGGGGCGACATAGGGCACAAGCTGACAAGCGACGAGTGTGGAATCACGTAAAGTTAAAGGGGCCAAAGGGGTGTTGGGCTGGGTAGTTGTGTTGCTGCTATAGCTGGGTTGAGAGTACAACAACAACAACAACAACAACAACAACAAGCCTTTATCCCACTATTTGGAGTCGACTACATAAATCCCTTTTCTCCACTGTGCCTTATTAAGAGTCAAATTCTTATCTAAATCTAATAAAGAAAGTCATTTCTAATATTTTCTAACCAAACCTTTTTAGGTCTACATCTACCTTTCTTAACATAAGTCAAATCTAATGCATCTACTTTCCTAGCTAGGTCATTGGAAGGCCGCCATTTATGTGACCAAACCATCAAATGTGACTCTCTCTAATCTTAACTTCCAATGGAGCCACTCCAACATTTTCACAAATATGCTCATTTCGTATCATGTCTCTAAGAGTAAAGTCACTCATCCACCTAAGCATCATCATCTCTGCAAAACTTAACTTAATATTATACTTTTTTTTAATGGCCAACATTCTGCACCCCTAAAGCATTGCAGATCTAACTACCAACTTATAAAATTTTTCCTTAAGCTTGAGAGGGACTTTTTTATCACACAACAAGCCTGATGCATTCCTCCACTTCAATCATCCAGCATTCTGCACCATTTAGGTTGAGAGTAGCAATTTTTTTTTTTTTTTTTTGGAGCTATCTAAGGGAAAGGTAGTGCTTGATGGGTGGCTGATTTCTTGATTAAGGGTCATAGCAGGGAAGTTGAGGCGTGTGGGTTGTTGCATTTTTGGGTGATGGCAAAGGTTATGAATTGAATGGAATCAGGGGTATGAATGTGAGAGTTTAGTGACAATAAGGGAAGAAGAAATAAGAAAGAAAGAAGAGAGAGAGAAGAGATAAAAAGTTATTATGTACCTATAAGAAAATTTTATGTGATTTGTATAATTAACATTTCAACTTCAACTGTGTTCAGTTATTGATTGGATGTTCGTAGTGCAAATGAAATTGACACCTAGTTGTGCATAAGAAGGAAAAATTAGAAGGTGCCTTATATACACGATGGACACGAGTTGTCCGATTTAGTGAGTAAATGTGTCGAGGAGGTAAGATATGCAATTATGTTGAGTATAGTAGGCAAGTTGATTTTTTTTTGTATGAATGTATATGTGTATCTACTTTAATAGTAGTGTGACATTCGTCTGTGCATTCTGCGTGTAATTACTCTAAACTATAATACATAGTATTTCACATGTCATTATGTGAGACATAAGTATGTTTTATATGCTGCTGTGTGCAATTTATCTAAATTGAGACATGTGAATTATCTAGTAAACCGCTTATACACTAATATATAATACAATCATATTGATTTCCTAGGATATCTATATTTAACAATGATGACGGCATATTGTGATTGTATGGTTTACACATCCTATACAGTTGAATTTGGCTTATAATAATGTCATCGATAATGTAAAACCCGCAAAATGTCATTTTAGACTTCGCACGCTTTTCAATGCTTCGCAACGAGTTTTAAGTGGAAAATTCATAGTCGTCGGAATTCGACGCAATAAATTTTATAAAATAGTACACAAAATTTTGAGCGAATCAATGTTTGAGAGGAAATAAATTAATGTTTACACTTTATGTTTATCTCATGTAGATTTTGATTGCGTAAGAGGAAAGGGTCGTAAGGATTTTTGATGGAACACATTGTGGTGAGGTAGGTGAAATGGAATTCTCTTAAATTTAGAAAACTCCTTAACATGCAAATACATGGAAATAACATTTCTTTTTTTATGATCTTTGTGATATCATTATGACTAGTATATTTCTTTATAAAAGCTCATGATCATTTGATGTAAAGGCAAAGTCTTTTTATGCAATATTAGAACTCAATGATAAATCTCTTGTTTCTTTCTTTTCAAATTTACATATGCCTTCTTTTTACATGTAATATACATTTGAGCATAGCAAATATGTATTTCCATATGAGAACATGCACTTAAATGGTTTACATAAGCCTATTTTATGAATATATATGGAATAGATGCATGTGCATGTTGACGCAGAAGTATCAATGGTAAATGAGCTCTTTTGAGCAATGTAATGGTGCTCTTTTGAGCCAAATGATAAAGGGGTTCTTTTGAACCAAATGGAAAAGGAATGATCAATTATTGTATACCTAATCAGTACAAATGATACTTCCGAGACGGGTATTATATATTATGATATTATGAATATTACATCTTTATGTTATATGCATATGAGGCTTTTATTTGAGGCATGAATAATTAAAGAGGAAGAATTTCAAAGTTATGCAAAGAAAGAGAACTTAAAGGTTGAAGTAAAGGCATGTTTCACCTTAGATAAATGTTATAACGATTATTCATTTATTGAGACATAGAAGCATGTTGTAATTTCTTCCCTTGTATCTAAATTTATTTGAATGTCATTTACATCTACTAAGTTGTGACTCACCTTGCTTATGGGACACTTTTCAGGAGAACCTGATAAAGGATAATGGTGGATAGACCTCCCCTTACGTACCGTCGTAGGAAGACAACGGGCGACAGATTTTGTCTTTTTGTTTTTGATGTTTTGAGATAGAAAGATTAGAGATGAAATATAAGGAAATGATTTTGGACACCTTTTATATTTTGAAAACTTTCTGTTTGAATTATTATGTTGAAATGTTGATAAATGAATAAAAAGAAAGAAAGATAAATTTATCTTGGTTTATTTAGCGGCACTTTCTTATGAATTAAAGATGTTTTATATATTGTAATGTAAAGGTTTTAATTCCTACTGTCCGACTTTCGTTCTCGCCTCACCCTTGCGAGCTCACCGGGTCGGGTCGTGACAAAGAGTAGTATCAGAGCAAAGGATTTAATAATATTGATTAATATGAAAGAGCTAATAGGGTGATCGTATAGGTTAGAGTATGTATAAGATGCATGTGTTATACATTGCTTAAATTATTTCGTTGCATTATGTCTCAAGGTTGTGGAACCTGAAACTGATGTCACTAATAGCAATACTGGAGAGGTTAGGAGAGATCTGCCAGCAGCAGCGGAGCCTCAAAGTAGTATCATTAATGCTACTATAGATTCTTTCACATAGATGATGGCAGCCATGACCCAAATGATAAAGAGTACTCAGACTCAGGCTGGAGGCAGTGGAAGTATCCCAATGGACAAAAACTTGAAATAATTCCAAGATATGAAGCCTCCATCATTCATAGGTGGTGAACTCATAGAGGCGGAGGACCGGTTAATGAGAATAGAGAAAATATTGGAAGGAATGTTATGCCCTCATGATTGAAGGGACCTTAGCTGCCTGTGTCTTCAATGGGAAAGCAGAGAGATGGTGGAGAAGCCAATTGCAAGAGACCTTTGAAGGAAGACCTAACAGCCAAGTTACTTGGGAGGAGTTTGTCAAGTTATTTAGAGACTGATATGTACCGATGTCTGCTAGGAGGTTGATGCAAGACAAATTCAATAGATTGATACATAGCAATAGAACTATTACACATTATGAGGCTGAGTTCACAATGCTCTCTAGGTATGCCTCTCATTTAATCCCCAATGCTGAAAAAAAAATGTCATCTCTTTCTAAGTGGCTTAAGAGATATCATTAGACAACCATTAATTTCTTTTGGCATTGAGGATTATGTTACCTTTATTAAGAGGGCAAGAAGAATTGAGAGTAACTTGCAGAGTACTCAGATATGAAGAGATTTTCATAAGAGGGAGAATGAAGATAAATCTTCCATATTGAAAAGATTGGGTAGGCTTTGATCTATCTTCATTCTTCCTCTTTTGAAAATATCTTCTCCTCTGAGTACTCTGTAAATCACTTTCAATTCTTCTTGTCCTCTCAACCAAGGTAACATAACCCTCAATGCCAAAAGGGATTAATGGTTGTCTAATGATATCTCTTAAGCCACTTAAAAAGCGATAGCAGTTTTCTTCAGCATTTGGAATTAGATGAGAGACATACCTAGAGAGCATTGTGAATTCAGTCTCATACTGTGTAATGGTCTTGTCGCCCTGTACTAATCTATTAAATTTGTCTTGCATTTGTCTTCTAGCAGACATTGGTACATACCAATCTCTAAATACCTTGACAAACTCCCCCCATGTCACTTGGATGCTAGGTCTTCCTCCAAAAGTTTCTTCTAATTGACTTCTTCACCATCTCTCTACTTCTCCATTGAAGGCATAAGCATCTAAGGTAACCCTTCTATCTTGAGGGCATAGCATTTCTTCCAATATCTTCTCAACCTTCATTAACTAATCCTCCGCCTCTATGGGTCCACCTCCCACAAATGATGGAGGCTTATATCTTGGAATAACTTTAAATTCTTGTCCATCATAGTGCTTCCACTACCTCCAGCTTGAGTCTGAATACTTTTTATCATCTGTGTCATAGCCGTCATCATTTGTGTGAAAGAATCCAAAGTAGCATTAATGTTACTACCTTGAGGCTCCGCTACTGCTGGCAAATCCCTCCTGACCTCTCCAGTATTGTCATCTGTGGCATCAGGTTCAGGTTTCTCAGCCCTGAGACATAATGCAACAAAACAATCTAAGTAATATATAGCACATGCATCTTATACCTACTCTAACCTATAGGATCATCTTATTGGCTCTTTCATAAAAATTATTATTCTTAAATCATTTGCTCTGATACCACTCTTTGTCACAATCCGGCCCGATTAGCTCGCAAGTGCAAGGCAGGAACGAAAGTCCAGTACGAAATAATAAAAATCTTCACATTACTCTATTAACATGTCTCCAAACATATACCAAACATTTTCATCATGATGAAAGAGCCACTAATGAATCTCCAAGTAAAATTTTTCATTTCATTCATCACCACATCAACATAAAATTTATAAAATATGAAAGGTATCTAAAAATCTATAAATATATAACATCTATAAATACATTTTTATCTCAAAACATCAAAAATAACAAAACAAAACATGCCGCCCGTCATCTCTTTATGACGGTACATGAGGGGAGGTCTATCCACCATTTATCCTTTACCAGATCCTCCTGAAAAGTGTCCCACAACATGGGTGAGTCACAACTCAATAGGTGTAAATGCATTCAAATAAATTTAGGGTCAAGGGAAGAAAAATACAACATGCTTTGATATCTAAATAAAAGAATTATCAACATATTACAACATTTTATCTAAGGTGATGCATGTATTTACTTCAACCTTCAAGTTCTTATTCCTCTCATAACCTTTCCATTCTTCCTTTTAGAACATTCATGCATCAAATGATAGTCTCAAATGCATGTAACATAAATATGCAATATTCATAATATCTTAATATATATATATAACATCCGTCTCAAAAGTATCACTTGTACTGATCATGTACATAAAATTGGTCATTTATTTACCATTGGTTCAAAAGAACCTCCTTTATCATTTGGCTCATAAGAGCCTCCTTTACCATTGCTCAAAAGAGTTCATTTACCATTTGATACTTCCACGTCAATATGCACATGCACATAATTTTTACATATTCATAAGAGAGGCTTTTGTAAACTATTCATAAACTATTCAAGTGTATGTTTTCATAAGGATATACATGCTTGCTATGCTCATATGTTTATTTGCATGTAAATGAAATACATGTGTAATACATGTAAAGTAATGAGCATGAGATTCATTCATAAGTTCTAATATTGCATAGAGAGGACTTTACATTTACATCAAGTAACCATAAACTTATATAAGGGAACATGAGTCATAAGGATATCATAACGAGCATCAAAAAAATGACATTTTTATGTATTTGCATGTAAAAGATTTTCTAAATTTAAAATAAGTCCATTTCACCGACCTCAACTTGTGCACCACTTCCGGTTGTCCAATCAAACATTTCCCTCCACGCGTTCAATATCTAAAAGAGACACACAATGCGTAAGTATAACTAGTCCTCACATAACTTCCTAAATTCTTAATCTAAGATAATAAAGAGCTCAACCATATGCCATGTCTATACTTTCAAAAATAAACCCCTCCTACTATTCATGACATTTCTCATTTCCATTCTCTCTCAATATTAGGATTTAGTCAAAAATATTAGATTTTATGCATGCAACATTTCTCCCTTAGCCTTCCCTTGGATTTCCCTGCGATTTCCTCCACGAACAGCAGTCGGAAACCGCTCCCAAGCTCTCCCTTCGCCACTCCTACCCGATGCCTTCTTCTCCTTTATCCGCTCGGTTCGGGATACACGAAGGAATGGGGACCGAAATATTTTGGTCCCCTAATAAGAGTGGGATTCTGTCATTATGATGCATAAAGACCTCAAAGCCCTCACTTAAATTCATATCTATTCAAATGAAACCAAGGGCAAAGTCGTCATTAAGAGCTTTTCGGAAATTTTAACTCCCAAAATACTTAAAATCTGATATGGGTTCTATACATCATTTCGCTCAGAATTTTGTGCTTATAAAATTTCTTTGAATTCCGATGACTTTGAAATTTTCATTTAAAACTCGTCACGACGCATCAAAAAGCGTGCGAGGCCTAAAATGATATTTTTGCGGGTTTTACATAATAATTGCTCGAGTGCTTACTATTCCTTCGGGGATGGATGAATATCATCTTTATAGTGATGCCTCACACAAAGGGTTGGGTTGTGTATTGATGCAGAATGGAAGGGTCATTGCATATGCTTTTAGGCAACTGAAAAATCATGAAAGAAACTATCCAACCTATGATTTGTAGTTAGTTGCAGTAATTTTTGCCCTGATGATATGGAGACATTACTTGTATAGGGTTAAGTGTGAATTATTTACTAACCACCAAAGTTTAAAATACATCTTTACACAGAAAGAGTTGAATTTGAGGCAGAGGAGATGGTTAGAGCTTATTAAGAACTATGATTTGGATATCCAATATCAATATCATCCAGGTAAAGCAAATGTGGTTGCAGATGCCTTAAGTAGGAAGACTTTTAGTAGTGTCAATTGAATGATTACATAACAACATGAATTGATAAGAGATTTGGAGAGGTTAGAGATTTCAATAGTCCAGCCCAATAATGCAAAGTTTGTGGCTTTGAATCAGATGATCATTCAGTCAACATTGAAGGACAGGATAAGAGAAGCTTTGCCACAAGATGCAAAATTTGAGAAAGTCCTAAATATGGTGAAGGTAGGTCAAGTGGAGGAGTATGAGCTTGATGAGGATGATCTACTACAGTATAGAGGAAGAATTTGCATCCCTGATGTTGGAGACTTAAGAAGGGATATTTTTCAAGAAGCTCGCTATTCAAGTTATACCTTTCACCCAGGTAGTAACAAGATGTACCAAGACTTGAAGGAATATTTTTGGTGGCCATGGATGAAGAGAAGTGTAGCATAAGTGGTGGCTAAGTGTACTGTCAATAGAACATCAAAAGCTATGAGGTTTATTGCAACCTTTACCTATACCGGAATGGAAGTGGGAAGACATAGCCACGAATTTTATAGTGGGATGCCTAGGTCCAGAACTGGTCATGATGCTATATGGGTGATAGTGGATAGGTTGACCAAGTCGGCACACTTTTTACCTATCAAACAATCTGATGCTGTTGAGAAGTTGGCAAGTGTGTATGTTAATGAGATTGTTAGACTTCATGGTGTACCAAGATCGATAGTATCAGATATGGAAGAGAGATTCACTTATATATTATGGAGGAAGGTTCAGGAGGCAATGGACACTAGACTTACTTACAGTACAGCCTTCCACCCTCAAACAGATGGTCAAACAGAAAGAACTATTCAGACCTTAAAGGATTTACTCAGATTATGTGTACTTGATTTTGGAGGCAAATTGGAGACACACATACCACTAATTGAATTCGCTTATAATAGTTTCCAATCAAGTATAAGTATAGCTCCTTATGAAGCTTTGTAAAGAAGAAAGTGTCGAACTCCTTTATGTTGGGCTGAAGTAGGAGAAAGAAAGATCATTGAAGCTGATTTAGTAGATGATGCTCCTTAAAAGATAAGACTGATCTGTGATAGATTGAAAGTTGTGCAAGATAAACGGAAGAAATACTATGATGTCAAACATAGATCAATTGAGTTTGATGTTGGAGAATTTGTATTCCTCAAGGTTAGTCCTACGAAAGGTGTAAAGAGATTTGGCAAAGTGGGAAAACTGAGTCCAAGATATGTAGGTCCTTTTAGAATTGTAGAAAGAATTGGAAGTGTGGCCTAAAAATTGATTTTGTCAACTCATGTGAGTGGAGTACATAATGTATTCCACATTTCTTCTTTAGGTAAATACATTTCAGATGAAGCTCAAAAGATCAGTACTGAATCAATAGATATCCAACTGAATCAATAGATATCCAACCAGATTTGACATTTGTAGAATAACCTAAGAAGATCATAAATTATGTTGTTAAGCAACTTCGAAGCAGAGAGATTCTTTATGTTAAAGTTCTTTGGAAGAATAGATCTGAAAAAGAAGCCACTTGGGAGAAGGAATCAAAGATGAGAGAAAGCTACCCACACCTATTTAACTGAGATATGATTTATCAAGCTTGTCTTAAATTTCAAGGACGAAATTTTTATAAGGGAGGGAGAATTGTAAAACCCACAAAATGCCATTTTGAATTTCGCACACTTTTCGATGCGTGGCGATAAGTTTTAAGTAAAAAATTCAAAGTCGTCGGAATTCGACGCAATAAATTTTTAAAAATAGTACGCAAAATTCTGAGCGAATCGATGTAAAGAACCCATATTGGATTTTAATTATTTTGGGAGTTAAAATTTTCGGAAATCTCAATATGACAACTATGCCCTTGATGTCATTTGAGTAGAGATGATTTTAAGTAAAGGCTTTTAGGACTTTAGGCAATTAATGAAAAGATCCCACGGCGACGAGAAGGCGAATCTGGCAGTCCTAGAGGCGGTTTCCGATGACGGTTTGTGAGAGAAATTGAAGGAAACTTGTAAGGAAGGTTAAGGTACGTTGTTTGCAAGAGTTTCCTTGTCTTTTCATGGAGTTTTCACTAAGGTAATAAAACTAGGGTTTTGGGAAAACTTAAGTTTTCTTTAAGATAAAGATAGGGAAGGGTAGGGGATGTTTCTAAACCCAAAAATGAGTTGTTTCCTAGAAAAATATGGATTTTAAAATTTAGGGTTTTCTCCAATTTTCATTTTCTTTCAAAATGTCTTTATAGGAAAGTTTCTAAATGATGCTAGGAAGCTTTTTTGTGAAGCTATTTTTTAGGAGACATTTTTCATGCTCCAATAATTAGGGTTTTCAAGAAAAGATTTAGCTTTAGCATAAGTTATTGTTTTTCAAATTTTAAATTAGATGAATCCAATAAATTGTTGTATGTTAACTTGAGTTTAAGGGAAAGCGGAGATTTGTATGTTTGAGGTGAGCAAAGACTTGAATAAGGCTTTCCAAAAGCTAGAGTTATGATAAAATCTTAATTCTAGTGGAAATAAAAATGAAATTAACATGGTTTAAGAGAATGGTTATTTAGAAAATCAAAGCATGGAGTATGAAATATTTACATGTTCTTAAATTAGGGTTTTTAGAGGTTTGAGAGGGAACAAATTAATGTTTACACTTTATGTTTGTCTCATGTAGATTTTGATTGCGTAAGAAAAAAGGTTCGTAAGGACTTTTGACGAATCACATTATGGTGATGTAGGTGAAATGGAATTTTCTTAAATTTAGAAAGCTCCTTACATGCAAATACATAAAAATGACATTTCTTTTTTTATGAACCTTGTGATATCATTATGGCTAGCATGTTTTTTTATAAAAGCTCATGATCATTTGACGTAAAGGCAAAGTCTTTTTATGCAATATTAGAACTTGATGATAAATCTCTTGTTTCCTTCTTTTCAAGTTTACACATGTCTTCTCTTTACATCAATATACATTTGAGCATAGCAAATATGTATTTCCATATGAGAACATACACTTGAATGGTTTACATAAGCCTCTTTTATGAATATGTAAGGAATATATGCATGTGCATGTTGACGCGGAATATCAATGGTAAAGAAGCTCTTTTGAGCAATGGTAATGGGGCTCTTTTGAGCCAAATGGTAAAGAGGTTTTTTTGAATCAAATGATGAAGGAATAGCCAATTATTGTGTACCTGATCAGTACAAATGATACTTCCGAGACGGGTGTTAAATATTATGATATTATAAATATTACATCTTTATATTATATGCATATAAGGCTTTTATTTGAGGCATGAATGATTAAAAAGTGAGAATTTCAAGATTATACAAAGAAAGAGACCTTAAAGATTTAAGTAAAGGCATGTTTCACCTTAGACAAATGTTATAACATATTGATTATTCATTTATTGAGACATAAAAGCATGTTGTAATTTCTTCCCTTGTATCTAAATTTATTTGAATGTCATTTACATCTACTGAGTTGTGACTAACCCTGCTTATGAGATACTTTTCAAGAGAACCTGGTAAAGGATAATGGCAGATAGACCTCCCCTTACGTACAGTCGTAGGGAGACGACGGGTGACAGGTTTTATCTTTTTGTTTTTGATGTTTTCAGATAGAAGGATTAGAGATGAAATGTAAGGAAAGGATTGTGGACACCTTTTATATTTTGGACACTTTATATTTGAATTATTATGTTGAGATGTTGATGAATGAATAGAAAGAAAGAAAGATAAATTTATCTTGGTTTATTTAGCGGCTCTTTCTTACGAATTGAAGATGTTTTATATATTGCAATGTAAAGGTTTTAATTCCTACCATGGTTTAAAATTGAGAAATATGAGGCTCGCCTTGAGGCCCGCCTTTGCGCAATTCCAGTAAAAAATGCCTCGATGCTTACTCCTCAAGTTTTTTTTTATGAGGCTTGCGCCTCAACTTGGTTGAGGCCCGCCTCGCCTCACTGGCATGAGGCTTACGCCTCACGCTATATATATTAAAACTTACATAAATCTTGAAGTAAATGTCCGACATTGGATTCTATAGGAGAGGAAGGGGAGAGAGCAGTTCATCATAATGATGATTTAAATGAAGAACCCCTTAGTGATGACAGTGCTGATGACTTATGAGTTCTTATGTGATATGTCATTGCTATTTATTTTTGGAAATTTGAATTATATGTTAATAAAAAGAATACTGGGATTTGGGAAAGATAGAATTTTGAGTTGAACTATATTTCATGTTGTCTTATTATTGGGATATTTTGATTTCACATAATATCTTATGTTTTTTATGTTTTATATTATTCACTCATTAGTATATAAAAAATTTATCATTTTATGTTTACGCAATCTTTTGATTTTGAGGCTTACGCCTCGCCTCACGAATGAAAAACGCCTCAATACCCGAATACGCAATTTTAAACATTGATTCCTACCATCCGACTTTCGTTCCCGTCTCGCCCTTGCGAGCTCACCGGGCCGGGTCGTGACAGATATTACATAGCATGTAATTGAAGGGGTAATTCAGGTGAGCCTGGTCTGCTATAATACTCATATTCCACTAAGCAATGAAGTAAAAAAATATAATTTTCTATTCCTAATGTAAATCCCCTTATCCATGAAAAATTATTGCGTCCTCCCACCTGACGTAGAGCTACGTCCTCCCAGAGCTAAAATCGTGCTAAAAAACGAGAAATACCGAGCAAATACCGAGAAATACCGAGCAATAACGAGGAATATCATCATGTGAAGACCAATACCGAGTTATACCGAGCTACACCGAGCAATATCGAGCAATACAAAAAAATACCTAGTTTTTCCTAGGAAAAACTCGGTATTTTTTTGTATTGCTCGGTATAGCTCGGTATAACTCGGTATTGGTCTTCACATGATGATATTCCTCGTTATTATCAAATAATACCTAGCAATACCAAGCAAAAACTGAGTTTTTTTGCGGTGGGAGGACGTAGCTCTACGTCAGGTGGGAGGACGCAATAATTTTTCCTTATCCACACATGCAAAGCCTGATTAAATGGAGTGTTGGATCAAGCGGCTGGGAACAACTGATAGTGGAATCTTAGTGGAATTTCTTTATTATATTATATTAGTTAATAAGTTAAGTGACTATTAAGTGAGTAATATTCATCACATTCTTTTTTTCCTTACCCGATCCTCTCTGGTTTTCGAAGCAGGCCACAAGTTGTAGGGATAGGGAGAGCTAGAGGTGACACTGTGGGCTGCTAGCTGTTGGAGAACAGTTAAGACAAAAAAAAAATCAGTTTTGTTGAATTCAAACAATAGTCAAGGAAAGAGGTGGAGGGTTGTCATAGGAATTTCAGAAATTTTGGAGAAATCAACAGTGGTAATCTTAATTCAGTGTTTTCTGAAATAAAGTTTGCTAAAATTCTTGGGTACATAAATCTGTATTTGTGGGAATCAGCAAGGAAAAAGGGTGTTTGCCGAAATCAGTATTTGGTGCTGAAATCATTGTGTGCAAAATCTATTATATTGCTTGCTGAAATTTCAGCATAGGGCTGTTGTGAAGGCTGTTGTAGAATACTGTAAACTTCTAAAATCAGCTGTAATTTCAGAAACTAGCGAGGAAAAGGAAGAGGAAAAGCTAAGGCAGGCAAGGGCATTGGTGTTTGTTGATATTAGGTAATAATAGTTGCTCAAATTTATGTCTTTGTGATGAAATTAGTAAAGTGAAGATAAGAAAATACAGAAAACAGTAAAGAAATATAAAAGAAAGGAAGTAGAGAGGAAGAAGGGATTAAGAGGTGAGACTTTGGGTTGAATGAGTTCATTTCAAGTAAATTTTCATATAAGTTGTGTTAATATTATATATTAAATGCATGCATGCATAAATGAAGAAAACTTATATTTTAGATGGTATACAAGAGCAAAAAAAAAGTAGGATCTAGCAAAGCTAATTACTAGCAAGGTGAGATATCCAAACAATGTCATAAGAAATAGCAAAATTTTATATATTTGCAAACTCACCTTTGTTATGGCTGTGATAGTATTTCATTCTAGTTCCTTCATGTATAAATTTATTGATTTATTAAGTAGGGAGTACAAGAAATAACACATTTTATGATGGTTAAAAATAAATGATTATAAAGGTGAAATAAGTCATATATGGGGGATAGATCTGCACAAGTAAATGCGAAAGACCTAACGAGGTAAGCCAACACTCAAAATTCTAAAAGTTGAATATTCGGACCCAACCTTGAATGAGAGTAGCTTCTAATTATAAAAGTTGAGAATTCAAATCTAACCTTAAAATAGAAAGCTAGAAGGGTACAAAAACTTATAATTATCATATGACTTGCCTAAAATGGTTGAAATGTAAACATAATAGAAAATGATGTTATGTACATCTTATGTCTATTATAGAAATTTTTATGCGTACTCAATTAATTGCAAACATGTTTATTATTTCTTATATATTACTTACATATTTCATTGAGCCCTAACTCATAAGCAATGATTGTACTGCAAGAATGGAGAAGGAACCAGTATGGCATTAGACCAAAAAGGTGACTAGATTTTTTAGTGTACATACACTTTTTGGGTGTACAAAAAGATCTGAGTAGAAGTTGTACAGACACTTTTGAGTATGTAAATGAATTTTAAAAACTTTAGTAAAGTTTTGTATTTCATTTAAGGTTTGCAATTTATTTGAGGTATTTTACATAAGCTTCATGTTGTTATATACAAAACTTGAGATGCTAGGATAGTTTAAATACGCTACTTCTTACTCACCTGATTCTGCTAGAAGTAATTTAGAATAGGTATTAGTAAGAAATAGGTATGTTCTGATTCTTCCTCTCTGTCACAATCTAGATTGACTATATGGGATCAAAATGGGGTGTGAAATCTATCATATTGCATTTTATATACTACATACCCTACATTTTCCTTTTATATAAGTGACTTATATACCCATTAATATACTGCCCATGCTAGTGTTAATAGTTATTTCTTACACTTGATTACTGTGTTAGAATTGTATATCTTTATATGCATCGTAGATCACCAAATACACCAAATAATATTTTGGCTATTCTTGCAAGAAAGGAGAAAGATAAAGTTGAACCAAAATAGTGTCAGGTTCAGTTGTAATTTTAAATTTACTTTTTTTTTTAGGCGTTCTGTACGTGAAAATTTCTCAACTGCTTTCACCTTTGATTTATGTTTTAAGTTATAATGTCTTTTATAATAGTTTTATTTTGAATGACAAGAATTGTATTGAAGTATAGTGTGATATAAAGTAAATGTTATTCGGTATTTCCTCTATTGCATCCTACATCAATAGTTAAGTGTAGGCATGTTTAGATTCTGATCAATGAATGCACTAAATAGTAATGATCTTCATGTTTTGACAGGAGTTATGGCAAAAATAATTTCTAAGGAAACTAATTGTTAGTCGGCACATCCTAATTGAGCACCTGAAGGTCCTGAAAAAGTTGCATCGATTGAGGACAGTGTACTAAGGAAAAAAAATGTGCCAGTGGTTCCTAATTATGGATAATCAATGTCGGGGACAATGATACAGATACAGATGCAGATGATGGAGAAAAAGAAATCCTTGGTTGGGGCAATTGTACCTACTATAGCAGTTTCACCGAACCCATAACTATTTATGATGCCTACCAACCCTAGCAGTAGTACCAATATTCTTGTGAGTGTGGAGATAGATAAGCATCTGAAGTTGTTTCAGAATTTAAAGCCACCTATACTCAAGGGAGGAGCAAATGCTAGAGCTTTTGAGGACTGGCTAATCATGATTGAAAAAGCTTAAAAAGAATGAAATTTCCTAATGAAAGATGGATGTCTTTAGCTATTTTAGTATTGGAGGGTAAAGTGAAAAGGTGGTGGAGAGGTTAGCATTTAGAGAAATTTGATTGTAGACCCGAGAAATTGATCTCTTGGGAGGAATTTGAACAAGTTTTCAAAGATTGATATGCTCTTCTGTCTGCCAGACAGACGATGCAGGAGAGTTTTGTGAATATGATTCAGGGAGATAAGATTGTACTTTAGCATGAGGCAAAATTACATCTTTGTCGATATATCCTCCCCAGCTTATCAGGATGCTTGCGTAAAAATGATTCAGGTTTTTGAAGTGTTTGAGAGATTAGCCGCAACAACCTCTCATTCATTTGCATACCAACGATTTTTTAGAATTGGTTGAGAGTACCAGATTGCTAGAGAGGTATTTAAAGATGGTGAGACAGAGATGGGAGACAGGCAGCAAATAAAAGACATTTGACAATATAGGAGGTTAATTTAAGAAACATAAATTTATTCAAAAACAACAACAACAACACGAAGGATTACACACAATAACAGTTTGTGATACATGTGGGAAGCCTCATGCAGGAAAAGGTCAAGGGAATTCAAGACGATGCTACGCATGTGGACAGCGCAGTCATGTAATGAGGAATTGTCCCAAAAATGCACAGGGAAGTAGCGAGCAAAGGAATGTTCAGAGGATAGAAAATCTAAAGGTGCAAGGCTGATAACGAGTGAAAAGGGAGAAGCCCCAGACGACAGTACAAGAAGTGTCTCAAGTCAAGTGTTTGCTTTAACTTCTTAAGAAACTCAAAAGTTTCCAAAAGTTATGATAGGAAAGATTACTATTTCACACGTTCCTGCCTGAGTACTTTTTATTATGGTGCTTCAACTCATTTAATTGAAATTTCATGTGGCAAATTATATTTGGAACCTATTATATTCACTCCTGAATTGAGTATTAAATTATTGGTTGGTAATTTTATGCTTGCTAGTGCTTTATGTTCAATAGATATTGTGATAGCTGGTAGAAATTCAGATCTAAGTTAATTGTCTTACCGTTAGGTGAATTGGAAGTAATCTTGGCATGAATTGGTGAGTGAAATATTTTGCTGCTATTGAATGTTATTGGAACAGAAGAATTAAATTTGATTGGCCTAAGGATAGGGAGTTTTACTTTCTATGTTAAAAAGGAGTAAGTTCCTTTATCCTAAATTCTGTTAAGGTAAATAAATGCATGAAAGTAAGTAAATTGATTTTTCTAGCTAAGTTGGAGATTGGTAAGGGCATAAATGGTGAGATGAATATTATTCATGTAATAAAAAATTTTGTGGATATTGGGGAAGACCTAATAAGTTTCCACAAGAGAGAGGTAGAATTTACAATTGATGTTCAGTCAGAAATCGCACCAATTGTGAAAACAATCTATAGAATGGTTATGAAGGAATTGCAGGAATTGAAAAGCCAATTATCGGAGTTAATTGAGAAAGGTTTCATTCATAATGTCAAGCCGCAAAATGGCACGCGCCATGAAGCATGGCGAGGCGCGGCACGGTGTGCATATACAACGTTATTTGTTTGGCGCGGCCCGACGCATCAAAATAGCTCACCCTATTTGCACCATGTATGAGCAATGGCGAATGGCATAATGTGCAAATAGCACGTGCAATTTCATTAAAATAGCACGGGCCACGCCGTGCGCTATGCGCCATGGATCCACGGGGAACTTAGCGCCGTGGTGCGCCATTCGTTGTTGCCAAGTATGCTTTCATTAGACTTCGTACATCCCCCTGGAGTGCACCAATGTTGTTTGTTAAGAAGGAAAATAGATTAATGCTGCTTTGTATTGCATATAGGGAGTTGAATAGACTATCAAGAACGAATATCATCTACTAAGGATCGATGATTAATTAGATTAGTTATCAGGAGCCTCTATGTTTTCATAGATTGATCTTAGATCTGAATATCATCAAGTCGGGGTAAAAGAAAATGACATTCAGAAGATAACCTTTTGTACTAGATATGGGCATTATGAATTTTTAATAATGTCATTTGGATTGACCAATGCCCTAGCAAAATTTATGAACATGAAGAACATAAATTTCAAACATTATTTGAATTAATTTGTAATAGTTTTTATTGATGAAATATTAGTTTATTCTAAGATTGATGAGGAGCATGTTGATTATTTGAGAATTGTTTTGGGTTTGCTGAGAAAACATAAATTGTTTGCTAAGTTTTCTAAATGTGAGTTTTTCATTAAGGAGAATTACATTCTTGGGGCACATTATTAATGGTGAAGGCATTGTTGTAGATCCTGAAAAAGTGAAAGCAATTGTTGAGTTGCCAAAACCTTCCAATGTAAAAAAATTAGAAGTTTTCTAAGCTTAACAAGTTATTACAAATGTTTGTGAAAGGATTCTCTCAGATTGTTTTGTCTTTATCCAAGATAACTAGGAAGGATGTGAAATTTGAATGGGCAGCTGAGTGTGAGCAGAGTTTTCAGGAGTTGAAGAAATGCTTGACATTGACGCTTTTGTTGACCATATTCCTATGGCTACTGAAGGATTTCAGATTTTTGGCAATGTATCTCTAAAAGAAAGTATAAATGAAAAATGAACAAGGTGCATACATGTAAATTACAAGAGTTCACCCCCTTATAGTACTGGCTGGGGAAACAACGTAACCGTGCACGTTAGAAGCAAATGGAAATGGTTTTACCTTTTTTTATACATTTAGATGGCACTCCTATATTAATTGAAAAGAAAAAGGAATAAATGTTAAATGAAAAAATGAAATGAAAAAGAAAATAATTAATTGGAAAGCTGAACTATAAAGATATATTGTACATAAAATGTTATATATGCTTAATTGTATAAGAAATGAAAAAGAATATGCATGAGTAATTTTATATATGCTTAAATTTTATATATCAGTGGTAATTATCCACTAAGTTTATCATGTAAACTCAAACTGTAATATTAAAATTTTCTGATAAATCTCCTGATAAGTAGGCATGGTTGAAAGAGATGAATATGTCTACAGAAGACTGCGATTAAACGAAAGAAAATAACTATGTTTTATATACATATTCAAATGTAAAACTTGTTAGAGTCTCTTCAGTTTATGGAAGATATTAGTTTGTTTATGTTTATGTGTAATTGAAGAAATGAATTAACCATCTGACCGTCAATTCCTGCCTCGTTAATTCAAGATTCCGAGCCGAGTCATGACAATTAGTTCTCAAAAATTGATGTAACATTGTAAGTTACTATTACTCTCTCCAATAGGTTTTTGTATGACGCATAAGTTTAATTCCTTTATAATTAACATCGTCTTTCTTAAATATTTATCATTAAATACTTTTTATCCAATTACTCGATCTTCAAAATTCAATTTAAAAAATTACTAAACAAGTCACTACAATATCCCTAATAACTTATTAATCTTAATAGGATATCTTGTCTAGACCTAAATCCTTTTTTTACACAACCTTTTTAAGAGTTAATTACATTTTATTTTTTGGATCAATCTTATAATTGTCTAAATTATTTATTATACTCTTCCAAAATAATTTCTTCCTTAAAACTCTTATTTTAATATTTTTTCTTAAATTATTATTTTCATCTTGATGTCTTCATATGTAATTTAGGGCTGCAATTAACCAAGTCGAGTCGAGCAGGTTCTTGTTCATATTTGAGCATGTTCAAGCTTCAAGCTTGATTCGAGCTTTTCTGTTTGTATTCAAATTTGATTCTTTTAAAACGATAGATGTTCATATTTGGTTTGTGTTTGATTCATGCTCGGTTCATTTCATGCTTATCGAATTTTAAACAAATGAGCTGTATCAAATCTACAAACAAACAATTACATAGAGCATGTTCGCAAACTTATCTAACAAATATTTTCGAACTACCAAACGACCCGTTCACAAACAAACGAGCTCAGATGATTCTTATAAAAAAAATTATTTATGAACACTTTAAACAAACAATCCTAGAAACATGAACAAATAGCTCTTGTTCATAAACAAATTCATTCTATTGAAATAGTGTAACATAAAAAATGAAATTATATTTTTATAAAATAATTTATTATAATAAAACTTAAAATTATAAAAAATATATAAAATAAAGATTTAATCAAGCTTCTTAATGAGCTTTATATTGAGCTTATTCACAAGCTTGAATTGATATTATTCATGAACATAAATAAGTCGAATGCATAGTTGTTCAAGTTTGTTTATTTAATAGCCAAGTATTAAAAAATTATTCAAACTTATTTGATTACTTAAACAAAAGATCATAAATGAGCTATAATCTAGTTGAGCCATAAGTATCTTGTTAAAAGTTCGGTTCATTTGCAATCCTGTGTAATCAAAATCCTATTCTCTTTATTTTTAATGCATCAAATTTGAAAAGAATGAGCAAGACAAGCATGCAAAAAAAAAGGAAAAATAATTTGAAAAAAGATAATAAGATGACATATGTTGGCTATGAATGCATAAAGAAAGACCAGTGGCACTTAATATATGTCAACTAAGAATAAAAAGCACCAAAAGGAAAGAAATAATTCCAATAAGTTGGTTAAGAATAAAAAGATGAGCAACAAGAAAGCCTCCATTGCGGAGTACAATCAAAGACATATAAAAGGCCTGTCTTTTTAAATGGAATAACTCAGGAACGTAAAAGATAATTGGTTGATGCCTAGATTCACCCGTGCGCCTTAGGCTCTAAGATGCTATTGCCTCAATAATAAGGATCGTACCAAGTGTCAATAGGGGCTATGCGATATTTCTCTCAAAACAGAACATGACATCTTATTGTAGTAGACATAGTAAAGCTATTTTATGTCCATTTAAATTTATATACAACTTTTGTGACAGAATATTGAATACAGGAAGAAACTACAGAATTTTGGTTTATAGCACAAGTTCTCCACTTCTAAGTTGAGTTCAGCATGTTCGAAGACTTAAATGGGAATAAGAACAGAATGCTTTCATGCTTCCAATAGCGAAAGTGAAATAGAAGGGAAAAACTAGATATAACACCTGATCAACAGCACAAATAGCAGGAGCATTCAGATCAGCAAGAACTGCGTATATTGCTTCTCTAAGTTGCCTTCTAGATGCTCTAGCAGATTCAGTATCTGAGAAGGATGACAGAATAAGATGGAAAACTGAGAATTTGCACGAGCCTATAGCTAAAATAAGCTTATGATTATTTATGGTATTACTAATATTTAAATCAAACAGAAATTCACAAATAAGTTATGATAAAACATGTGCAAGGCTCAAAAAA
This sequence comes from Dendrobium nobile, assembly GCA_022539455.1. Lineage (NCBI taxonomy): Eukaryota > Viridiplantae > Streptophyta > Magnoliopsida > Asparagales > Orchidaceae > Dendrobium > Dendrobium nobile. The sequence goes on along the minus strand of CM039735.1, from coordinate 71,691,418 downwards.
AAATCTTCAAGCATACGCAGGGATTGAACTTCAACAAGTTTACTATTCTTGCATTGGTACGCAAATTTTATAAGAAAATTTACTAACCATCAGAGTGGCAGATAGGTATAGATACAATAATTGGCTGAGTTGGTGGTTTGACCTGCATCCTGTAATCAAAATATCAAAAACAGGCGTATTATTAATGAAAAATAAGACTTAACTTGAAGGCAACTTAGATAACCAATCGGACAGGCTACTTTCTCTTAAAGACTATGTTTAGATCGTTAGAAGATACAACAAGTATTATCTAACATCTTAATAATGAGCGCTGAACTAAAACATCGCTAGCTACACGAACAAGGAGCTAAACTAGAATTAGAATGAGAAGTGGTGTTGAAGAGGAAAGGTTAGGTCAAAAATAAGGCAAGAATTTGTTTAAACAGATGTAGAAAAAAGGTATAATTAACCATGCAGTAACAGGAATGAATAAGAATCATTCCAAATCCTAACCAATGTAGCAGATATAAGACCATGATGATTAGTTTATGTTGACATAGGAGAAACTGCTGAAAGAGAAATTACAGTGCTCAGCAGTCTCTACTGCTAGTAGATATCATTAGAAGAACAAGATGCCTATGCTACACTCATACTATAAATTAAACATACTTGTAAGATACCATCATCCCACTAGATCAGCCTTTCCATAAGGATCAATACCTTATTGTTTGACCTTAACATCATAATGATAGTAATAATCAATCCTTGGAAAAAAAATTTAACAAATTCTTCGAAGTACTAAGAACGAATCATGCACTAATTAGGTCTCTCCACAACTCCCCAAAGAAAGTTCACTCACGATCTAGCAACTCTAAAATACAAGCATATGAAAAAGGAAAAAGCAATCCTAAATATCAAACTGAAGCTTGAAGTGTTCCATGAAGAAAAATCCATGAATATAATTACAGTACACTGACATTCATATACTCTTCTACTATGATACAGCAAAATAGCTTTTTATCAAATTCATCAACCTGCAAGTGGATATTTTATCAGCCAGCCAATTTTTGTTCAACCTGCTAGCAGATAGTTCATCCACCCTAGCATTAACTTAGAGATCGCCTAAAGATCTCTGTTAATGATTACACAACACCGTGAGAGAACTAAACATTGTGAAAGTTGTAGTATTTTCTAAACTTTGTGCTACAAATTTTACAGGTAATCTCAAAACCTTTATGGCTGACATGCACAACTATGTCAATGTGAGATTTCATCAAGTAACATAGATAGACTTCATGAATCATTTTCATGATTGAAGTATTTAAGTAAAGCATACATCAGTAATGGCACTTTGGCACAGGAAAGATCAGGGGACCACACAAGTGAGCTGACCGTCTAGTAGATTTTTTATGGAACCTATTAGCTCAAGAAAAAAGATGCTCGGGCATAAATCCCGCTTTACAGGCTTAAGATTCCATTCTCCTTAAGGCATATTGATTTTAATTAACCATATTTCCCCCGAGAATTGTATCGAGGTTTATTTAGATCAAGGTCCATACTTCATATGAGCACAAGCCCTCATAATTGTTTACCACTCCTACTTCATAGGAGAGAACAATCAATTAAGGATAGATCACTTTAGTGTAGCTTAGGAATCTTAAGTTTTAGTCTTGTTTGTGGGAATGGAGATAGACCCGAATAAGATCCTATGGTTGTGTCATCCCGGGAATACCATAAATCTTGACCTACCAAAGCTAACAAACTATTGATTGCAGCGTCCAAGGAATCTGATTAGCATTCATAGGTTACCTCCTCTCAGGGATCCTAAATATACTATAGTGGTTGGATGTTGGTTTTGGTTTTGTTATGGTTTTATGTTTTCGGGGCTTATATATGTTAGAATGCCCGTTAATTTGTTTAGGATGGAGCTTACAGCTCTGCTTAGGAGTTGCCCGAATTTGGTTTAGTTTGGAGCTTATAGCTCTGCTTAGGAGTTGCCCGTAGATTTGATTTAGGATGGGGCTTACGGCTTCTTTTAGGAGTTGCCCGAAAATTAGATTTAGTTTAGGGCTTATGGCTCCATTTGAGAGTTGCACATAGATTTGATTTAGGATGGGGCTTACAGCTCCATTAAGAAGTTGGTTTAGTTTGGGAATTACGGCTACGTTAGGAGTTTCCCGGTAATTTGGTTTGGTTTATTTAGGGTCTATTACTTCTCTTAGAAGATCCCTAAGGAAATTGATTAAGAACAGGTAGGGATGCAAACGAGTCAAGTCGAGCTCGAGTTAGGGGGTGTTTGAGCTCGACTCATGAGCCAAATACCGAGCTCAAACTCGAGTCAAGCTCAAAAGTCGAGCTCGACTCGCCGAGGGAAAACTATCTCATCGGGCAACAATTATGTGGCGCACGTCGGCCGGATCCACATTTTGCCCGCTATTTGCATGCAGTGCCACACCCGTGTGGCCCACATTCACCGCATCTGCCATTCGTTGTTCGCACCAATCGCAAGTAGTGTCACATGGCCCACATTCTCCATTCCGTATCAGCAAGCAATGTCACGTGGCCCGCATTCGCTGTTAGCACCAATTGCATGCAATTCAGCATCCTGCCACCGTCGTTCGCACGCAGCGCAAGTTTCTGCCATCTACCCATGTCATTCCACTTTATGCGAGCTGCTTAACGTGCAATCGAGTCAAGCGGCTGTCAGTTTGAACTTGAGCTTGATAAGCCCAATGAGCTCGAAATCCTGTTCGAGCTCGACGAGCTCGACTCATCGAGCTCGTTAATGAGTCAGCTTGACCCCTAACTACTTCCGTTAGAAGTTCAAGTTTATGATAGGTCTTACTGCTCCCCTTGGAAGTGGCCTGATCATTTGTTTAGTGTCGTTTTATTATCTCATTTAGAAGTTTCTCAAGCAAATTGTTTAAGAATAGGTCTTACTTCTTCATTTAAAAGTAACATGCAGTTTTAGATTTAGGGCTCCTCACTTCACTTAAAAGCTCCCCAACTGATCAATTAGATTTGGTTTTACTGTTTCATTCAGAAGTTACCTAATAGAATAACTTTAAAATATGCTGCTTAACTTTGTACTTTTTCTTTTGCTTCAACAGCTTTCTTTTCATTCTAGTACCTTTACATTTAGCACTACAGTTTTTTCTGTTATAGCACTTTATTTTAGTTACAGTACTTTACTTTTAACACTGAAGTTTTATTACAGCACTTTGACTTCTTCCTTGTACTAATGTTTTGCTTACAGTACTAAATTGTCATTTATTTATTTGTTTGCAAATATTTGGAACCAGCATTTGCAAGAGTTTTCTAGCATTTGAGCCTTGTCAGTTTGGGTTTGTAGTTTTGAAGTTTGTTTAGAGTTTCAGTTTTGTTTAGTTGAGTTTGTTTGTTTGGAGTATGAGTTTAGTTTGATTTGGGTCGTTGTATTAGAATGCTTAGTATAAACATTCCTCCTCTCTCTCTCTTTTTTATTTAGTTTTATTGCATTCTGAATTGATTAATTGATTAATTAATTAAAAGAGATTTTAATTCATTGCATTTTACATTAATTAATTGACCAATTAAAAGAGATTTTAATTCATTGTGTTTTTTTTAATAAAATAATCAATTAATAAACTAAGATTTAATTTTCATATCAGAATTTTAATTAATCAATTAATTAACTTTTTAAATGCTCTCCCATTGGTTTCCAAGTTATTTTGAATAATTCTCAAATATCACTTGGCATTTTAATTTTAAAAGTTACCCTCATTCTCTCTCTCTCCTTTTAATTAATTGATTAAAAAAATTACTCTCCAATTTTTCTTTAAAAGTCATTTCATTTTTCATTTTTCATTTTTTTTAAGAAAATCTAGTGGCCTCTTGACGTCTCCCCGCGAGGGGAGATTGGGACGACACTTGCAGATATTCTTCTTGCCAGGATCAAAGATATGATGGCGCGAGGTCTTCAAATTTAAAATCATTCCATCTGGATCAAACATACAATGGCGCAGGATCTTCGAATTAAAATACTGCCCATATTAAAGATAAAAAGGTGCAGGTCTTGACATTGGTGGTACCTGTTGCTTTGTAATTTATTTTTTTAATACATATAGCTTTCTAGAAATTTCGATAGCCTCCCGACGTCCCCTCCCCACGAGGGGTGGTTAGAACTGCACTAACTGTTATTCTTCTCACATGGATCATAGATCAACGGCGCAATGTCTTCAAATTAAAAATCAACAAGCCATGATCAAAGATACAACTACGCGGGTCTTCAAATTAAAAACTATCCCACCCGGATCAAAGATCAATGGCGCAAGTTTTGAGCGGGTACCTATCTATTCATTGCCAAAAATAAAAAATTTATTTAATTATACGGCAATCTATTTTAATTATTTAACCCAATGTAGTCGGTTGGAATGGTCATGCATGCACAAGGCAGTTTGAATTTCAAACTTGTCTGTTTTGAACTAAATCAAATTAAAAGTAGATCATGTTTCGTTCTGAATAACAGAAGCAATTGAGGATTGGGCTTTAAACTAAAACACAAAGATTATGTTTCTTTTTAAATTGGAGAGACGGATCAGATAGACGGACGGAGTACTCACAGATTAGAGATTGTGCATATTGGATTCGTGTGGAAGTTCATAGGCAGGCGCAAGTGTGTAGTCGTGCGGGAGAAGGTCATGTGGAGCGGGGCGACTGTGCAGGTCGGAATGTGTTATGGATGTGGGTGTTATCACGAGGAAAGTTGGAGGCGCGGGTGTGACTGGCGTGTGGGAGCGGGGCGATCGTGTGGGAGGAAAGGCACACGGAGTCGTGCGGGCACAAGCCCGGGTCAAACATGCAAACGTGGGTGTAGGCCAAAAGATCCTTGCAAGAGTGTTATACACGCAGGTTGTACAGGAAGGCCAAAGGCTTAGTATCGTGGCTTCTTATCGTAAGAGGAAGAGGATCCCTGAGTTAGAGATTTTGAACGGAAAGAAGCCAAATGAGCTTCATGCGAACAGAAGCAAAAGATAGACAAATGAGAGCAGTACACAGACAGGATTGAAACTAAAACCAGCGTAAGTCTTTCTTCTCCTTTTTTTAAATTTCATTGGGCTACATTTTGTGTTAATCGAATGAATACACTCCTAAGCAATGCCTCCGTCTGATTATTTTTTGAAACAGTGCACCAGTTCAATTTTTTTCTTTCTGTTTTTTTTTTTTTTTTTCCTTCTTTAATTCAGTCAACATAACCTAAGAGACCAAAAGGTAGCAAAATTTTTGTATAGAGGTTTAAAGGCAAGCTTGATTGTGCTTTAAAGGATCTTGAAGTTTGTCAATCATGGTGGAAAGCATAATATAAAATTTAGAGCAATAAATATGGGAATATATAGAAATAAGAAAATATATCAGTAGTGATGAACATAGTAGAAGTTTGATAACGATGGAAAAACATAGAGAAAGTGATGCAGGACTAATTAGAAGACATGTTAATGGATTCATTTAGGCATTGCACAACTATTAGATTAGAACAAATTCAGAATAAAATTACTAGCAATTATCCACGGCAAGTAAAACAATGAAGGAGTAATCTTGCATAGGTTAAATCACATGCGCCAAATTTTGAACGTTTCAAGATAATTAAGACAATGAAAACAACACAGAATAGTAGCTTTCAAATTAATCCCTAATCTAACAATGAGACGTATGATGCATAAAAGATTACACTCAATCCCTACAAATGACTAAGCTTGGCAAGAGCAATTTGAAGGAGCTTTCGTGATTACAATCATCCAATTGAGAATTTAGAGTTAGAAGAAATTGAATACAAGTGGAAAAGAGAAAGACCTTTGTTTAAGGAGACGTGGAGATTTGTCACTTGATGCCTTCAACGTCTTCTAGGTATGAGGAAAGCCACTTGAAAAGATCAAGGGAAAGAAGTTACTCTTGTGCTTTGAAGAGAGAGCAAACTCCAAATTTTCCCTCAAGAAATCTTTGTCTAAGGAGACGTGGAGATCCTCCACTCAAGGCCTTTGAAGTGTTCGTCAATGTACGTTGAAGAAGCAACTCCAAATCTCTCCAAAAATCTGAAAAAGGTTTCAGATTTTCTAGCTAAACCCTTAGGGAAAACTTCAGATTTCTTTACAGAGAAAGTAGAACTCCTTGGAGGAAAGCTTGTGCAAATAATTCCAAAGAAGACTTCATGAGAGGGGAGAGAGTTTGGAGGAAGAGGGAGGGAGAGAGAGAGGCGGCAAGAAGAGCCAAAAGGAAAGAAAGAGGGAGCCGGCGGGAATCAGTGGAATGGGCTTTGATTGTCCTGAATCAATTCCTAGGATTAGGAAATTAATTGAGGCAATCAGGGAATAGGAAATTTCGGCCAACTAAATGAAAATAGCATTAAGAAATATTTCCATGGGGAGGGTTGGAGGATTAGGAAACTAATCCTATTGGACTCCAAAGATGGGGCCAGCGGCAATAGAAACCAGGGAGAAAATCATGGGGGAATTTGGGTAGATTTAATAGGCTAGGAATATTAGGTAATTTCTAAATTAAATTCAATTTGAATTTGAAATTCAAATTGAGTTAATTAAGGAACTTTCCTAAAATAGACTATTTAAATTAGGAAAGATTTTGAAAATTCGCAATGATGATTTTCGAATTTCAAATCTTCCCACATTCAATTTAATCTAAAATAGGAAATAAATTTAGATGGAGGAAATGAGGGGAGTGGTTGGCGGCTAGGGAGATGAGGGGGGCCGGCGGTTGTGGCTTGAGCCGGCGGCAAAGGAGCTTGGGGCACAATAGGGCCGTGGGGTTTTAGGAAGTGGAGGAGGGATCGGGTGAGGTGGTCGGAGCTTGTGAAGGTGGAGGGTGGGGAAGTTCGACGAGGAGATTATGACAAAATTAAAGAAGAAAATAAAACCACGAATCCGGCCGTATCCAAGGTTGGTGGATATTGCGCCAATCTCCCTCTCCAATGGATCTCTCCAAAACTCTCCAAGAACTCTCAAAGGTTCTCACAACACAAGTGCAGGAAGAAATCTCAATAATCATTCATTAACCATAATAGAGTAAAATGGGGCTTTAAATAGCCTCCTACAACATGACTCGAAATAAAAGACACAAACGCCCTTTGGGCTTACATACGACAACTCCCATAAGAGGGGTACTACGGGAAAGAAAACTCATAAGCAATAAAATAAAATACGACTCTAAATGCCACATAAGCAAATAACAAGCTACATGAAAATAAAATACATCAACGACTCAAAAATATAAAGACTCGATCGTGGCCGTAGATCGTCGGCCGCGTCTCTGATAAACTCTCCATGATGATCTGATGTCCCCATCAGAAAGTGAGGGAGAAGAAGAAAGAATTTTGAAGATAATTAGCTAAACTACCTACAATATCGGAGCTTGGACTGATCGATCTAGGCATTTCATATGTTAGAAGCCACACACATGAAATAGTCGAGCAAGCCACTCTGTTCACCCGAATTGTGCCAGACAGCGCAAACAAGCTGCCTCTGCTCCCCTTCATGCACGAGCCGAACCACGATGCCTCCAACTCGCTTTTTCTCTCTCCAATCACAATAATCACATGATTCTCCCTCTCGTGATTCTCCCGCCCGCGAGCCTCTCTCTCGCCATTTAAGACGAATTGGAACCTAGGACATCCTATTTTCCTCCCCTCCTCTCACAGTAGCCACCGTACATCTTCTCCCCTTCTCTCTAGTAGCAGCCGCTAAAATCCTCCATTCTCCTTCCTCCTCGTTCTTTCGCTCCACAGCAGCCACTAAGTTCATCTTTTCACTATTTTCTCTTTTGTGAGTACAAAAGAGATATTTATATCTCTTCATCGCGTCCCATGTTGCCGGGTGTACCTCCTTCCAAACCCAGGTGTGACACTGCCACCCATGAGAAGATTTATAAGATAGTGTTTTGCACTGCAACCCCTGAGAAAGAAAAAATAAGAGGGATTGGCTGGTCTAGGGGAATTTCATTTCATTTCAATTGCATCATTGTACAAGTGCAGATAAGTTGAGAAAACAAAAGTTGTAAGCATTTGAAACTTTAGCTATAAGCTAAGTCATTTTGTGGGTTAAAAGTTAAGTTGATATATACTGATAAACTTGTTTAGCATTTTTTTCTCCATTTTGGCTTGATTTCTAGGCTTAAGCTCATATTTAGTCATAACATCAAGAATACAAAAATAAGTGCTCAATATATTGTCTAAATAGAAATTATCAACACAATAATGTTCATATAAGCCACAACTATCACAATTGTAACTAGGGAAGACAATGATCACGAAGGAAAGAGATCTCAAAAAATAAGTCACACCTCGGCTTGCGAAGAAGAGCACCCAAATGCCTCTCCAACAATCTCAAAGGGGAACAAAGGAGATCACAAATGAGGAATGAAGAGATCGTAGATGAAGGAAATGGTCGCTAGAAAGAAGGGAAGGTGAGCAAAGTTAAGCGCTCTTTAGGGTGCTAAGCTTAGGCCAATTTATCTTGTTGTTGAGCAATGAGTTCATATAAAAATATCTGAAATCCTATTTGGCAAGCAAATAGGCTTGAACTATCTTATGCAAGGACTAAAGCATGAATCATATAGATCCTAATGGTTGGATTGGTTAGGGCATTGATTCGAGGAGCCTAAGGTTATGTTCAGTTCAAGGATGGGTTTGTTTGGTCAAAGGGGGATTTATTATAACCCTTACGATGCTAGGTTGGAAGGTTTCATGAATGTGACACTTGGGGTTAAAGTCATGTTTATATTGAGTATAGATAACAGCAAAGGTCACATAAGATGAATGTGACTCCTGTGCTAAAGATTAAAATACCAAATGATGAAGCAATAGTTGAAAAACAAAATCAGAGAAAGAGAGAGGGAGAAGAAGAAGAAAGAACCTTGAAGATGGCTAGTTAGACTCCTCGCATGTGTTGGAATAATGCTTTTCCTCACCAAAACTTAACAAAGAGAAGAAGAGGGGGTTTCCATAAGGGGTGGCTAGCCAAGATGGCTAGGAAATTCATTTCATTTCACCAATCATCATCAAAAACTTACACATGAAGCCTAAACCTCCAAAAAGTAGATGGGGAATTTTCTATTTAGAAATTTTCAAGATTTAAAATAACACTAAATCCTAAAACAATTATAAGTACTTTTACATAGTATCGTGACACTTGGTAGCTTTTTCATAAATGTAAGAACACAATAGCATTTCAACATGAACATAAAAATACATAATGTGAGAACCTGGGCTAGTATCACCATGTTTAGGCCTTTTATTTTGCAACAAATACCTTACAAAACTTTAGTTCTTCAAATTTTTTTTATGCCTACGAAGCCGGAAATTTCTATTTATACCAACTAATAGAGAAAATAGTGATGGGGAAGTAGATGAAGCCTTGCATAGAGGAATGTGAAAGAAACCTTAAACTTCGTCATATTAGAAAGGGGAGAATCAATCAACCTTGGAAGGGGAAAACAACACATTCAAGTAACTTTCACTCATAAAAATAGCACATGTGCACTTTATGTGACTACTAGAGAACCTATATAAATGGCTATGAAATAAATAAAAAAAAGATAATAATCCTTGAACTAAAAGCAAAATATTGTTTGACATCAAAAAAATAGCATGATAACAAAAAAATAGAAAGATCAAATTAAATGACATCATGAAGAGTGATCAATAGAATAACAAATGAGGAAAAACTTAGGCAATAATAATGACATTAAGATTTTGAGGAATAAAGATACGACTTAAAAAATAAAAATAATGATGTTACCCTATGATGGGCAATCATCACATAGGTTTGCTTTCTACTCTTGACACTGAGCTAAAAACAACTTAAAGTGCCACTTTCACCCAAACATTTAATAATCAAGCTTCTAAGGAATCATACGCCATCATTTCTTAATGCATGAACAAATTTTGCAATCCTACATATTTAATGATGACAAAGGGTGGAAAATTTTAACCTTGTATAGATTGTTGTAAAGAAATGACGAAGTCTTGAGTGCATTGGAGATTCTATATTACCAAATTCCTGAGAAAAATGAAAAACAAAAAACTGATCAAGTCATAACCATAGATAAATGAAGATTCTAAAAATCTTAAAGTAGAAAAGGAACTACATAACATATTAAGGTTCACATTCATTAAAGGAATACAATTAAAGTCCCAGACGATAGGCACAAAGCTAACCAAAAATGTTGCACAACGTCCTGAGGGAGAGGAAAACTTGCTCCAACCATACTTGCAGTATCCAGAACCGCCTACATTTAGTAAATTAACAAAGTTACAAATGCTCGAATGCTTAAATATTACATAAATCAAATATACTTAAGGTGAGTAGTTCATTGTCACCGGTCATAGAGACAACGTCCTACTATTTTAGAACTTAAGAATCTTTCTTCAACCTCATTCATGTTAGGAGCTTGTCATGCTCATCATCACAAACAATATTTAGCGGCAGCATTTTTAGTATAATACCCAGAATTAACAAAAGGTAAGCTTATTTTAATCATTTTTCCCCAAAAACGTTAAAGCTGCATTGGAGATATATATATATATATATATATATATATATATATATATATATATATATATATATATATATATAATATATATATATATATTCATGTAATGTCATTAAACTTAAGCAGTGAAGTAAAATTTCATTAGCAGTTAATTAATTACTCTTCCTATATAGATTTTAGCCCACTACAACTTATATAATATATTAAATTTGCTACCGCTAAATCCTCCACTAAGCAGACCATGCAATGGGTAGATGACATCATGCGGCTGAGAATGATTTGGGATAACTGCAGTGGAAAAAGGTATTATAGTAATATATTACTATATTGTTTATAGATAAGCATTATTATTCCATGTCATCCACTTTCCCCACCCAACCCTCTCTAGTATTCGAAGCAAGCAGTGAGTTGAAGGACTCGTGAGAGCTGGAGCCGGCTGCTGGCTGCTGGCTGCTAGTGAACTGTTGGGGGAAATTTCAATTTGCCAAATTCAGAAAATAGTCAAGAAAAAGAGGTAATGCGCTGCTGTATTTTGCTGTTCTCTGGATTCAGTAGAGAAAATAGGTACTGGGCTGCTTCAATAAACTAAAATCAGCTGATATTTGCCTGCAGAAAATAGTAAGGCTTGCAAAAAATAGTACGGAAAAAGTAAAGGGAAGATAGTAGAAGAGAGGTAGGGGTAGTATTGAATGAGAAAAAACTTCTTTGAGATAAATGTTACCTCCTTTTTGGTTGGAGTTTGCTAACCTGAGTTCATTAATATTGAGTTAAGCTATAATGCATGAAATAGCAAAACTGTGATATTTAGGTTGTATATAAGAAGAAAAGAGACAAGGGTACTGTAGGAAAACAAATTCGCCCGCCTATGCTCGAGAGCGAGATGAGATACACAAACTATGACATAGGAAATAGTAAATTTTGATATAATTAAAACATCACATGGTATATGATTTTGATGGCCTAAATTTTAGTTTCATTATGTATTTAACTGTTGGTTCCTCAAGTATTATTGCAATGGCATATTTTTATAATTGTTATGAAATTTGAAATGTATTATGAAATGTGAAATGTATTTAAAAAGTGAGATAAGTGATCTACAGGGTATAGATCCACATAAGTAAAAGTGAAAGGCCTGACGATGTAAGCTTACACTTTCTCAATTCTAAAAGTTGGGAATCGGACTCAACCTTGAATTAGAGAGCGGTCTCAATTCTAAAAGTTGGGAATAATGACCCAACCTTGAATTAAAGAGTTGTAAGTATGCAAAAGCATATAGTCATTATATGACTTGCCAAAAAATGTAAAACAGAAAACAAAATAGGAAATAATGTTTTATATAGATTATCGTGTTGTTTCAATTAGTTGTATACATGTTGATTATTTCTTATACATTACTTGTGTATTTTATTGAGCTTTAGCTCATTAACGGTGATTGCACAGCAGGAAAGAGAATGGAACCAACGGGGAATTAGGCAAGAAGGTTGACTATTGCTTTTTTTGTATATACGTTTTGGGAGTACATTGATGTCATAGAAGAATTTTGTACACGTGTTTTTGGTATGTAAATGTTATTTGAAGTTTAATAAGCTTTTTATTTTAGTTAATATGCTTAAATATGCTTCCAGTTATGAAATATTGATTTTAGTCTTAAGTTTTAGAAACTTGAGATTTTGGGAGAGTCTGGATTGATTGTTTCCTACTCACTTGGTCCTGATAGAAGTAATTCAGGATGAGTGCTCATAAGAGATAGGTCTGTTTAGATTCTCCCTTTTATGTTACATTGTAGATTGACTATAGAGGGTCAAAATGGGGTGTGACATTCAGTCTATAAATTTCAATCTTCTAAGTGGAACATTCCTCACCATAGAATCAATTTTTGGAGTTGCATTTAGCATCAATTTTGAATCTAATTGAACAACTACTGCCATGAAACATTTAGACTAACACTATGTGTTCGACCATATGGATTATTGGTGCTTCCTCTTCTCTTTGTTTACATGCTAAAACAATTACAATCATTTATCAACTATCATATACTCACTAGATGTTTCTCCAAACTCTATCACAAATATAATCATTTATCATGAAAATTCATATCATTGTGAAGCATGCAATGCTGAGTCATCACTTCTTGGTGCCAAATTTAGTATTCTTAACTTACACAATTTAAACTGCTTCTAACTTCAATAGTTTGGGCCTATCCTTTACCTACCTAGCATAATGGCATTAATTCTAGCTTTCTGCACTATTGGGGCTTCTTCTTCTTTCGCTAACCATGCCCAAACAATCTTAATTTCCAACTATCTTACTCTCACTTGATGACAATCATAGACTTTCTAGAATATACTCTTTTTTCATTGTATTTATTAATGACGTCATTTTTCCATACTAAAACATAACAAATGCTCAATAATGTAACGCAACCTAATCAAATGCTATGAAAATCCCTCACACAAAGAAATTCTGCTAACGTTGTTCAGGCACCATTCTGCACAATTTAGCATATAGTCCATATATTTTGGAACAATCGGAACATTTAGACCAGAAACACTCCGATATAATATTTAGTCATTGCAATAGCTATGCAACTAAAAGGATATAACCAGTGCACGGGGCTCCAATAAATGGATTCGGAAGGTCATAAACATGCACTGCAAGGGGCTTTTTTTTTTTTTGGCATTTGAACCCATAATGTCAAAATCACAATGCAAGTAGCAAGCTCTTGCACCAAGCCCACCCATTAACTACGACATGTTAGAAGATTTTAAGAAAGGAAATTGAAAGATAGCAATACATAATGGGCAGTGATTGACAAAAAAAGTCCCATTTAGCCAAGAAAAAGTAGATGGATATGCTCCTTGCAAGTAAGCAACAATAAAATAGAACAAAATTTCAAAGAGATGAGGCCAAGATTTAGGTATGATGTTGAAAAATAGTATTATTTTGATGCAACCTAAGGCTTCGATACCAAATTGATGTAAGCTAGGTCCTAAAATCAAGTAAGGGAACACTTGGAATGCAAATTATGACACTTCCTTTCAATATCACATAAGCAAACATAAATGATGGAAACTAAGTAGGAAACAAAACTTAGAAAATAGTTAGAAAGACACACAAGAAACCAAACAACTAAATTAAAATACCCTCAGAACAACCATGTATGACACGTCACATGCAAATCATAAATCAGAAAAGGTGCTCTAAGTAAAGGACAAACTAGAGATCCATCACAGGAATTATGATCCAGCATAGGCCAATGCTCCTCCAGAAAATACTAAAAGAATAGGGCACGACACACCTTACAGCTCAGATATTTAGAGAAGAAAGATACATGTGGAAGGGAAACTGTGGAGACAAGAAGGAGATAGAAGACCAAGACAAAGTAGTAGAGGGAAAATTGAAGATAGCTTGCAAGCTTATAAGAAACCTTCATGTTCTCATAATAGTTTAGAGAAGAAAGATGCAGATGGAATGAAAACCATGGAGAGAAGTAGAAAGAAGTATGAGACAAAGTATTAGAAGATAGTTCGCAAACTAAGAAAACCCTCAGGCTTTCTAGATGATCCACCCAAAAAAAATTTCACAAAGGAATCATCCCCAATTTATAGGAGAAAAAAGGGGGAATGACATTTATTATCCCACATAAATGTGCCACCAAAATAGCCACTAAAACCCATCCAAATCAGCATATTCATGGAGAAGTCAAAGCAAACAACACAAGGATCAGCAAGGGAAAGAAACCGAGCAGCTAGCAACAGGGAAACCAAGAAAACAGCCGGGAAACCAAGCATCCAACAGCAAGGAAACCAAGAAAACAATAGGAAAACCGCACAGCCACATGAGGGGAAACCAAACAGTCACCGTGGGAAGACCAAACATCCACATGGGAAGACTAAACAGTCAAATGGGAAAACTAAATAGCCGTAGGGAATTTAAACAGTCAGCAAAGGAATGAGTAAACAGCAAAGAAAATGAGAAGATAGCAGGAAAAAGGAAAAGACAACGGGGAAATCCAAAGAAGCCACAAGAGATAGGGAGCTAAAAACACAAATGGAAGATAAAGAAACATAAACTAGCTAGTCTTAATTGCATCATATTTCATTTTGTTCAACTTTATTCATTGAAAAAAAAACATTTTGCGGCATGCAATGAATAACCAAGTCAGACATCTGAAATGAAAGTATAAGAAATATCGTAAGTTTTTTATTGAAAAACATGTAAGACCTAAATAATTATATATGTAATTTATATCTTACCATCAATTATAATTGTGCCTGGAACATTCTCACGTTGCGCATACGTATGCATGAAAGATAGCTCTGATGGAGGATCTAAATACATCCTGCAGTGCATAATTAAACATCAAATTGATGGCATCAAAAGTACAAGAAAAAAAAAACATTTTTTTTTAATTAGTTTGATACCTTCTCAAAAATTGGATGCATCAAGACATGTTACTTATAAATCCATATAACACCAACATTAGTAAATAAAAACTTTATCCACACACTAGAGAAAATTATTGATTACTCAAAAAATTATAAGTTGCTAAATGGGACACTATCTTCAAAGCACCAAGCAAACTGTCATTCTTGTAAATGAATATTTGAGCCTTTAAGGAATGAAAATGCTTTTCATTCCAATATGTGGTTGTAGTTTGTTTTGGAAATGCAATTTAGTAATACCCATTAACCCATGTCAAATGTCCACACTCATTGCAACTAAGCACAGAGAACACACCAATGAAGCAACAAGGCCATCTATGTGATAATACAATTATTTTATTTAATACGAAACAATAACAAAATAATAATAGCACAAAACGATCAAAAAAAAGCCTTCAAAGTAATTTTCATGTTCATGGTTCATGTTATGAGAGCTTTTCATGCGATAAAATGCAAAAAAATAATATCAATAACCTATGGAATCTAAAAGCCCTATCATGACAAAAGCTTTAACCTTCTAATATTCTTCTTTTATCTTGGTCATAATGCTTCCCATTAAAAAAGTCCACCAGATTTTATAAATTCCATTTTGTAACAGATTATTAGTTTTTTTTTTTTTTTTGGTCATACTTTGAATACAGATCATTAGTCAAGTATGTTTCCATACAAAAAAAACAACATGTCAACCTTTCTACATTCACCTTGGCTTCCTTTTACTTAAACAGTCTTATTTACGCTTCCTAAATAGAATATGGTGAATTTGTGCCACTTTAGTTGCACCTCAAAGTTGTTCCTCCCATGCATTATTTACTTTTAAGTTCCTAATATAGCAGTGAAACCATTTTTAAAAGACCAGGACAACAAATTATAGCAGTCATCCTGAGGATGCAATTATAATTTCCCATATTGCGTACATTTTTCTTTTCATATTTTAACCTTCAAGTTCCTATGTTGATTGTCCTTCCAGCTTTTAGATGAGATTCAGAAACAAAAAGTGTGATTCTTCATTGTATTCATTTTAGAATTCAACTCACTTTTAGAATCACATATTGAACTACCTACAATAACCTTACCAATCAAACCTTTTTTCTTTAAACGAAAGCACTCAACATAGCTAGCAGTTGAACCCCTTCACACTTTATGAGGTGGGCGCAATAACACTTGAGCTAATGCTCATTCGTGCTACGCATCCAATCTTACTATAGCATTACATCTATCACTTGTACCTTGCTTCTGATCAAGTACCCAAGCCCTCTTCCTGAAGATCGAGCTATTTCATAGACCTTTCTATATATTTTATGGATAAATAAATACAGAAAAATGCCTAAATATAGTACAAAAAAATCTCAACAGTAAAGCTAGATAATTGAAATCAAGAAAGCAAAAAAGGATAGCAACTTTCAAAGCCATACTCTTCAAGGTCAACATGAATAGCATAGTTTCTACAATAAAATCCACAGCAAAGTCTATCTATATTAAGAATGATTAGCCAATCATTTCCTAATACCACAAAAAATAACCATCATTATTTTCACAGAATTCATACACCACCCATTAGTTAACGCTGCGGCATAAAACAAAGCAGCTTCTGACACTTGTACCTATTTTTGAACAACCGTAAGTAGCTAACAAAGAGACAAAGCATGATTTCACCAAAATAATAATGAAGAAGAAAGTGGTGGAGAGTGGTAGAACAAAGAAATTAATTGTTAATTAAAGGATCTTGAAAATAGCTAATTCGGGGTCAATGCACGTTAAATAATTGTCCAAATAACTAAACAACTGACCTTTTTTAATGACTTATTAGTAACTTATTCATTAAACAATGCATAGTTAACTAGCTAGTCTCATTAGTAATTAATTAACAAAAAACACATTAATTACTAATTGAACCTAATTATCACAAGCATAACCCAAGATAATAGTTTGATTAGTAACCTAATCACCAACAAATCACTAATTAACTTATTAGACGTCTGACTGGTAACTAATGAGCTAATGGGCTGGCGATTAATTAGCAAAAATGTCCGAATAGCCTAATCATCATAGGATTAACTCTATTAGTTGTTCAAACAACCAGCTGATATTAAAGGAACCGTAATTATGTAAAAAGTACTCAAAATATTAATCAATCAATGACCATAACATCAGTTATCTAGAGCATAGGCATTGTAATCTAAACATTTAAATTTAAATAATCATCCATTTGTTCTAAAAGGATTAATAATATATTTCAGATTAGAATTCTTGTCAACCTTTACAAAATAAATAAAGTTATAAGTTCCTAAACTTACCAGATCTTCTAGCTTACGGATGTACTTAATCCTGAATGTCAATCCTCCTTGCAACCAACAAACACTTAATTCGGAAGAAGGTGGGTTA
This sequence comes from Dendrobium nobile, assembly GCA_022539455.1. Taxonomy (NCBI): domain Eukaryota; kingdom Viridiplantae; phylum Streptophyta; class Magnoliopsida; order Asparagales; family Orchidaceae; genus Dendrobium; species Dendrobium nobile. The sequence continues at coordinate 71,674,076 of CM039735.1, read as the reverse complement.
TGGATCAAATATAAAAATCATGAATCCACCAGTGTGTGGGCAAGAGGAAGGATCTAAGTTGTTGGCTCTTTTTATTATTTTAAGTAGCCTTGCTCTCGCACTCAAAGGGTCATTAGTCAGTGTCATGGTTGAGACATTTACATATGGTGTAGAGTGTTCTCTCATGCTTTGAAAAGTGCACAAAAAAATGTTAACAGCATGTGAGCATAGATGTTCTAATTGAAATAATGTGTTCTAATTTTAAGTTTATATATGTTCATTATGCGAAGGATCGTCAAAGTGATCATTCAACAGCCACAATGCACTATCATAAGAAGGTTCTACATTAAGAAACACAAGAAACTGGCAGTGAAACTGACCAAAGATGAGGAAATAATAATTAAAGAACCAAAAAAAAAGCAGTCACTGCCTATCAGGATCTGATTATCCACTAGCCGAATTGATTGGCAAGGATTAAATCAGGATCAATCCAAAGCACTACTTCATCAAGCAATCCAAGTATTCTGGGCTCATTTTATCACGGTATGAAGTTATGTATGAATATAAAGTTTAATCCTCCTAAGGAATATTAAAATTTGATTCACTAAACTATTCTATTCAATAATCAGGACAATGAGTAAAGATTTATCAATGGAACAACAGCGTCCATCAGAAAAAGACTGGAAACTTACATGGAACGAAACCCAACCCGTAGGTGCGACTCGGCAAACACCACAGAATCCCAAGGCTCCTTTCCATTCTGGAGAAAGAAGATCCACAGCATGTTGTCCGATGCCAACGATTTCCATGCCCAGCAGACAGCTCTCGCCTTTGCGGCGTCTCTGGGCCCAAGCATTCTCAGAATCTGCATGAACACATCAGTGGGCAGCTGGTCAAATGCCCCCATTGAGAAAGGCCTAGCTGGAAAATCCAAAGATCCACGATCCGAATTTGAAGTCGAGCCCGAGCGGCTGACCATCGATTCCCAGACCTTCTTCAGCAGCATCGCCATGAAAAGCGCAGCGGATAGCTTTCCACCTCATGACTCCAAACGAGCTTCCATTGAGGGACGAGATCGGGAAGGCAGAGTTTGGAAAAATCGAAGATGAGTAGGGTTTCAGTTAAAAGGAGAGGAAGAAGCAGAACCACGTGACCGTGGAGGGAACAAGGAATAGCTGAGACTGGTAGGGATAATGGAACGCTTCCGCTGCGACCAAAATGTCGAGAATTTCAGCTGCCAATCATGTGCTCGCGCAACAGCCGGATCCGGCCCGGGCAGCTCCGCCTAATTTCTTTTCGGATATAGAGTGCTAAATTATAAAAACAAACTTATTCCAGATCAAGCCGTCATGCCAACGATGCTTACTTACCCTCCATTTGTTGAAAATCGTCAGCAACAAGGAGACTTTATTTTTATTTAAAAATTAAAAAAAAATCAAATTTAAAATAATTTTAATTTATGAGAATTTTTTAGTTATTTTTTTCTTTTGTAATATGTTATTAATTTTTTTAATTGCTTAATATTTTGATGATTATTTTAATTATTTAATTTTAACATGATAATAAGGAATGAAAATTTCTTTTTGAAAAACAAGTGTTATATTTATTGAATTTTGATTATAACATGTTATTTTTTTAATAGTTTATAAAAAATTTGTTTAAAATGTTTGGGACGGCTTTAGATCACAATTTTTTTATACTTTTAAGAAATTTTTGTACTATAAAATAATTTTTTTAAAAAAATAAAAAAGGGTCCCAAACTAAACCTATTCTAAATCTCTTTTTATATTGTATTGGATTTAAATTTCTGCAATAATCTCCTCCTAACAACCATATTAATTATTAGTGTGAATACATTAATAACTAATTATATCTACCGCTATATAGGCATGCTTGCCATCTTTTAGCGTCACATATTTAGAATTTTTTGGTATGCATCACTTAACATTATTACAATTATTGTGGATGTTGTTAGTTTGGGTAGTTCTTTTTCCTTATTTTATAGTGATGGTGATCATGGCCATAAGAAACTTTATGAAGACTAGCCATTATTTCTTATAAAATCAGGTTAGGTTAAATGAAGCATTTTGTTGTTATAAGCATCATTTGACATAGTAACATGAGAAAGTCATGCAGAACATAGTGATCTAGAAAGTAATTTTTTTATCAAAATTGAATGGGAGTTAGTGCAACATAGGGGTGTCAATTTCGGGTCATAGGTCGGATTCGAGTCGGACCCGGAACTGACCCGGGTTCAAACGAGTCGACCCTAACCCGACCCGGTTAGGTAAACGGGTCGGAAATGCAAACCCGGACCTGACCCGGCTGGTTGCCGGGTTGACACGACCTGACCCGGGAAAGTTGGTCCCATAGGGCCAGGTCGCGGTCAGGTTGCACGGGGTCGCGTCGCAGGCAGCAGCAGGGTCGCGCAGCGTGGTCTGCGGGGCGCAGGGCAGGCGAGTGTGGTCGCGCGACAACGCGAAGTGAATGTGGTCACGCCACGGCCGGGTCGCGGGCAGCAGTGGGGTTGCCCGGGGCGTGGTTGCGCCGCAGCGGGGCAGGGTTGCGCTGCAGCAAGGCTGGGTCGCGCGGGGCGTGGTCGCGCGACAGCGGGGCGGGCAGGTCCGTGGGTTAGGTTAAAATGGGTTTCCGGGTTGACCCATCAACCCGTCGGGTCAACCCAAACCCGACCCGTTTTTCAAACAGGTTGAATCCGGGAACCCGAACCCGACCCGTTTTGGAAACGGGTAGGGTCTAACCCAAAATTCCGAGTCGGTTTTTTGTGTCGTGTCAAATATTGACACCCCTAATGCAACAGATATTTGTAGTGATATATGATCATTTTATGAGCTACATTTCATTCAATCAATGTATCATGTGATTTTACAGTTCAAGACGCGACTAATAATTATACAAGTGGCTTTATAGTTTGCGGTTTTAAATATATTTTATTTAACATTTTATTTTCCTTAAAATGTATTGACCTTCAATTGCATGCACTGTTTTGAAAACCAGACCGAACCAGCCAGTTCAACCGGTTCAACCGTGAACCGATCTGGTGGCTGGTCTGATCCAGCTTCAGAACCGGCTCTGCATAGAACCGAAGCAAACCGGATTGAACCGACGGGTTGGAAAGAACCGGCCGGTTCATAAAAATATTTTATTTTTGTTTTAATTAAAATTTTAAAAATATATTTTTGTTTGTTAAAATTTTAAAAATATTTTTATTAAATATGATGATTAATTTCATCATAATACATGCAAGTTATCTTAGATACCTTACATAATTTGTTTAGCAAAGAGAGTGTACTTCTCACTTTATAAAGGGTTCAAGGAAACATCTTCAAACTCCCCCTATGATGTGGGACTAAAAAAGTTGCATGAATAGTTTAGAATGTGACTTGGGGCTTATTTGGGCTAGTTGTGCTTCAAAAAAATTTTTAGTTGGGCTTCAATTTTTTTTTAGTTGGGCTACAAATTTGAATGATATGTATTTTAAATTTACTATAATATATATTATAATAATTATATTATAAATTATTAATATTATAAATTTATATATTATATTAAATATTATTCTTATAAATATATAAATATATAATTTTTAAATGATATTTACATTCATAATTTTGTATTATATATATTTTAAATTTATAAATATTATTAAATGGTCATATATTTAATTATTTATATTATATTAATGATCATAATTTTTTTATATTATAAATTTATATATTATATTAAGTATTATTCTTATAAATATATTATTCTTAAATGATATTTATATGTATAAAATTTTATTATATATTTTAAAATTTTATAAATATTATTAAATGCTCATATACTTATATTATATGATTTTTATGTTATTAATTTTTAATAATATTATTATTTATTACGTCATCCGGTTCGACCCCGGTTCGACCGGTCGAACCGGTCAAACCGTGAACCTCTCCCTCTTCCGGTTCATTGTCTGATCCGGTTTTCACAACCTTGATTGCATGTATCACAAGTTGATGATAATTGTTAAAATAATTATTTTCATCCTTGGTGAGAGTTATCGTTTAGATGTTAATGCAATGGACTTTATCAAAGTAATTTAGCATTGTAATTTTATTAATTTTATCAATTTTATGTTGGTAAATCAAATTTAATTGTCTTTCTTATATTTGTTTATTTTAATTTATTCAAGTTATACATATATTTTGTTTTTAACTTATAAAACTAAAATTTCCTTATATGTCATATAATTTCATATTTGATTGTCCTTCTAATGCGTACTTATGAAACTGATTTTTTTTTTTTTTTTTTTTTTGAAATTGTTAATGTTACTTTATACTTATTTAAAGATTATTTATTTTGAAATACTCAAAATATTCTAAAATGTTTGAGGTTGGGCATTTGCCCTCCCTCAATACAATGGGGATCCGCCCGCCCATGCATTTGAGCTCATTGTGATTTTATTGATTTATCTATACTAGAAATTCGAATTGTTAGAATATTCAACACATATGGACCACATATGAATAATGATGATGATTGTCTTGTGGAAATGCAATACATCTTTGTCGAGCATTAAGTTTACAAGTGTGAGATATTGATTGGGCTTTAATTAATCCCTTGTATAATTGACTACCATGGGATTTATGAGCACATAAATATAGGCTTGGTCTTCAATAGTTCACTTAAATGTTATTGAAAAGCAGAATGAGTCATTTTCTTCTCTTTTTCTTTTTTCCAAACATTGTAGTTTTGCTTTCTTAGGAGTTAACCAATTGTATCATCTTCTTTATTATCTCCGGACGTGACAGGTGGCTATGATGATGGTAAACGTGTGGCAAATAAGCAGGATGGCATATATAGAATTGCTAAAAATTGCTCAGCCCTTAAAATAGGATGTTAAGATAACACTCAATTTCGCAACTAATAAAGTGGTAGAACTACTAGCTATGGAAAAGTCTAAGTAGTTGATTATTCTTAATTGCACATGACAAGGAACAACAAAAGTAAGAGTTCTTCAATATGAATTCTTAGGTAAGAAACATCTATTTTCACTCTCATTGTAAATCTTGGCAGTTGCAAGAATTTATTTTTACTTCCTGCTTTGGATATGTAGAGCTAAACCGCTATAGGAAAATCGTCCATTATCGACGGAAATGGCTTTTAAAATTTTTTTGCAGTTATAATGCCACCGGAATAAATCGCGAAGGAAATTAAAACTGACTGTCTTTTTTGGCTATGATCGTTTCCGGCGGCAATAACGACCGAAAATTTTCAGTACCAAGACCGCAGAAAAACCGGCAGTTTTTTTCCAGTGGCCAAACCACCTGCCCACCTCCGGTAATGACCACCGCTTGGAAATAAGTCAGGACTACATAAACCATCGGAAATAAGTCACTTAAAACCGATCGTGCGGCCGCCGGTAACTTCCTCGTAGTTAGAACATTCCGGCGGTTTTTCCGGCGGTTAACCCGGTTTTTACAGGTGGTTTAACCGCCACTTGGTACTATCGGTCTAACTGCCAATATTCATTGAATTTCCTATAGTGAATATTGCATCACAAATATTCTCTAGTGCTTAGAGGTGGATTTAGAGTTACCCAAAATTTTGGAATGGGAAACAGTGTATTGTGAGGTTGGCCATTATACAATGCTACGGTTTTTTGTTCATGTTTCAGTTTTCTAAGCTTCTTCAATTTATGTGTTCTTTTTTGCTTCTATCAACAACTACATCTGCAGTATCAACTATTTTAATTGAAATAAGATAAAGAAGTTGGTTGAAATGGATGCATTGCTGTTTTCATTCTTAGCCGTGATTATCCTCGACTTGTGCCTAGGACTTTCCTCTTATTACCCTTCTGCAAGTCAGGTAAGGGGTCTTCTATTTTGTCTGAAATTAGTTACAAAGCCGGTAGTGGCTATTAGGTGCTTTTAAAAGCATAAGTGCAAATCTTAGGCTTCATTTGGGATGACTTTCTTGATGCTTCTTAAAGCAGTTTTTTAGGTACTAGAAAGCTGAGAAAGCTATCCCAAACAAAGCCTTAATCTTAAAATTTTTTCTCGAATTTCATGATAGTACGAAAATCTGGAACTTATATAGAGTTCACTTCTTCAAGATTTTTTTTGGTATTATACTTACATTATAAATTCTATAGAGGTTTGGGTGATTTTGGCATAAATTTTGTTCTAAGGAAAGATATTTGAGCATTATTTTCTTACAACTAATAATGATTTTTTCTTTTCTGAATTAGTTCCAAGTAATTACGAGATGAACGCAATAGCATTACTCTTTTTGATGCTTTCCTAGAAGAGGAAATATTGTAAGGTAAGCACACAGAAAATCACTACAGGAAAATCACTCATTACCGACAGTTTTTGCCGGTGGTTAACACTTGTTTTCCGGCGGTTTTGTAAAACACCAGCGGCTTTTCGGAGGCTCAAAAACGGAGCCGGAAATCATTATTGGTGGTGTTTTTTCTGGCGGTTTCCTTCACCGGCGGTTTTCCGGTGGTTTATACCGCCGGTTATCTTCTGGCGGTCTGAGTGCCGGTGACCACCGGTGTTGTTACCGGCAGCGTACCAGCCATGAAACTGCCGATAAAAACACCGTCGTTATTATCGTGTAGACCGCCGGTACGCCGCCGGTAATAGTACCGGCGGCTTAACGGTGGTTAGAACCAAAGGAATTGCCGACGGTGTGACCGTCGGGGTGTCGTCGGACTACCGCCGGACACCGTCGGTAAATACCGGTGGTTTGAGTAGATTTCCGGCTGCCTCAATTAGCCGTCCGGTATCGAAGTTTCTGGCGGCCAAACTGTCGGTAGGCTGTCGGAAACCTGTAGCATTTGAAAAAAAAAATTGACAGTCTCCCTCTATTTGAGGGATTTTCACCATAAACTCTAAACCTGCATAGAAAATACATCAATCACAATAATTTTGACCAACACGCCACTATAGTCAATCATAATAATTATCACAAATATATTCATAAGTTAAATCAAACAAAATAATAAGTGAAACAAAATAATTTCATAACTAAGTTCATAACTAAGTTCAATAAGTTAAACCAAACAAGTTCATAACCAAATAAGTTTACAATCAGATCATCATAAGTTCATCAAACATAAAAGAGTGCTAATCCTTGTCCGTATCCTCGCTGTCTGGAGATGCATGAGGTTGCTCTATCTCTTGCTCTTTCTTCCTTTGATTTTCATCTCTGTAGGATTGCAACTCTGCTTGCATTTCATTTTGAACCTTTCTCATCTATTCTATCTCTCTTGTCAGCGCTGCAACCCTCTGGCTTACAATTTCTTCAGCTCCACTTGGATCATAAAATACTGAGGTGGATGAATTGCCCTCATAAGCATAGTCTTACGAACCCAAGCCATATACCCTCCCCCTCTATCTTCCTCCAACAACATCTGACCATGTATGATACTCAGAAATCTGGGTTGATCCTGAAGATGATCCCTCACCAATGGACTGACGACTTTCCCGAGCTCGTACAAAATAATCCTGCGAGAATAAATCCATAAAATATATTGATATTACAATTAGTTTTATTATAATAAATTTATATTCCCAAACTCCAAAAAATTATACTCACATGAGCCTTTTTAGCCACTGATGGTCAGCTTGATGTTGATGAGTTCTCGTATGCGACTTCAGCGGTGTTGGCTCCTGACCAAGAAACTCTTTCTGAAAATATAAGATATTGTAGGGGTAAAGCCACTCATCTAATATGTCTAACAAGTGTACTTTACTTTACAGAATCGTCCCCTACATCTAATACGTCTACTTTTCTAACCGGGTCATCTGAAGGCTGTCATTTTATGTGAACAAACCATCTAAGGCGACACTCTCTAATCTCATCATCTACTGGAGGTACTCCAACATTTTCATGTATATGCTCATTCCATTATCTATCTCTACGGGTAAAGCCCTCATCCACCTAAGCACCCTCATCTCTGCAACACTTAACTTAGTAATATGCTTCTCTTTTATTGACCAAGATTATGCACCATAAAGCATTGCAGATCTCACCACCATCTTATAGAATTTTCCCTTAAGTTTGAGGGGGACTTTTCTATCACTACAGGAAAGTCACCCAAAACCGGCGGTTTTTTCAGAACCACCGATGGTGCTCAAACCATCGGAAAAAATGGCGTAGGAAACATGTTTCCGGCGGTTTTTGCCGGCAGCTTTATTCGCCGACGGTTTTCCGGCGGCGTAAACCACCGGTTATTGCCCGGCTTTGTACCGGCGGTGTTTCGGCCTTTGAGCCGCCGATCATTTTACCGACGACTCACCGGCGATCCCTTCACCAATGGCTTGCCGGCGGTTACAGCGGCCGGCGAGCGTTAGATCAGCCTCCGGCACGCGTCGGTACACCGCCGGTGTATTACCGGCGGGTTTCCAGCGGTAGTGGCCGACGGTCTTACCAGCAGTCTAGACTGTCGGGCTTTCACCGGATAATCGCCGGGTGCCGTCGGTAACCGCCGGTATAGAAGCGGCGGTTTGTATAATCCGTTTGGTATCGTAGATTCCGGCGGCTAAACTGTCGGTTAGCCACCGGAAACCTGTAGCACAGGAAAAAAAAATTTACAGCCTCCCCTCTATTTGATGGAGGTTCACCCTAGATTCTAAACTGCACATAAAGCAATATATAACAACAAATTTTAGGCTACACGCCGCTATATTCAATCAACTATCACAAATATATATATAAGCACAACAAAAAAAACATTAAATGAAAACAAAGTTAATATGTTCAACCATCAAACATAAGATCACAAGTTCAGAAGTTCACAAATTCACAAGTTTACAATAAACATAAAAAAATTATACTCCTCAGCTGTATCCTCGCTGTCTCGAGATGTTCGTCGCTGCTCTTCCTCTTGCTTCCTCTGATTTTCAATTCTGTAGGATTGCAGCTCTGCTTGCATTTCATTTTAAACCCTTCTCATTTCTTCAATCTCTCTAGTCAATGCTGCAACCCTCTAACTCACAGTTTCTTTAGCTCCACTTGGATCATAAAATGTTGAGGTGGATGAACTGCCCTCATAAGCATAGCCCTGTGAACCCAAGCCATATATCCTCCCACTCTGTCTTCCACCAACAACATCTGACCAAGTATGATACTCAGAAGCATGGGCTGATCCTGAAGATGATCCCTCATTAGTGGACTGGCGGCTATCTCGAGCTCGTACAAAATCATCCTGCGAGAATAAAGCTATAAAATAAATTGTAAATTGATATTACAATTAGTTTTATTAAAATAAATTTTTATTCCAAATTTCCAAAAAATTTTACTCACATGAGCCTTCTTAGCATTTTCATCAACCCACTGATGATCAGCTTGATGTTGATGAGTTCTTGTATGCAACTCCAGTGGTGTTGGCTCCCGACCAAGGTACTCTTTCTAAAAATTTAAGATATAGTTATAATAACATAAATATATTTAATAAACTAATTTAAAACTCTTACCAGTCACCGTCTATATTCCGTATGAGGTACAGATCCACCAGTATGAAGAGAGCTACCTAAACCACCATAGTTAGAGGCTCTGTTCTATTTATTCTGCTCTCTCATTTTTCTAAACTCAGGGGTCGCCCAAGCACTACTCAAATCAGCCCAAACACCCTCTCCAATCCAATTAGGATGCTGCCAGAACTTTCTAATATCCGTGAACATGTTCTTGAGATGGGTCGCTCCTCTCCTCTCAAAATTGGTTCTGATCCTCGTGTTGTGCTCAGGCAACCACCTAAATTCTTTCTGTAAAAATTTATGCAATACCAAAAAGATTAGTACAAATTAAATCACATATTTGAAATCATACCAAATAAATATATCTATAATTCTCCAAACCACATATCTCTAACTGGCTTTTGGATCTTTTTCCAGGATAAGTAAGGAGCATCATATTTATTCTTTATAATATCTCAGATCATATGTATAGGTGGCCTTGAAGGATTGAAGCTGTAGGTTACTTTTTTTGTCAATAACATGTAATATATTAAAATACAAACAACTTAATAACATAAACTGAACTTACTTATCGCCCTCAGGCTCAATGTATTGACGCTTATTTGTTGCAGCTACATGATCGCTAGCGCCAACCTCTGGTGGTCTAGATGGTCCACCCTGTTCATGCTGCACTGGATAGGGGTAGTAATATGGGTAGGGGTAAGGAGGGGGAGGACCAGTGGATGGACCTGCTGCTTGTGATGATGGTGGAGGGTAATATGGATTGAATGGAGAGGCATGTGTCTGATCTGGAGAGGGGTAGTGAGGACTCGTCGAGGGAGGAGGTAAGTGGCCAGGGAAGTATGGAGGTACAACTGCTGGTGGATCTGAAGGTCCCTGACCCTGCTGACTCGAGGACTACTGCTGGCCCCTGAGTGGTGGTGTAGGTATAACATAAGGTGGAACTGAAGGTCCCTCACCTTCATCAGGCTGTGTGGCTCTACTGGGAGTAACAGTAAACTTCTTCCGGTGGAACTTTGAGGCAAATGATTTACGAGGAGGATCATCGCCTGAAGCCATCTGTATTAAAAGAAATAATTAGTAAAGCATTATAATATATAAAAAGTATAAATAAAAGAAGCAGTTAATAAAGCAGTTAATGAATTACAAAAAGCAGTTCATAAAGCAGTTAATGAATTACAAAAAGTAGTTAATAAAGTAGTTAATGAATTATAAAAAATAGTTAATAAAGTAGTTAATAAATTATACAATTTCATTTCTTAGAATTCAAAAGGTAATATTCAAAATATTACAAAATAGTAAAATTCTACAATTCTAAATTACAAAAACTACTCAGAATCATCAAAACTATTTTTATTGCTCTCAAGGGTATCTTCACTTTCATCCTCGTTCTCATCTTCGTCTGAACTAGCTGGACTATTCACATCTTCTAACTCCATTTCAATACTAGAGGTTGTAGTTGTCATCTCCTCAAGTTCAACAGGCCTACAACTTGACATCTCATTCTCTTGATGTGCAGTTGCTACAATGTATTGTTGATCAATTATTTCCCGTACTTTTATTTTTATGACAGCTAGTCAATCTTGTTTATTTCTACGACCACTGAGATATTTGCTGAAATAAACTTGAATAGCTTGACTTGCTAACACAAATAGATCAAACTTATCGTATCTTCTACTATGTTTTACATCTATTAAACCATACGCAGGATGAGTCCTTGTGCCTCTATTCTGTACTGGATCATACCATTGACAGTTAAATAAACATATAAAGTTCTCATCTTCGCATGGATATTCCAAGTCAAGAACCTCATTCAGAATACCGTAATAATCACACTCATCTTCTTCATAAGTGTTTCCTCTAACACATACTCCATAATTTTCAGTTTTTCTTCATTCACTCCACGACTTGGTATCAAATCTGAACCCATTCACTATATATATTAGCCAAGTTTTTACTTTTCGCATTGGACCCCATGCTAGTGCTTACAAACCTTTATCGAAATATTTGTTATCAGAGTTTTGTACCTAGAAAAATTTTCAAATATTAGTATTTTTTATAATAAATAATATTTAAATTTTTAAAATTGATGTGCTCACATATGATTTGAACCAAGTTGGAAATTCATTTGCAACAGCTTGCTCAATATCCCTCGAATCTGTCAAAGGCAAATTGCTTACGAAATACCTGGTGACAAATAATACTTTAGTATTTTAAATAAACATTACTCATTATTAACATTATGCAAGAACTTACTCTAAGATTGGCTCAACTTCTTCACAGTTCAGTAGCACATACAAATTCGCTGTATTTATTTCTAAATCGTTGAGAAATCTTTCAACACATTTACCACTAGGCTTTCCTTGCCTTCTAAATACTGATAGTGCAGCATGTGATTGTTCTTCTACATCGAAGTCCATGTTACGACCAATCTTTGTTCTTGTACTCCTTACATGGGGCTCGAAGTAGTAGGAGCAAAAGTGAGTTATTTCTTGAGATAAATATGCTTCATATATTGATCTTTCTGGTCGTGCTTTATTCTTAACATATTTCTTCAACTTGTTCAAATATTTATTAAACAATTACAATCATCAAGTTAATAAAAATATGTTATCTCAACTTATTCAAAAATATTGAAGTCTTAATAAAAATCTAAACCCATTTACCTTTCAAAAGGATACATCCAACGATATTGTACAGGTCCACCAACTCTAGCTTCGTAAGGTAGATGGACTGGAAGATGTTCCATAGAATCAAAGAAACTCAAGGGAAATATCTTTTCTAACTTGCAGAGGATGATTAGTATGTTATTCTCGTACCTCCGTAAAGCATCTTCGCTTAGTTTAGATGAACATAAATCTTTGAAGAAAATGCTAAGCTTAGTCAATGGGATTGATATGTAATCGGGTAACATACAGACTATGATCGGAAGAAGAACCTCCATAATTATGTGACAATCATGACTTTTGAGTCCAAATAACCTTACAGATTTCATGTCAACACATCGGGTTATATTTGATCCATATCCATCATGCATCTTTAAACCTTTAAACTACTGACATATCGATTTTTTTTGCTCTAACATGAAAGAGTACGGAGCTTTGGGCTTCATTATTTTACTGTTGATTGTTGTTACCAACTCCAGATTTTTTTGCCGACAGTACTCTTTAATGTCCATCCTTGCTTTGACATTATCTTTACTCTTACCTTTAACATCCATAATTGTATTAAAAATATTATCCATGAAGTTCTTCTCAATGTGCATAACATTCAGATTATGTCTTATCAAATTGGTTCTCCAATATGGTAATATACAGAAAATACTTTTTTTAATCCAATTATGTTCAACACCATAACCCGGAAATTTAGACTCTGATAGCATTGGAAAATCAATAATTGTTGGAATGTCGGAAAGTCTCTATAGTACATCATCACCACTTAATTTGGGTGGAGGAGGCGATCGCTCAATTCTATTTTTAACAAATGCTTCCTTATTTCTCCGAAACTGATGATTAGCATGTAGAAACATACGATGACAATCAAACCAAGTATTTTTCCCTCCATGTTTTAATGTGAAAGCTTTACTATTCTCCATGTAGTAAGGACATGCTAATTTTCCTGCTGTGCTCCAACCAGACAACATATCATAAGCTGGAAAATCACCAATGGTCCACAACAATGCAGCTCGAAGGAGAAAATTTTGTTTTGTTGATATGTCATATGTGAGCACTCCTTCTTCCCATAATAACTTGAGGTCATCAATTAATGGTTGCAAAAAATATCAATTTTTGCTTTCAGATTATGTGGTCTAGGTATTATAAGAGTCAAGAACATGTACGGAGTAGTCATACCATCTCTAGTGGAAAGTTGTATAGTGTTAATATAACTGGCCAACAAGAGTATGGTGTAGCTGTTTGACTATAGAGGGTAAAACCATTAGCACATAATTTCAATCTTATGTTGCAGGGTTCAACAGCAAATGAAGCATGCACTCGATCAAAATATTTCCACGCTTCAGCATCTCATGGATGAGAAAGAACATCACTTTTTGCTATTTTCTCCTTATGCCATCTCATATGGCCTATTGAACTCATTGATGTATAGAGTCGTTGAAGTCTTGGAATGATTGGTAAATAAAATAAACAGGAATATGACACATCTTTCTTTGGATGACGTTATTTTCCCGAGTTTGGCTTAAACTGAGGAGCATTGCAGCTGCGACAAAAAAATTCTGATGCATCATCCTTGTAGTATAACATACATCCATTGATACAACAATCAATTTTTGTAGCAATGAGACCCAGCTTGGATACTAACTTCTTCGTTCGGTACAAGTCTGAAGGAATTAAATTGCCCACTGGATTAATTTCCTTCATAAGACCAATAAAATCATTGAAACAATCATGGGGAATATTATACCCAGTTTTAATACTTAGCATCCTCACTGCAATGAATAATTCTGAATGTGTAATGCAACCATCTCAAATTGGCTTTTGAGTTGAATGTAATAACTCAAAGAATTTTTGTATTTTCTGCATTTGGTGGCTCTTCCGCACTAGACCTTAAATTATGACCTGCTACATCAAAAATAAGTTTTTCATAGGGTCTACTCATTTGATCTTCATCAAATGTTTCATAAGCTGTAGATGAACCGGCATTAGCATCTTTGTGTGGCTCGTACTCGCCATGTGATGTCCAAATCCAATAGTTTGGAAGAAATCCCCTACGATATAAATCAAGCTTCACATCATCGGGCTTGAGAAAGGCTAGATTTTTATGCTTCGAACATGGACATCTAAACATTTTATCAAACTGAAAGGAAGGCAGTTGAGATGCCACTTGAATGAAAGTTTCAACTCCTTGTATAAATTCATCTGTCAATCCTTTTCGACCAGGCAACAATCTGTTATACATCAAACATCTCTCTTCTTGGATAGTCATTTGGACGTTAAAGCAAACTTCCCCCTATATAGTTATGAAAACATTTTTTAGAACACGTACATGTGTAAACGTGCTATACTTTAAAAGATGAAAGCATTGCAGATCTTGCCACCATCTTATAGAATTTTTACTAAAGTTTGAGGGAGACTATTCTATCATACAAGGCATGATCGCTGCCTCACTAATGGACCCGTTGTGCACTTCCATTTGGAGGTACTAGGTTGAGTCAGCAGTCATCGTTAGATGTTTAATTAAATGACTCAAAATGGATAAAACTTGGACCATCAATCAACTTGGACACAAAATTGGATATGGTGAACTAGAGGATGTTATTTACATCTCCTAATACTCTTTATCAGCAATATGATTGTGCAGTGCTGATAATATCCCCTTCTTTATCAGTAATAAGTACTAGGATCTTATTAATGATTTAATCGCCCAAAGTCACAATCCCCTCACTATATCTATTTCCACTAAAATTACACTCCATATATTCAGTTTTAGATCTACTCAAACAAAAACCTTTTGACTCTAAAGTTGACCTTCATAATTCAAGTATAAGGAAAGTACTTCGTACATCCTCTTGCAAATGTCTAGTGAGAACATCCATGACTAAAGCAAAAAATATATGGACTTAAGAATCGTTATTAATAGTTATTGGTTACTTTCTTCAAAGATGTTAATTTCTATCTCTCAATCCCTCTCTCTCTCTCTCCCTCTCTCTTGCTCTCTCTTACACTTTTTTGCTCTCTTTCTCTCTCTATATCTCTATCCCTCTTTCTAGCTCTCTCTCTTGCTCTTTCTCTATCTATATATCTATTTATCTCTCTTTCTCTCTCTCTCTTCTCTCTCTCTCTCTCTCTCTCTCTCTCTCTCTCTCTCTCTCTCCCTCTCTCTTGCTCTCTCTTACACTTCCTTGCTCTCTTTCTCTCTCTATATCTCTCTCCCTCTTTATAGCTCTCTCTCTTGCTCTCTTTCTATCTATCTCTTTTGCTCTATATATCTCCCTCTCTCACTCTCTTTTCTCTCTCCCTCTCCCTCTTTTCTCTCTCTCTCTCTCTCTCAATCTCTCTCTTGCTATCTTGCTCTCACCCAAAGTCATAATCAACCCATTAGATCTATTATTACTAAAATTACACTTAATAAATTCAAATTTAGATCTACTCGATCAATCGATTACAAAATTACATATTACAAATGTCTAGATTACAATCTAAATCATACACTAAATTACAAACTCTTGCAAATGTCTAGTGAGAATAAAAAATCACATAAAAAATTTCAAGTTTACCTTCAAATCCCGATTTTCCTTAAACTCCCACAAACACTAGGGCGGCCTGTGTGAGATCGACGGCGGCAAGACAGGTAGCTTCGAGGTCGATCGGTGTGGGGTCGGCGGCGATCGGCGGCCGGAGAGAAGTCATCGACGATTGTCAGTGAGCTCGATCGAGTGAAGAGGCGGGCGGAGGCGACGCACAAAGCTTGTCCGAAGTGAGAGAAGGAAAAAATAGAAATGAGATTGGAGGCTCGGGTCTGTTAATTTTAGGGCTTTTACCGGCGGCTTTCCGACGGTCCAGACCGCCGGTAATGAGTTTACTTAACTGCGGCGATCTACGCCGCCGGTAAACCGCCGGTCCTATTAATGTCCGGTGGTGTATCTGGCGGTTACATGACCGTCGGTATTACCGGTGGCCTAAACCAAAAAAACCCCCGATTTAGCCGCCGGTAGTAGCCGGCGGCTAAACCGCCAGCAACACCGCCGGTGTTACCGGCGGCCATATAACCGCCGGTCAAGGCCGCCGGTATTGGGTGTTTTTCTTGTAGTGTATCACACAACAAGCATGATTCATTCCTCCATTTCAACCATCCAACTTGAATTGTGCTGATAATATCCTCTTCTATTTCACCATCACTCTGAACAAAAGATACAAGATATCTAAAACGTATACTTTTATTAACCCCTCACTAGGTCTATTACTAATAAAAATATACTTGATATTTTTAGTTTTAGATCTACTGAAACGAAAACTTTTAAACTCTATGGTTCACCTCCATAATTCAAGTTTACCATCAACTCCCTCTCTAGTCTTATCAACAAGTAGAATATCATCAACAAAAAGCATACAAAAAGGTACATCCTCTCGTAAATGTCCAGTGAGAACATCCATGACTAAAGCAAAAAAATATTGGCTTAAGAGTGATCCTTGATGAAATCTAGTCTTATCAACAAGTAGAATATCATCAATAAAAAGCATACAACAAGGTACATCCTCTTGCAAATGTCTAGTGAGAAAGTCATTGAGCAAAAAGATATTGGCTTAAGAGTGATCCTTAATGTAATCTAGTTTTATCAAAATGTAGAATATCATCAACAAAAAGCATACAACATGGTACATCGTCTCACAAATGTCTAGTGAGAACATCTATGACTAAAGCAAAAAGATATTGGTTTAATCTACTTTTATCAACAAGTAGAATATCATCGACAAAAAGCATACAACAAGGTACATCCTCTCGCAAATGTGTAGTGAGAACATCCATGACTAAAGCAAAAAAGAAATTGGCTTAATCTACTTTTATCAACAAGTAGAATATCATCAACAAAAAGCATACAACAAGGTACATCCTCTCGTAAATGTGTAGTGAGAATATCCATGACTAAAGCAAAAAGATATTAATTGGCTTAATCTACTTTTATCAACAAGTAGAATATAATCAACAAAAAGCATACAACAAGGTACATCCTCTCGCAAATGTCTAGTGAGAACATCCATGACTAAAGCAAAAAAGATATTAGCTTAAGGTGGATCCTTGATGTAATCTAACCAAAATAACAAAAAGCATAAAAAAAAAATTAAAAATGCAAAACTCGGAGGAAGGCGTCGCGCACTGGAGTGGGGAGAGCCTTCGGCCTTGCAGTGGGGAGCTCATCAGTGGCCGGAGGGAGCTCATCGGTGGCCGGAGGGAGCTCATCGGTGGTTGGAGGGTCATCGGGGACCAGAACACGCGTCTCATTTGCGAGAGGGCTGGCGGAGGAGAGCGAGCGAGTGTAACGTAGGAGATGGAATGAAATGGGAGGCTCGGGATGGTTAATTTTAGGGCATTTTTTGGTGACGTTCCGGCAGTTCAAACCACTGGAACCAAAATCACTTAACACCGGCGGTTCTAGCCGCCGATAACTTCTTGGTATGTTTTAATGCCGACCGTTTAACATGTAGTTTTTGGACCGCCGCTATTTTCAGCGGCTTTAACTTGCATAACGGCCGGTTGGGCCGTCGGTAATAACCGGCGGTCAGACCGCCGGTTAAACTACCATTATTACCAGCAGCTAGACAACCGTCGGTCCAGACCTCCGGTAATCAATGAAGTTCCTGTAGTGAATGTTAACCTGAGTCCAAATTTATTTGGAAATTGGAGCTTTTCTTTTTTACGGTTTTTTCTTAATTGTTGTTATTCCTTTTGCTTACTTGTTGGTGTTATCTGTTGAGTGATTTTTGTGCTCTTTTTTGAGCGATTTTTTGTGCTCTGATTGAGCTGTCCCTTTTGTTTGGTACCTTTTTGTTTCTCTTTTTTCACTTGTAACTTTTATTTTCTTTCCTTCAATATACTGGCTAAGCTTAAATTTATGATAAAACAAATAGGCTCCATGAACCTAAAAAAAGACCAATATGGTTCTTCACAACTTCCAAATATGGCCTTGATGGCCTTGCAACTAGCATCCCATGCTTTAATGTATGAAACTTTGTCAATGAGTTTTGCTTTCACCCATCCTACTACGTCCTTTGATTTTAGATCAAATTATTAATGAATATGTAAAGAGATATGAATTTGTAGGTGCATTGTTAGTGTCCTTTTTTTATGATCAAATGTGTACAGCTTTGCTCGATTGATGTACTTAAAATTCTATTATCCCTGCCAAGATGCTTAATGTTTGATGCTTGTAAGTGCCACTTGCAGGTCTAGATGGATAACCATGTTGGACACAAATAATTATTAGCTAGTTTTTACTAGAGTAAATCAATTATAACTAGATAGTATTAAGAATTTACCAACCACTAATTGTGCACTATGGTTCACTCTTATTTGGGAAGAACATATATCATTCATTTTGAAAGCCAATATACTGGACTAACATCTTGTCTAGGTGAGGAATGTCATCTAACATCTTAAGTGTATACAAAAGTGGGTCTACAAGGAATGATGATATGAAGGTAGAAAGGCACATCCTAAGAAACATATAAAGGATGTGTATATAATTCTTTTTTTTTTTTTTCATCTCCTTAAGTTGTAGCATAGTCCATATATAAACTTAAAAGAGTATATCATTATATGCATCAACATAGGTTTGATGCTGATAGAGTCTTATATTTATATTCCAAGATGATGAGCTAAACACGTAATCACCATGTATAATGGAAAAAAAAATAAGTCATATTATTTTTTTTAAATTCATCTTTACCTTACATATTTTAACATAACAAAAACCTTAAGATCTAGCATCATCATATCATAATAATCCCTGGTCACTTCACAGCATTGGCCTCACTTGGAACTATTTTAAGTATCCCTCCTTTAAGAACATGTAAAACATTAATATTTTGATATGCTAATACTTCTGGGCATCTCATGTTATGGTATAGAGAATTCTACCAACTATTCTAACCCTTAATATTAATATAGATAAACATAAGTCAGTGGAAGTAATCCTTTCTTTAGATGACCGAGAAAATCTTATTGATTCTCATGGTGAATTATGGTAAGAGACTAATTACAACCCAACCTAATAAGACCCATAGATAAGATTGGTCATATCATGTTGATTTACAATATGCAAACCCTAGAATCTACATTTTGAAAAATTGTCAAAATATTTTGTCCAATTTTTAAACTTTAGAACAAATAACAATAATCACAGAGCTATTAATAACATCCAATATACTAAAAATAAATTCATTCATAAAATTCTCTTTTCATCTCATCATCAAAATGAATATACAACTACAATGAATGGATGCATACTAGGTTGTAGGATGTAATAATAAAACTAATTAGTCATGACTATACAAAAATCAAAAGAAAAAAATACCTCTATAAACTTAGATTAGATCTTAACATTACTTCTCAACAGGCCCTTTCTCTCTCTGATACCTTAAAAATAAAGGCAAAATAACTATGAGTTGATACAACTTAGCAAGGCATATTTACCAATCTAAATTTTCAAATGAATCCATTATTAAGCATTTAGTTTAGTGATAAAAGTAATGGAATAAATCATTGTATTTAGCAGAATAATAATTATATTTATCAAGAATTAATCAAATAACAATATTGTGAAAATAAATAAACAAGCACTTCATATCAAATAGAATTTAGAGAATTATGACCCTTATGCCTCCAAACAAATAAAATTTGTAGAATGCTAACCCATATAACTTCCAACACATAAAATTTAGTGAATAATGAGAATATATAATATATATAGCACTATAACATGCATTTAATACTAGAACATAGCTTTCTCCTTCCACCACAAAACTCCTCAAAATCACACATTTCAATCAAATAAACAATTAACCCATTGCATTACAGTAATTAAAGAATAAATGAACTCGTTTCAAAATCTTACAAAATGTTATATTGGTGGGCATATGCAGAAATTCATAGTTTGAAAATGTAATAAAATTACTAGAGATTATTGAGAATACTATTTAAAGAATTTGACTGTACACTAATATTATTTTTTTGAGTTAGGATTATTTTTAAATCAATTAAAATAGTGTAATTCCCAAAATCTCAATTGTAAAATTTTTCAGAAAAATACCTAAATGTCTAGAATCATTGCCTATATAACATATAGAAAGTAACACAATGAAAGTTTGTGGGTGTAAAGTTATCATCATTTTTCTACTTTGAAAACTAAGAAAGGAAAAATGTTATCTATATCGATTTGAGAAACTTTCAGAATTGGCGTTCAGCTAAAAAATGAACCGAAGTAGCCCAAATATGGCTCTCTCTATAGAATTTCCTTTATCTCTCTCTCTCTCTCTCTCTCTCTCTCACTCACTACATGAATACCTTAAGAGAAATTAAATGGGTGATTAGTAGATTTGGATATTTTAAATATAAAAATTCAGCCTAGCTCCATGGAACTAGCCATGGCAATTAATCTCTTAGAGAGCCCACAACACTCTCGTGCCACCCCAGCATCATCACGCTGAATTAATTTCCAAAAAACTTGAGAGAACTGGCATTGAAGCACTACCAACCCATGCATCGCTATGTCCCAGAGGAAAAAAATTAGACTTGCTTAAGCATATAAATAAACCCCAGTACCCACCTAGCTAGGAGCATATGAAGACTCTCACATGCACACATAATATTTTTAGATAAGTATAGGAAGGTTCAAATGCAAAAAAAAATCAAGGATTACCTTGAATTTGGTCAAGTTAGAATGAGTTGAACTATATACTGACATTTTAGGTGTTACAACTCTCTCATCCTCATAAAAGTTTACCCTCAATAATTCAAAGCATAAATTCTCATAATAGGCCAGGATAAAACTTCTTTAAGTCAAATTAATTTTTGCAAATATCATCTATTTTAGTTATGTTCTTCCACAAAACTTTAACCTTTGGAATATATTTATTTCTTAATCTCCTAACATCATATGATAAAATCCTTTATAGTTCCTCTCTATAACTTAGATTGAGATGTGCATCAACTTCTTTAGTAGATATATGGTTCTAGGAATCTAACACCTACTTTCTCAGAAGCAGCAAATGAAATACGTTGTAAATTTAACACATAAAATAAGGAGATTGTATTTGTAAGCGGACTTTTCAATTGTTTCAATAACTTAAACGGTCCAATGTAACTTGGACTCAACTTTACTTCTTTGCCAAATCAATTAGTATCTTTTATAGGTTGATTTTTACATATACAAAGTCTCCTACCAAAATTCCAAAGTCCAGTGCTTAGCATAAAAATACTATTTTTGTTAGTCATATACATATATCCTTTACAATTCCTGATCAAACAAATCTTTTTAATAGCGTCATCAACTAAAGCTAGCTCAATTAGATTCCTCTTACCCACCTCTGTCCAAGACAGAGGGGTTATACACTTCCTACCATACAGAGCTTCATGAGTGGTCATACCTATGCTTGACTTAAAGTTTTTATTATAAACAAATTTGATCAGAGGAATGCAATCTCCCTAACTACCACCAAAATCTAGAACACACAATTTAAAAATATCTTCCAATACTAGAATAACCTTCTCAAACTGTCCATCAGTCTAAGGATGAAAAGCCATACTAAAATATAACTTAGTGCCTATACCTTATTAAATACCCCTCCACTATCTAGAGGTGATAATATCATCTCTATAAAAAATTACCATCTTCGAAATGTAACAACCTAATCATTATTAAAACAAATTTCAAATGATAATATGAATGTTTTTTTGAACTGAAATGGTGTGGTTTTATGCTTTAGTGTATAGTAGCACCATAAATTATTGTCACGATATTGAAGATTTTGTTATATAGTAATATTAGATTCATCATGCATCACATCGACATTGGCTTCTCCACACATTAAAAAATCCCCCCCCCCCAAAATATTAAAATACTATGGTCTTTAGGCAATTACCCCCAATATAATTAAATACATTGTGTATATGTGTTATTGTTAGGGAATGATGAACCAAATACAAAGAGAAATAGTAAATCAAAATTTGTTTTTGGGGGCGCTGCCCTTGGAAACTGCCGTAGGGGCACTACCCTTTGACCTCACGACCTGACCGGGAAGGTCATACCCCGCTAGGGGGCGCTACCCCCCTTGGATGCCCAATATATATGTCAATAGTTACCTATAAGTTTGCCTCCCCTAAAAATTATGGCTGGCTCCACCCTTAGGAAGAGAGAAAAATTAGGTTTTGATTATTTTTATCTATTGATTTAGTTGGGAAAAATCTTATGATTTTAGTAAGTAACATAAAACCTACCTTTACTTTCAGTAATTTCGTATCAAGTGATTTAATTTCCCCCCAAAAAGAAAAAAATATATTTTTTGCTAATTTATCATACTTTTATCATATAACTTTTTATATATGATATATATGACTAATATGGACATTTTGAATGTAATATTATTGAATTTCACCAGGTAAAATGAAAGTTACAATTTTTTTTAAGTTATTCGCTAGTATATATATTTTCTTGTATTTTATAAATTATTACATTTCATGTTGCATTTCATATATGAAAGAAAGACTAATACCATTAATTCAAAATAAAGGTGACATTTACATGTATGCAAGGAAGGTTGGTTATTAATATTATAACTAATACAAGTTGACTCCTAAAATATAATATCCTATATAGGAGGAAGAGTTATTGGACTTTCATTAAAATAAAAGGTTTGTGGTCCGATCCTAGTATTATATATCCTATAATTGATTGACTAAATTATGCCACGGGTAGAGGGTGACGACTCTTACATGATTATTGAAAGCCACTTGTGAATTGACTTTAAAAAATGATCAGTGATGATAAGTTAAATATTGATGGCCAATTGGTTGACAATTAGGATTAAATTAAAGATTGATGATAAACTAGGCGATAATTGGGATGTAAGGATGAAAACACTATATTAAAACTGGATTTCATGCCTTGCTCTTCATAATTATTTTCGTGATTATATTAATATTTTAAGATCACTAATTTATATGTATTCTTTTATTGCCAATAAAGGCTATTGATATATTATTTTTGAACTTTAAAATACAATATAAATAATGACTATAGTAATGAGATTTTGTATTCTATTGTTTATCCTAGATGCAATTTGTCAGCTCTTGTTGGTGATGTTCTAATTTTAAATAAGTTTCAATTATTAATTGAAAATATATAATTATATGAATTGAAAATAGAGAATATGATTATTAAATAAAGGAGAAGAAAATTCTTCCACTATAAATCCTGTTATATGACACGATATCCCATGTAATGAATGATCTAATGCATGTATACCATTATCAATGTGTCCATTGAATTAGGCTATCATATCAGAATAAAATGAATAGACTTGATCAAATGCTTTACTACAACCTAAATGACATAATGTCCCTATCTCGACTTGGGAAAACCCATATCAAAGTCTATCATTACGTCTCCCCACTTCCACTGTAGAATACATAACAACAACAAAAAATCTCCCAGTCCCTTGATGTTCATCTTTTACTAACCAATAAACTTCATATTTATAAATAAAATATGATACCTCCTTTTACAATGTGGGTAGCCATCCAAATATATCTTTTAGATCAATGTACATTTCATAGCTTTTTGGGAGAAAAGTATAAGCTGAATAATGTGTCTTATATAGAATAATTGATTTCAAATCTCTAGAACTAGGAACCCATAATCTATTCTTAGAATCATATACCCACTATTTAGATTTCTTACCAAATTTGATTTGATTAATCATCTTCAATATTCAATATCTGATCTATGAGATTATTGAATCCTTTTTTTGTAAAGATGATTGAATATTCATCTAAGCCAGAATTCTGGAATCTAGATTAATAAAAAAAAACACTTCCAAATAAAACTTCTTTATATCCCAAATTAAAGATTCATAAAAAGTAAGTTTAGTGTATGATAATCCAAAAGATTTCCTACTCAGATAATTAGATAGAATAATAACCTTACCAAGCTCATACTAAATAGTCAGATTATAGTCTTTAATTAGCTAAATCATCTCCTTTTCCCTAGATTTAGATCATTCTAAGAAAATATATATTTCAGACTCTGATAATCAGTAAAGAACTCGCATCTGATTTCATGCAAATAGTATCTCCAAATCTTCAAAGTAAAGATACCAATAATAAGTTCCAAATTATTTATTGGATAATTCATTTCATGTGGCTTCAACTACTTGAAAGGATATGTTATAAATTTCTCATTCTGCATCAAGACACATCTCAATCCTTATAATAAAGCATCACTGAATACCTGAAATTCTTTTATTCCATATAAAAGTGTCAGAATTAAAGCAGAAGTCAAACAGTCCTATAACTTTTGAAAGCTAGCCTTACACTGAAATGACTAAATGAAAACTATTAACTTTTGAGTTAGGCTCATCAAAGGTAAGGAAATTTGGGAGAATCCTTTCACAAACTTCTTATAATAATTGGTCATGCCTAAGAAATTATGTACCTCAGATATGGTAGTATGCCTCAGCCAACCAATAACATCTTAAATCTTCTAGGGATCCATAGAAATACTTGTATTGTTCACCACATATCCCGATAAATAAATGTCATTTAGCCAAAACTTACACTTAAAAAATTTTGCATATAATTGATGTCATCTCATAGTATATAACATGATCTTCAAATGCATAGTATGGTCCTCCTCTGAAGCAGAATAAACTAAAATAGCATCTATAAAGACAATAAAAAATTGATCTAGATACTCTCAGAATACTCTGTTTATTAGAACCATGTAAATTGGTGGTGCATTAGCCACCCTAAAAGGCATACCTAAGAACTCATAGTATCCATACCGAGTTTTAAAAAGAATATTCATCACATCTATATCTCTTACATTTTCCTAATAATAATGAGATCACAGATTAATCTTGGAAAACATAAAAGATCCAACAAGCTGATCAAATAAATTATCAATCATTATCAAATAATAGTCATTCTTAATAGTGATTTCTTTTAATTCTCTATAAACAATGTATATAAGCATCACACCATCCTTCTTATTCATAAATAGAGCAAGTGCTTTGTACGGAAACATACTAGGATGGATAAATCCCTTATCTACTAACTCTCAAAGCCATACTTTCAACTCTTGAAGCTCCTTAGGTGTCATCATATATGTAGCCTTTTATATTAAAGTTGTACCAAAAAATAAATTAGTACAAAACTTAATATCTATGTCTAGAGGAAAATAGACTAGCTCCTCATAAAAGACATAAGAAAACTCACACACCATCGAAACATCAAAGAGAGATCTAGAACCTATATGGCTGTCCCTGACTGATGCCAGAAATATCATGCATTCCTTTTTTAATATTTTATCTGCTTTTATAGCAGAGATCAAGCATGACAGGACCCTCCTAAATCCCTTAAATAAACAACTCTTACTACTCGAAAATAATTTTTTACTTGGTTTTTCAAGCAATCAATCTAAGCATCATATCGACTCAATTAGTTTATACCCAAAATAATATCAAACTAAAAAATGGGTAACAGAATCAGACTAAACCTCCACTTCCTATCAAATATTTCTACTTCATAAAAGCATATCATACTGGCTACCATACCCTCACCAATCGATAAACTATCAGATAGAGTAAAATACAGTAATACTGAAGGTGAGTATAATAAATTGAAATAATCTTCAAAAATAAATAAATGACTGGCTCTAAAATCAAACAAAATGTGATAAGGATGATAAAAATTTTAAGTCATATATGTAATAACATATGGGGCATCCTGAGTCTCATGTTAAGTCTAGCTATATGCAGGTGCCTAAATTGAAGCTGGTGTAACATATCCACTAGGCTCTCTCTAACTTGACGATGGTTTTCCTACTACATAACTATAACCACTACCTATACTGGATAATCTCTCAAAATATATATGGTGTGGAATGTTCCTCGATCTTCATACATATCTAACTAAAAACTCTGAACAATGCTTATAATATTGGTCATGTTTTTTCTATGGACACATAATTATGCTATATCCAACATGCTCGTGCCTAAAATATTATTTAGTAATCATGTAGCACTGACAAGAATGTCGTCTGCCACATTTATGAACACAGATGATCACTAATAGAACAAGAACTGGCTACGCACCTCTTGTGATACCCTAAAATTTAATTTAGAAGAATTATTCCTTTTATCTTTTAATATACAACCACCAGAGCTAGTTATTTTTTTATCAATATAAATGTTAATAAAAATAAAACTATCAATCAAAATATCAATATATGCATATATATTCATTTTCCTAAAAATCATATACACTATTCAGGATCTATATAATCATATCACAATTACTTTATCATGAGTATAAAAGAACAGCTAAACTAATAAGAATTGGAACTTACAAGATCCTAATTAATCTCACATAGGCCAATATAATAGTAAAGTGGATAAATTAATAAATTAACATGGGTGTCGGATTAATAAAGTTGTGTTATATCAGTTCTATCAATCAGTAAACAAAATATATAAAGCGATAAAATGATAGCATTAATAAAGACTGTCAAAATCATATCAATATAGCAAAATCCCATAATGATGGACATATATTATCCAATCATTTTATATCAATATCAAATTAAATATCTTAATCACATGCTCAATATATCACATGTTCAGTATCAATATTCAATACAATGAATCAATAGTAGTAACATTAATAATAAGGCAGTAGTAGTATCAACAACAATATATATGTCTGTATCGATAACAATAATACTCTAATGTCATCAGTAAAATTGATAGTAATAATAGTAGAATAATGCAGTAACTATAAATATGTACAGTGGTAGTAAATAATTAAATAATTATAAGGTCATATAATAAAAATAAATCAGTAACATGCATTTTAGTAATCATACTAAATAAGTAAGAAGTTCTAGTTTATTAAACCTGTTAATAATGGACCCGAACCGAACCTGACCTAAAAAATTTGGGTTGGGGTTGACCCGAACCCGAAGCGGGTAGGGTTCGGGTCCGAAAAATCGACCCGTTTACAAAATGGGGTCGGGTTCGGGTTGGCCCGAGAACCCGGGAATGACCCAAAATGACCCGGAATGAGGCTCTGACTAGCCCTGCCCGCCTGCCCTACTACCTCAGCTGCCTCGGCTGCCCTGCTTGACTTGCATGCTCCGGCTGCCCCGTGCTCCCCTGCCTAGGCTGCCCGACCATGTCGCATCGCGAGTCTTGTCCTGAGCTCACATCCCGCACGAGTCCCGAGCTCACATCACCGTGCGACTCCAACTGCTTTCATTGGCATTGGGTTCGCGTCGCCGGCTGCTTTTGCCGGCTTCCACAGCCGCCGGTCGTAGGCTCAGTGTTCATGCTGACCCGCCGCTGCAGGTGTTATTGTATTCGCGGTCGAGTCGGGTTGACCTAAACCTGAAGTGGGTTGGGTTCAGGTTCAGAAAATGACCCATTTTAAAAAATGGGTTGGGTCGACCCAAACCCGAATAGTGCCGGGTCAGTTTCGGGTTCGACTCGAACCCGCCCATGACCCGAAATTGGCAGGTCTATAGTTTATACAGTATTTTTCCAATAATAAGTTGTTAGTAACCATTGGCTCAATAAACAGAGTTGTTACCCTTTCTCCATAAACATAATAATAACTTCTTTTAACTCCATATAATTGTATCACAGGAATTAGTAGAGGATAATACCTAATCATAATATTTTAAGAAAAGTTTATTGACCCATCATCCTATATAGGTCAATCAATCTCCAACTAATATACGTGAAATCAAATTTTTATTTATCTTCACCTATATAATTATCAAATTATTATAACTATAATATTGATCAACTACTATCTAATCATGCACTCATTTTCATTCTTAATACATATATTAACTGCATGCTTGAATAAAAATACCTAATTATTTATTCAGTGTAAATTATATAATTTTTAATAACTTCTATTTTATCTGATAAAAATTAATAGTATTATAGTCAAAATGCTCATATTATCGACATCCATCACATATAAAAAGTTATGCAGTGAAAGTTTGTTAAAAATTAAGATATCATAACTTTTGCAAGTTTTGACAAATTTAAAAGCATAAAACGCAAGATATGCAAAATTCTTCAACTCAAAAATAGGGTAAAGATTTCTTACACTACGAAATACCGTCGGATGTTCCGACTAAATTTTTTGCGTCGGTAAATACGACATTTGTACTGGCGCATCATGCCAAGGAATAATAATGACGTTCTATCCTGCGCATCTTGCGACAGAAACTTCCCGACGTCCCATGCGCCGGTGATAATGTTAGAAATTAGCAGCATTTCATCCTTACCGGTGGACTTTACGGCGAATTATGTCCGATGCAGTTAATGGCGGATAATACGTCGGCTATTTTAAACTCAACGACTTGGAACCGACGAAAAAGGCGCCGGAAAATGTTTCGGCGGCCAGGATGCCGAAAAATCCGCTGGCGAAAGCCCTATTTCTGAACACGACCCGTCTGTCTGCTCCTTTCATTCCGTCATTTCTCTTGCATCTCCGGTCTCTCTCTCGTCGCCCCAGCGTCGCCCACCCTTGATCGTCGTCGCCGAGCTTTTTAGACATTCACTGGGCGTCGCCGACGATCACCTCCTTCGTCGCCGGTGAAAGGAGACCGGTTTCATAAAATTCGACCGTCATTTTCCGCCGCCTCTTGATTTTTCGCCGCCTCCCGATTTCGTCGATTGTAAGATTTTTTTCTTCATGTTATTTCTTATTAGACATTTGCTAGAGGATGCACATATTAGATGTTTTTTGTTGATAAATTTTTCAAAATCAATTTGGATTCATGCCGGGTAGGTCTATTATGGAAGCCATACATTTATTGAGAGGTTTGATGGAGAAATATAGAGAGAATAAGGAGGATCTACATATGATATTTGTTGATTTAGAGAAAGCATATGATAAAGTTCCAAGAGGAGTGTTATTGAGAGTTCTTGCACAAAAAAAAGAGTTAATAGTGCTTATATTCAAATCATTAAAAATATGTGTGCATGAGCTATTACTTATGCTAAAACACAAGGTGGTTTGACAAAGTAATTTCTTATTTTGGTTGGATTACATCAAAGATAAGCCTTAAGTCCATATCTTTTACTTTAGTCGTAGATGTTCTCACTAGACATTTACAAAAGGATATACGTTGTGTATGTTTTTTTGCTGATGATAACACAATCTGTGATGTTTTTAATATTAGTTTGGTTGATGCTATTAAACAATCTGTGTTAATGGACATTTATGTTCTTAAGTATATGTTGAAGTTCTTGAGATCTATGATGTGTAATCTGTGTTGTGGAACTGTTATTGTATGTATTTGTATATGTTTGCAGGTATAGAAATCTGATTGTTAGCTGGGAATGCAATTTTTTTTGTTATTGCTACAGGTTTCCGATGGATTTGACGTCGGAAAAATGATGGAAACGACGATACAACGAATTGATGGTTTAATGTCAGCGTTTATTTCCGCCGAAAGTACCGGCGGAAATGGCGTCGGAAACAAGTCGTAGCTTTTAGTTACGGCGCAGCTTATAGTGTTTTATTCGTCGGTATTTTCGGTGCATAAAGGAGCTTGAAACACATCGTACCTTTAGTTATGGTGCACCTTACGACATTATATCTGCCGACGTTTCTGGCGGATAGATGCGTTGTAAATTCTAACGTATATAACGCTAGAATAATCTGGAAAAAGATGCCATTTTCTAACACATTTTGCGCCGGTAATGCGTCAGAACGTGCACCAAAAAGATTTTAGCTGTCTTATATACGTCGAAAGATATTTTTTGACGTGCACCAAACCGGCATATGAAATTCTGACAGAAAGTCGCCGGAGACCAAGGGTTTCCGTCGTATTTTACGGTTACCGGTAGATTTTGTCCGCCGATAAATACGGGTTTTCCTGTAGTGTTCCAATGAGACGAGCAAATATTCTAATAGAGTCGATCGACAAAAAATTACTCTTTGGCCTCCAAAATCTAAACTTATTTTCTCTCTCCTCAAACTTCTTTCTAAATTCCTCTAACTCCTCTTTGACTTTGTGAAAAATAAGTGGGAAGGGAATAAAAGGCATTTCATAATTTTGTTAAATGGATTAGGATTTTGTCATTAAAGTAATAATAATAAATATAATATTCAAATTATTTAATTTATTCAAAAATCAATATAAATTCTTTTATATTTTTAAATCAAAGATACAAAAATTGTAAAAAAAAATCTATAAAATAACCCAAAATTTTTTTAAAAATTTGTTGCAATTGATTTGTAAAATAGACACCTGATAGTCCCAAAACCCCCAACTTATACTGATAGGTGTAAATTTTTTAAGGATTTGGACTAATGCCCAAAAAATATAAAAATAATTAGTGTAATTATAATATTATAATATTGTAGACCTCATTTCAATAGAGATCATCTAGATCCATCCAGACTTTTGCTTATTGATCTGACGGTGGCAATCATCTAGAGCTTGATCAAATTTCAATATAGGCCTTCAACAAATTTTAATCCAACCTTCAATCAAACTTTAATCTAAACTTCAATCAATCTCTAATTCAATCATCACTTGAACCTTTAATCAGCCTTCAATCATATCCAATCAACTTCAATCACCCAGTTGATTGTGATTGATGTGGATAATCCAAATTAAATCTAATAAACCCAAGGTCCATCTCAAACACAAAACTCCATACAAAATTTTAAGGTAAAGGCCCTTATCATAAAACCCTTTTTTAGTGATTTTTCAACCACTTCAAAACCTAGACAAATGACCCCTGATTCATAACTATCAATATGTATATTGATTAAGCATGTCCCTAGGTTCGACCCTCTAAATTTGAGTTTCATCTGATACCTTTAACTCTAGAAACTTAATTGAAATCTCAAGGCTGCAAAACCATCAAATATTTATACCCACTGAGTTTTGTACCTAGAAAAATTTTCAAATATTAGTATTTTTTATAATAAATAATATTTAATTTTTAAAATTGTATGTCTCACATATGATTTGAACCAAGTTGGAAATTCATTTGCAACAGCTTGCTCATATCCCTCGAATCTGTCAAAGGCAAATTGCTTTACGAATACCTGGTGCAAATAATACTTTAGTATTTTAATATAACATTACTCATTATTTACAATTATGCAAGAAACTTACTCTAAGATTGGCTCACTTCTTCACAGTTCAGTAGCACATACAAATTCGCTGTATTTATTTCTAAATCGTTGAGAAATCTTTCAACACATTTACCACTAGGCTTTCCTTGCCTTCTAAATACTGATAGTAGCTGTGATTGTTCTTCTACATCGAAGTCCATGTTACGACCAATCTTTGTTCTTGTACTCCTTACTGGGGCTCGAAGTAGTAGGAGCAAAAGTGGAGTTATTATCTTGAGATAAATATGCTTCATATATTGATCTTTCTGGTCGTGCTTTATTCTTAACATATTTCTTCAACTTGTTAAATATTTATTAAACAATTACTCATCAAGTTAATAAAAATATGTTATCTCAACTTATTCAAAAATATTGAGTCTTATAAAAATCTAAACCTTTACCTTTCAAAGGATACATCCAACGATATTTGTACAGGTCCACCAACTCTAGCTTCGTAAGGTGATGGACTGGAGATGTTCCAAGAATCAAAGAAACTCAAGGGAATTCTTTTTTCTAACTTGCAGAGGATGATAGATGTTATTCTCGTACCTCCGTAAGCATCTTCGCTTAGTTTAGATGACATAAATCTTTGAAGAAAATGCTAAGCTTAGTCAATGGGATTATATGTAATCGGGTAACATACGCTATTGATCGGAAAAGAACCTCCATAATTATGTGAATCATGACTTTTTGAGTCCAAATAACCTTACAGTTTCATGTCAACACATGGGTTATATTTGATACCATATCCATCATGCATCTTTAAACCTTTTTTACTACTGCATATCGATTTTTTGCTCTAACATGAAAGAGTAAGGAGCTTGGGCTTCATTATTTTACTGTTGATTGTTGTTACCAACTCCAGATTTTTTGCCGACAGTACTCTTTAAGTCCATCCTTGATTTGACATTATCTTTACTCTTACCTTTAACATCCATAATTGTATTAAAAATATTATCCATGAAGTTCTTCTCAATGTGCATAACATTCAGATTATGTCTTATCAAATTGGTTCTCCATATGGTAATTACAGAAATATTTTTTTTAATCAATTATGTTCAACCCATAACCCGGAAATTTAGACTCTGATAGCATTGGAAAATCAATAATTGTTGGAATGTCGGAAAGTCTCTTAGTATCATCTCCACACTTAATTTGGGTGGAGAGGCGATCGCTCAATTTATTTTTAACAAATGCTTCCTTATTTCTCCGAAACTGATGATTAGCATGTAGAAACATACGATGACAATCAAACCAAGTATTTTTCCTCCATGTTTTAATGTGAAAGCTTACTATTCTCCATTAGTAAGGACATGCTAATTTCCTGCTGTGCTCCAAACCAGACAACATACATAAGCTGGAAAATCACCAATGGTCCACAACAATGCAGTCGAAGGAGAAAATTTTGTTTTGTTGATATGTCATATGTGAGCACTCCTTCTTCCCATTAATAACTTGAGGTCATCAATTAATGGTTGCAAAAAATATACAATTTTTGCTTTAGATTATGTGGTCTAGGTATTTAAGAGTCAAAGAACATGTACGGAGTAGTCATACCATCTCTAGTGGAAAGTTGTATAGTGTTAATATAACTGGCCAAAAAAGAGTATGGTGTAGCTGTTTGACTATAGAGGGTAAAACCTTAGACACTAATTTCAATCTTATGTTGCAGGGTTCAACAGCAAATGAAGCATGCACTCGATCAAATATTTCCACGCTTCAGCATCTCATGGATGAGAAAGAACATCACTTTTTGCTATTTTCTCTTAATGCCATCATATGGCCTATTGAATCATTGATGTATAGTGTCGTTGAAGTCTTGGAATGTTGGTAAATAAAATAAAGGAATATGACACATCTTTCTTTGGATGACGTTATTTTCCCGAGTTTGGCTTAAACTGAGGAGCATTGCAGCTGCGACAAAAAATTCTGATGCATCATCCTTGTAGTATAACATACATCCATTGATACAACAATCAATTTTTGTAGCAATGAGACCCGCTTGGTACTAACTCATTCGTTCGGTACAAGTCTGAGGAATTAAATTGCCCACTGATTAATTTCCTTCATAAGACCAATAAAATCATTGAAACAATCATGGGAATATTATACCCAGTTTTTAATACTTAGCATCCTCAATGCATGAATATTCTGAATGTGTAATGCAACATCTCAAATGGCTTTTGAGTTGAATGTAATAACTCAAAGAATTTTTGTATTTTCTGCATTGGTGGCTCTTCCGCACTGACCTTAAATTATGACCCGCTACATCAAAAATAAGTTTTTCATAGGGTCTACTCATTTGATCTCATCAAATGTTTCATAAGCTGTAGATGACACGGCATTAGCATCTTGTGTGGCTCGTACTCGCCATGTGATGTCCAATCCCATAGTTTGGAAGAAATCCCCTACGATATAAATCAAGCTTCACATCAACGGGTCTGAGGGATAGATTTTTATGCTTCGAACATGGACATCTAAACATTTTATCAAACTGAAGGAAGGCAGTTGAGATGCCACTTGAATGAAGTTTCAACTCTTGTTAAATTCATCTGTAATTTTTCGACCAGGCAACAATCTGTTATACATAACATCTCTCTTCTTGGATGTCATTTGGACGTTAAAGCAAATCCCCCTATATAGTTATGAAAACATTTTTTTAGAACAGTACATGTGTAAACGTGCTATACTTTAAAAGATGAGCATTGCAGATCTTGCCACCATCTTATAGAATTTTTACTATGTTGAGGGGCTATTCTATCATACAAGGCATGATCGCTGCCTCACTAATGGACCCGTTGTGCACTTCCTTTGGGGTACTAGGTTGAGTCAGCAGTCATCGTTAGATGTTTAATTAATGACTCAAAATGGATAAAACTTGGACCATCAATCAACTTGGACACAAAATTGTATGGTGAACTAGAGGATGTTATTTACATCTCCTAATACTCTTTATCAGCAATATGATTGTGCAGGCTGATATATACCCCTTCTTTATCAGTAATAAGTACTAGGATCTTATTAATGATTTAATCGCCCCAGTCACAATCCCCTCACTATATCTATTTTCCACTAAAATTACACTCCATTATTCAGTTTTAGATCTACTCAAACAAAAACCTTTGACTCTAAAGTTGACCTTCATAATTCAAGTATAAGGAAAGTACTTCGTACATCCTTCTGCAAATGTCTAGTGAGAAACTCCATGACTAAAGCAAAAAATATATGGACTTAAGAATCGTTATTAATAGTTATTGGTTACTTTCTTCAAAGATGTTAATTTCTATCTCTCAATCCCCCCTCTCTCTCTCTCTTGCTCTCTCTTACACTTTTTTGCTCTCTTTCTCTCTCTATATCTCTATCCCTCTTTCTAGTCTCTTCTTGCTTTTCTCTATCTATATATCTATTTATCTCTCTTCTTCTCTCTCTTCTCTATCTCTTCTATCTCTCTCTCTCTCTCTCTCTCTCTCTCCCTCTTCTTGTTCTTTTACACTTCCTGCTCTCTTTCTCTCTCTATATCTCTCTCCCTCTTATAGCTCTCTCTCTTGCTCCTTTCTATCTATCTCTCTATTTTGCTATTTTATATCTCCCTCTCTCACTCTCTTTTCTTCTCCCTCTCCTTTTTCTCTCTCTCTCTCTCTCTCAATCTCTCTCTTGCTATCTTGCTCTCACCCAAAGTCATAATCAACCCATTAGATCTATTATTACTAAAATTACAACTTAATAAATTCAAATTTAGATCTACTCGATCAATCGATTACAAAATTACATTTACAAATGTCTTAGATTACAATCTAAATCATACACTAAATTACAAACTCTTGCAAATGTCTAGTGAGAATAAAAAAATCACATAAAAAATTTCAAGTTTACCTTCAAATCCCGATTTTCCTTAAACTCCACAAACACTAGGCGGCCGTGTGAGATCGACGGCGGCAAGACAGGTGAGTTCGAGGTCGATCGGTGTGGGGTCGGCGGCGATCGGCGGCCGGAGAGAAGTCATCGCGATTGTCAGGTGAGCTCGATCGAGTGAGAGGCGGGCGGAGGCGACGCACAAAGCTTGTCCGAAGTGAGAGAGAGGAAAAAATAGAAATGAGATTGGAGGCTCGGGTCTGTATTTTTAGGGCTTTTTACCGGCGGCTTTCCGACGGTCCAGACCGCCGGTAATGTGTTTACTTAACTGCGGCGATCTACGCCGCCGGTAAACGCCGGTCCTATTAATGTCCGGTGGTGTATGGCGGTTACATGACCGTGGTATTACCGGGGCTAAACAAAAAAACCCGCGATTTAGCCGCCGGTAGTAGCCGGCGGCTAAACCCGCACGCGGTGTTACCGGCGGCCATATAACGCCGGTCAGGCCGCCGGTATTGGGTGTTTTTTCTTGTAGTGTATCACACAACAAGCATGATTCATTCCTCCATTTCAACCATCCAACTTGAATTGGCTGATATATCCCTTCTATTTCACCATCACTCTGAACAAAGATACAAGATATCTAAAATAAGTTCTTTTATTAACCCTCACTAGGTCTATTACTAATAAAAATATACTTGATATTTTTAGTTTTAGATCTAATGAAACGAAAACTTTTAAACTCTATGGTTCACCTCCATAATTTCAGTTTACCTCATCAACTCCTCTCTAGTCTTATCAACAAGTAGAAATTCATCAACAAAAAGCATACAAAAGGTACATCCTCTCGTAAATGTCCAGTGTGAACATCCTGACTAAAGCAAAAAAATATTGGCTTAAGAGTGATCCTTGATGAAATCTGTCTTATCAACAAGTAGAATATCATCAATAAAAAAGCATACAACAAGGTACATCCTCTTGCAAATGTCTAGTGTGAAAGTCTTGAGCAAAAGATTTGGCTTAAGAGTGATCTTTTTGTACTAGTTTTATCAAATGTAGAATATCATCAACAAAAAGCATACAACATGGTACATCGTCTCACAAATGTCTAGTGAGAACATCTATGAACTAAAGCAAAAAGATATTGGTTTAATCTACTTTTATCAAACATAGAATATCATCGACAAAAGCATACAACAAGGTACATCCTCTCGCAAAGTGTAGTGAGAACATCCATGACTAAAGCAAAAGAAATTGGTCTTAATCTACTTTTATCAACAAGTAGAATTCATCAACAAAAAGCATACAACAAGTACATCCTCTCGTAAATGTGTAGTGAGATATCCATGACTAAGCAAAAAGATATTAATTGGCTTAATCTACTTTTATCAACAAGTAGAATATAATCAACAAAAAGCATACAACAAGGTACATCCTCTCGCAATGTCAGTGAGAACATCATGACTAAAGCAAAAAAGATATTAGCTTAGGTGGATCCTTGATGTAATCTAACCAAAATAACAAAAAGCATAAAAAAAAATTAAAAATGCAAAACTCGGAGGAAGGCGTCGCGCACTGGGTGGGGAGAGCCTTCGGCCTTGCAGTGGGGAGCTCTTCAGTGGCCGGGGGAGCTCATCGGCGGCCGGAGGGAGCTCATCGGTGGTTGGAGGGTCTCGGGGACCAGAACACGCGTCTCATTTGCGAGGGGCTGGCGGAGGAGAGCGAGGAGTGTAACGTAGGAGATGGAATGAAATGGGAGGCTCGGATGGTTAATTTTAGGGCATTTTTTGGTGAGTTCGGCAGTTCAAACCATGGAACCAAAATCACTTAACACCGGCGGTTCTAGCCGCCGATAACTTCTTCGTATGTTTTTTTATGCGACCGTTTAACATGTAGTTTTTGGACCGCCGCTTTTTCCGGCTTTAACTTGCATAACGGCCGGTTGGGCCGTCGGTAATAACCGGCGGTCAGACCGCCGGTTAAACCCATTATTACCAGCAGCTAGACAACCGTCGGTCCAGACCTCCGGTAATCAATGAAGTTCCTGTAGTGAATGTTAACCTGAGTCAAATTTATTTGGAAATTGGAGCTTTTCTTTTTTACGGTTTTTTCTTAATTGTGTTATTCCTTTTGCTTACTTGTTTGTGTTATCTGTTGAGTGATTTTTGTGCTCTTTTTTGAGCGATTTTTTGTGCTCTGATTGAGCTGTCCCTTTGTTTGGACCTTTTTGTTTCTCTTTTTTCACTGTTGTACTTTTATTTTCTTTCTTCAATATACTGGCTAAGCTTAAATTTATGATAAAACAAATAGGTCCTATGAACCTAAAAAAAGACCAATATGGTTCTTCACAACTTCCAAATATGGCCTTGATGGCCTTGCAACTAGCATCATGCTTTAATGTATGAAACTTTGTCAATGAGTTTTGCTTTCACCCATCCTACTACGTCCTTTGATTTTAGATCAAATTATTAATGAATATGTAAAGAGATATGAATTTGTAGGTGCATTGTTAGTGTCCTTTTTTTATGATCAAATGTGTACAGCTTTGCTCGATTGATGTACTTAAATTCTATTATCCCTGCCAAGATGCTTAAGTTTGATGTTGTAAGTGCCACTTGCAGGTCTAGATGGATAACCATGTGGACACAAATTAATTATTAGCTTGTTTTACTAGAGTAATCAATATAACTAGATAGTATTAAGATTTTACCAACCACTAATTGTGCACTATGGTTCACTCTTATTTGGGAAGAACATATATCATTCATTTTGAAAGCCAATATACTGGACTAACATCTTGTCTAGGTGAGGAATGTCATCTAACATCTTTAGTGTATACAAAAGTGGGTCTACAAGGAATGATGATATGAAGGTAGAAAGGCACATCCTAAGAAACTATATAAAGGATGTGTTATAATTCTTTTTTTTTTTTCATCTCCTTAAGTTGTAGCATAGTCCAATATATATAAACTTAAAGAGTATATCATTATATGCATCAACATAGGTTTGATGCTGATAGAGTCTTAATTTATATTCCAAGATGATGAGCTAAACACGTAATCACCTGTATAATGGAAAAAAAAAATAGTCATATTATTTTTTTAATTCATCTTTTACCTTACATATTTTAACATAACAAAAACCTTAAGATCTAGCATCATCATATCATAATAATCCCTGGTCACTTCACAGCATTGGCCTCACTTGGAACTATTTTAAGTATCCCTCCTTTAAGAACATGTAAAACATTAATATTTTGATATTAATACTTCTGGGCATCTCATGTTATGGTATAGAGAATTCTACCAACTATTCTAACCCTTATATTTATATAGATAAACATAAGTCAGTGGAAGTAATCCTTTCTTTAGATGACCGAGAAAATCTTATTGATTCTCATGGTGAATTATGGTAAGAGACTATTACAACCCAACCTATAAGCCCATAGATAGATTGGTCATATCATGTTGATTTACAATATGCAAACCCTAGAATCTACATTTTGAAAATATTGTCAAAATATTTTGTCCAATTTTTTAAACTTTAGAACAAATAACAATAATCACAGAGCTATTAATAACATCCAATATACTAAAAATAAATTCATTCATAAAATTCTCTTTTCATCTCATCATCAAATGAATATAAACTACAATGAATGGATGCATACTAGGTTGTAGGATGTAATAATAAAACTAATTAGTCATGACTATACAAAAAAAGAAAAAAATACCTCTATAAATTAGATTAGATCTTAACATTACTTCTCAACAGGCCCTTTCTCTCTCTGATACCTTAAAAATAAAGGCAAATAAACTATGAGTTGAACAACTTAGCAAGGCATATTTACCAATCTAAATTTTCAAATGAATCCATTATTAAGCATTTAGTTTTAGTGATAAAAGTAATGGAATAAATCATTGTATTTAGCAGAATAATAATTATATTTATCAAGAATTAATCAAATAACAATATGTGAAAATAAATAACAAGCACTTCATATCAATAGAATTTAGAGAATTATGACCCTTATGCCTCCAAACAAATAAAATTTGTAGATGCTAACCATATACTTCCACCATAAAATTTAGTGAATAATGAGAATATATAATATATATAGCACTATAACATGCATTTAATACTAGAACATAGCTTTCTCCTTCCACCACAAAACTCCTCAAAATCACACATTTCAATCAAATAAACAATAACCCATTCATTACAGTAATAAGAATAATGAAATCGTTCAAAATCTACAAAATGTTATATTGGTGGGCATATGAGAAATTCATAGTTTGAAAATGTAATAAAATTACTAGGATTATTGAGAATACTATTTAAAGAATTTGACTGTACACTAATATTATTTTTTTTGAGTTAGGATTATTTTTAAATCAATTAAAAATAGTGTAATTCCCAAATCTCAATTGTAAAATTTTTCAGAAAAATACCTAAATGCTAGATCATTGCCTATATAACATATAGAAAGTAACACAATGAAAGTTTGTGGGTGTAAAGTTATCATCATTTTTCTACTTTGAAACTAAGAAAGGAAAAATGTTATCTATATCGATTTGGAAAACTTTCGAATTGGCGATTCAGCTAAAATGAACCGAAGTAGCCCAAATATGGCTCTCTCTATAGAATTTCTTATCTCTCTCTCTTCTCTCTCTCTCTCTCACTCACTACATGAATACCTTAAGAGAAATTAAATGGGTGATTGTAGATTTGGATATTTTAAATTAAAATTCAGCCTAGCTCCATGGAACTAGCCATGGCAATTAATCTCTTAGAGAGCACCACAACACTCTCGTGCCACCCACTCATTCACGCTGAATTAATTTCAAAAAACTTGAGAGAACTGGCATTGAGCACTACCAACCCATGACTCGTATGTCCCGAGGAAAAAAAATTAGACTTGCTTAAGCATATAAATAAACCCCAGTACCCACCTAGCTAGGAGCATATGAAGACTCTCACATGCACACATAATATTTTTAGATAAGTATAGGAAGGTTCAAATGCAAAAAAAAATCAAGGTTACTTGAATTTGGTCAAGTTAGAATGAGTTGAACTATATAATGCATTTTAGGTGTTTAACTCTCTCATCCTCATAAAAGTTTACCCTCAATAATCAAGCATAAATTCTCATATAGGACCAGGATAAAACTTCTTTAAGTCAAATTAATTTTTGCAAATATCATCTATTTTAGTTATGTTCTTCCACAAAACTTTAACCTTTGAGATTATATTATTTCTTAATCTCCTAAACATCATATGATAAAATCCTTTATAGTTCCCTCTATAACTTAGATTGAGATGTGCTCAACTTCTTTAGTAGATATATGGTTCTAGGAATCTAACACCTACTTTCTCAGAAGCAGCAAATGAAATACGTTGTAAATTAACACATAATAAGGAGATTGTATTTGTAAGCGGACTTTTCAATTGTTTCAATAACTTAAACGGTCCAATGTAACTTGACTCAACTTACTTCTTTGCCAAATCAATTAGTATCTTTAGGTTGATTTTTACTATACAAAGTCTCCTACCAAAATTCCAAAGTCAGTGCTTAGCATAAAAAATACTATTTTTGTTAGTCATATACATATATCCTTTACAATTCCTGATCAAACAAATCTTTTTTAATAGCGTCATCAACTAAAGCTAGCTACA
The DNA here is from genome assembly GCA_022539455.1 of Dendrobium nobile. Taxonomy (NCBI): domain Eukaryota; kingdom Viridiplantae; phylum Streptophyta; class Magnoliopsida; order Asparagales; family Orchidaceae; genus Dendrobium; species Dendrobium nobile. The sequence goes on along the minus strand of CM039735.1, from coordinate 71,633,205 downwards.
TTAGATTCCTCTTACCCCTCTCTGTCCAAGACAGGGGGTTATACACTTCCTACCTACAGAGCTTCATGAGGGGTCATACTATGCTTGACTTAAAGTTTTATTATAAACAAATTTGATCGAGGAATGCAATCTCCCTAACTACCACCAAAATCTAGAACCACCAATTTAAAAATATCTTCCAATACTAGAATAACCTTCTCAAACTGTCCATCAGTCTAAGGATGAAAAGCCATACTAAATATAACTTAGTGCCTATACCTTATTAAATACCCCTCAACTATCTAGAGGTGATAATATCATCTCTATAAAAAATTACCATCTTCGAAATGTAACAACCTATCATATTTTAAAACAAATTTCAAATGATAATATGAATGTTTTTGACTGAAATGGTGTGGTTTATTGCTTTAGTGTATAGTAGCACCATAAATTATTGTCACGTATTGAAGATTTGTTATATAGTAATATTAGATTCATCATGCAATCACATCGACATTGGACTTACTCTCCCACATTTAAAATAATCCCCCCCCCCAAAATATTAATACTATGGTCTTTAGGCAATTACCCCCATATATTAAATACATTGTGTATATGTGTTATTGTTAGGGAATGATGAACCAAATACAAAAGAAATAGTAAATCAAAATTTGTTTTTGGGGGGCGCTGCCCTTGGAAACTGCCGTAGGGGCACTACCCTTTGACCTCACGACCGACCGGGAGGTCATACCCGCTAGGGGCGCTACCCCTTGGATGCCCAATATATATGTCAATAGTTACCTATAAGTTTGCCTCCCCTAAAATTATGGCTGGCTCCACCCTTAGGAGAGAGAAAAATTAGGTTTTGATTATTTTTATCTATTGATTTAGTTGGGAAAAATCTTATGATTATAGTAAGTAACATAAAACCTACCTTTACTTTCAGTAATTTCGTTATCAAGTGATTATTTCCCCCAAAAAGATAAAAAAATATTTTTTTGCTAATTTATCATACTTTTATCATATAACTTTTTATATAATGATATATATGACTAATTTGGACATTTTGAATGTAATTTATTGAATTTCACAGGTAAAATGAAGTTTACAATTTTTTTTAAGTTATTCGCTAGTAATATATTTTCTTGTATTTTATAAATATTACATTTCATGTTGCATTTCATATATGAAAGAAAGACTAATACCATTAATTCAAAATAAAGGTGACATTTACATGTATGCAAGGAAGGTTGGTTATTAATATATACTAATACAAGTTGACTCCTAAAATATAAATATCCTATTATAGGAGGAAGAGTTATTGGACTTTCATTAAAATAAAGGTTTGTGGTCCATCCTAGTATTATATATCCTATAATTGATTGACTAAATTATGCCACGGGTAGAGGGTGACGACTCTTACATGATTATTGAAAGCCACTTGTGAATTGACTTTAAAAAATGATCAGTGATGATAAGTTAAATATTGATGGCCAATTGGTTGACAATTAGGTATTAATTAAAGATTGATGATAAACTAGGCGATAATTGGGATGTAAGGATGAAAACACTATATTAAAACTGGATTTCATGCCTTGCTCTTCATATAATTTTCGTGATTTATATTAATATTTTAAGATCACTAATTTATATGTTTTCTTTTATTGCCAATAAAGGCTATTGATATATTATTTTTGAACTTTAAAATACAATAATAATGACTATAGTAATGAGATTTTGTATTCTATTGTTTATCCTAGATGCAATTTGTCAGCTCTTGTTGGTGATGTTCCTAATTTTAAATAGTTTCAATTATTAATTGAAAATATATAATTATATGATTGAAATAGAGAAATATGATTATTAATAAAGGAGAAGAAATTCTTCCACTATAAATCTGTTATATGACACGATATCCCATGTAATGAATGATCTAATGCATGTATACCATTATCAATGTGTCCATTGAATTAGGCTATCAATCAGAATAAAATGAATAGACTTGATCAAATGCTTATCTACTACAACCTAAATGACATAATGTCCCTATCTCGACTTGGGAAAACCCATATCAAAGTCTTCATTACGTCTCCCCACTTCCACTGTAGAATACATAACAACAACAAAAAATCTCCCAGTCCCTTAGATGTTCATCTTTTACTACCAATAAACTTATATTTATAAATAAAATATGATACCTCCTTTTACAATGTGGGTTGCCTCCAAATATATCTTTTAGATCAATGTACATTTCATAGCTTTTTGGGAAAAGTATAAGCTGAATTATGTGTCTTATATAGAATAATTGATTTCAAATCTCTAGAACTAGGAACCCATAATCTATTCTTAGAATCTATACCACTATTTAGATTTCTTACCAAATTTGATTTGATTAATCATCTTCAATATTCAATATCTGATCTATGAGATTATTGAATCCTTTTTTTGTAAAGATGATTGAATATTCATCTAAGCCAGAATCTGGAATCTAGATTAATAAAAAAAACATTCCAAATAAAACTTCTTTATATCCAAATTAAAGATTCATAAAAAGTAAGTTTTGTGTATGATAATCCAAAAGATTTCCTACTCAGATAATTATATAGAATAATAACCTTACAAGCTCATACTAAATAGTCAGATTATAGTTTTTATTAGCTAAATCATCTCCTTTTCCCTAGATTTAGATCATCTAGAAAATATATATTTCAGACTCTGATAATCAGTAAAGAACTCGCATCTGATTTCATGCAAATAGTATCTCAAATCTTCAAAGTAAAGTACCATTATAGTTCCAAATTATTTATTGGATAATTCATTTCATGTGGCTTCAACTACTTGAAAGGATATGTTATAAATTTCTCATTCTGCATCAAGACACATCTCAATCTTATAATAAAGCATCACTGAATACCTGAAATTCTTTTATTCCATATAAAAGTGTCGAATTAAAGCGAAGTCAAACAGTCCTATAACTTTTGAAAGCTAGCCTTACACTGAAATGACTAAATGAAAACTATTAACTTTTGAGTTAGGCTCATCAAAGTAAGGAAATTTGGGAGAATCTTTCACAAACTTCTTATAATAATTGGTCATGCCTAAGAAATTATGTACTCAGATATGGTAGTATGCCTAGCCAACAATAACATCTTAATCTCTATAGGGATCCATAGAAATACTTGTATTGTTCACCACAAATATCCCGATAAATAAATGTCATTTAGCCAAAACTTACACTTAAAAAATTTTGCATATAATTGATGTCATCTCATAGTATATAACATGATCTTCAATGCATAGTATGGTCCTCCTTGAAGCAGAATAAACTAAAATAGCATCTATAAAGACAATAAAAATTGATCTAGATACTCTCAGAATACTCTGTTTATTAGAACCATGTAAATTGGTGGTGCATTAGCCACCTAAAAGGCATACCTAAGAAACTCATAGTATCCATACCGAGTTTTAAAAAGAATATTCATCACATCTTTATCCTTACATTTTCCTAATAATAATGAGATCACAGATTAATCTTGGAAAACATAAAAGATCCAACAAGCTGATCAAATAAATTATCAATCATTATCAAATAATAGTCATTCTTAATAGTGTTTCTTTTAATTCTCTATAAACAATGTATATAAGCATCCACCATCCTTCTTATTCATAAAATGAGCAAGTGCTTGTACGAAACATACTAGGAGGATAAATCCTTATCTACTAACTCTCAAAGCCATATTTCAACTCTTGAAGTCCTTAGGTGTCATCATATATGAGCCTTTTATATTAAGTTGTACCAAAAAATAAATTAGTACAAAACTTAATACTATTGTCTAGAGGAATAGACTAGCTCCTCATAAAAGACATAAGAAAACTCACACACCATCGAAACATCAAAGAGAGATCTAGAAACTATATGGCTGTCCCTGACTGATGCCAGAAATATCATGCATTCCTTTTTAATATTTTATCTGCTTTTATAGCGAGATCAAGCATGACAGGACCCTCCTAAATCCCTTAAATAAACAACTCTTACTACATCGAAAAATTTTTTACTTGGTTTTTCAAGCAATCAATCTAAGCATCATATCGACTCAATTAGTTATACCCAAAATAATATCAAACTAAAATGGGTAACAGAATCAGACTAAACCTCCACTTCCTATCAAATATTTCTTACTTCATAAAAGCATATATACTGGCTACCATACCCTCACCAATCGTAAACTATCAGATAGAGTAAAATACAGTAATACTGAAGGGAGTTAATAAATGAAATAATCTTCAAAAATAAATAAATGACTGGCTCTAAAATCAAACAAATGTGATAAGGATGATAAAATTTTTAGTCATATATGTAATAACTTGGGGCATCTGAGTCTCATGTTGTATGCTTGCGGTGCCTAAATTGAAGCTGGTGTATACATTCCACTAGCTCTCTCTAACTTGACGATGGTTTTCCTACTACATAACTATAACCACACTATACTGGATAATCTCTCAAAATATATATGGTGTGGAATGTTCCTCGATCTTCTAAATATCTAACTAAACTCTGAACAATGCTTATAATATTGGTCATGTTTTTTCTATGGAACATAATTATGCTATATCCAACTGCATCGTGCCTATATATTATTTAGTAATCATGTAGCACTGACAAGAATGTCGTCTGCCACATTTATGAACACAGATGATCACTAATAGAAACAAGAACTGGCTACGCACCTCTTGTGATACCTAAAATTTAATTTAGAAGAATTATTCCTTTTATCTTTTAATATACAACCACCAGAGCTAGTTATTTTTTTTATCAATATAAATGTTAATAAAAATAAAACTATCAATCAAAATATCAATATGCATATATATTCATTTTCCTAAAAACATATATACACTATTCAGGATCTATAAATCATATCACAATTACTTTATCTGAGTATAAAAAGAACAGCATAACTAATAAGAATTGGAACTTACAAGATCCTAATTAATCTCACATAGGCCAATATATAGTAAAGTGGATAAATTAATAAATTAACATGGGTGTCGGATTAATAAAGTTGTGTTATATCAGTTCTATCAATCAGTAAACAAAATATATAAAGCGATAAAATGATAGCATTAATAAAGACTGTCAAAATCATATCAATATAGCAAAATCCATAATGATGGACATATATTATCCAATCATTTTTATATCAATATCAAATTAATTCTTTATCACATGCATTATATCACATGTTCGTATCAATATCAATCAATGAATCATAGTAGTAACATTAATAATAAGGCAGTAGTAGTAGTATCACAACAATATAATCTGTATCGATAACAATAATACTCTAATGATCAGTAAATTGATAGTATAATAGTAGAATATGCAGTAACTATAAATATGTAAGTGGTAGTAAATAATTAATAATTATAAGGTCATATAATAAAATAAATCAGTAACATGCATTTAGTAATCATACTAAATAGTAAGAAGTTCTAGTTTATTTAAACCTGTTAATAATGGACCCGAACCGAAAATGACCTAAAAAATTTGGGTTGGGGTTGACCGAACCGAAGCTGGGTTAGGGTGGGTCCGAAAAATCGACCCGTTTACAAAAGGGTCGGGTTGGGTTGGCCCGAGAACCGGGAATGACCCAAAATGACCCGGAATGAGGCTCTGACAGCCCTGCCCGCTGCCCTACTACCTCAGCTGCCTCGGCGCCGCTTGACTTGCATGCTCCGGCTGCCCCGTGCTCCCCTGCCTTGGCTGCCCGACCATGTCGCATGCGAGTCTGTCCGAGTCAATCCCGCACGAGTCCCGAGCTCACATCACACGTGCGACTCCAACTGCTTTCATTGGCATTGGTTCTGCGTCGCCGGCTGCTTTTGCCGGCTTCCACGCCGCCGGTCGTAGGCTCAGTGTTCATGCTGACGCCGCTGCAGGTGTTATTGTATTCGCGGGTCGAGTCGGGTTGACCTAAACTGAAGTGGGTTGGGTTCAGGTTCAGAAAATGACCCATTTTAAAAATGGTTGGGTCGACCCAAAACCCGAATAGTGCGGGTCAGTTTCGGGTTCGACTCGAACCCGCCCTGACCCGAAATTGGCAGGTCTATAGTTTATACAGTATTTTTCCATAATAAGTTGTTAGTACCATTGCTCAATAAACAGGTTGTTACCCTTTCTCCTAAAACTAATATATACTTCTTTTAACTCCATATAATTGTATCACAGGAATTAGTAGAGGATAATACCTAATCATAATATTTTAAGAAAGTTTATTGACCCATCATCCTATATAGGTCAATCAATCTCCAACTAATAACGTGAAATCAATTTTTATTTATCTTCACCTAATAATTATCAATTATTATAACTATAATATGATCAACTACTATCTAATCAGCACTCATTTTCATTCTTAATAATATATTTAAATGGCTGCTTGAATAAAAATACCTAATTATTTTATTCAGTTAAATTATTAATTTTTAATAACTTCTTTTATCTGATAAAAATTAATAGTTATATAGTCAAAATGCTCATTTATCGAGATCCATCACATATAAAAAGTTATGCAGTGAAAGTTTGTTAAAAATTAAGATATCATAACTTTTGCAAGTTTTTGACAAATTTAAAAGCATAAAACGCAAGATATGCAAAATTTTCAACTCAAAAATAGGTAAAGATTCTTCACTACGAAAATACCGTCGGATGTTCCGACTAAATTTTTTGCGTCGGTAAAACGACATTTGTACTGGCGCATCATGCCAAGAATTAATGACGTTCTATCCTGCGCATCTTGCGACAGAAACTTCCCACGTCCCATGCGCCGGTGATAATGTTAGAAATAGCAGCATTTCATCTTACCGGTGGACTTTACGGCGAATTATGTCCGATGCAGTTAATGGCGGATAATACGTCGGCTATTTTAAACTCAACGACTTGGAACCGACGAAAAGGCGCGGAAAATGTTTCGGCGCCTGGCAGTTTCTTTAGCTCCACTTGGATCATAAAATGTTGAGGTGGATGAACTGCCCTCATAAGCATAGCCCTGTGAACCCAAGCCATATATCCTCCCACTCTGTCTTCCACCAACAACATCTGACCAAGTATGATACTCAGAAGCATGGGCTGATCCTGAAGATGATCCCTCATTAGTGGACTGGCGGCTATCTCGAGCTCGTACAAAATCATCCTGCGAGAATAAAGCTATAAAATAAATTGTAAATTGATATTACAATTAGTTTTATTAAAATAAATTTTTATTCCAAATTTCCAAAAATTTTACTCACATGAGCTTCTTAGCATTTTCATCAACCCACTGATGATCAGCTTGATGTTGATGAGTTCTTGTATGCAACTCCAGTGGTGTTGGCTCCCGACCAAGGTACTCTTTCTAAAAATTTAAGATATAGTTATAATACATAAATATATTTAATAAACTAATTTAAAACTCTTACCAGTCACCGTCTATATTCCGTATGAGGTACAGATCCACCAGTATGAAGAGAGCTACCTAAACCACCATAGTTAGAGGCTCTGTTCTATTTATTCTGCTCTCTCATTTTTCTAAACTCAGGGGTTGCCCAAGCACTACTCAAATCAGCCCAAACACCCTCTCCAATCCAATTAGGATGCTGCCAGAACTTTCTAATATCCGTGAACATGTTCTTGAGATGGGTCGCTCCTCTCCTCTCAAAATTGGTTCTGATCCTCGTGTTGTGCTCAGGCAACCACCTAAATTCTTTCTGTAAAAATTTATGCAATACCAAAAAGATTAGTACAAATTAAATCACATATTTGAAATCATACCAAATAAGTATATCTATAATTCTCCAAACCACATATCTCTAACTGGCTTTTGGATCTTTTTCCAGGATAAGTAAGGAGCATCATATTTATTCTTTATAATATCTCAGATCATATGTATAGGTGGCCTTGAAGGATTGAAGCTGTAGGTTACTTTTTTTGTCAATAACATGTAATATATTAAAATACAAACAACTTAATAACATAAACTGAACTTACTTATCGCCCTCAGGCTCAATGTATTGACGCTTATTTGTTGCAGCTACATGATCGCTAGCGCCAACCTCTGGTGGTCTAGATGGTCCACCCTGTTCATGCTGCACTGGATAGGGGTAGTAATATGGGTAGGGGTAAGGAGGGGGAGGACCAGTGGATGGACCTGCTGCTTGTGATGATGGTGGAGGGTAATATGGATTGAATGGAGAGGCATGTGTCTGATCTGGAGAGGGGTAGTGAGGACTCGTCGAGGGAGGAGTTAAGTGGCCAGGGAAGTATGGAGGTACAACTGCTGGTGGATCTGAAGGTCCCTGACCCTGCTGACTCGAGGACTACTGCTGGCCCCTGAGTGATGGTGTAGGTATAACATAAGGTGGAACTGAAGGTCCCTCACCTTCATCAGGCTGTGTGGCTCTACTGGGAGTAACAGTAAACTTCTTCCGGTGGAACTTTGAGGCAAATGATTCACAAGGAGGATCATCGCCTGAAGCCATCTGCATTAAAAGAAATAATTAGTAAAGCATTATAATATATAAAAAGTATAAATAAAAGAAGCAGTTAATAAAGCAGTTAATGAATTACAAAAAGCAGTTCATAAAGCAGTTAATGAATTACAAAAAGTAGTTAATAAAGTAGTTAATGAATTATAAAAAATAGTTAATAAAGTAGTTAATAAATTATACAATTTCATTTCTTAGAATTCAAAAGGTAATATTCAAAATATTACAAAATAGTAAAATTCTACAATTCTAAATTACAAAAACTACTCAGAATCATCAAAACTATTTTCATTGCTCTCAAGGGTATCTTCACTTTCATCCTCGTTCTCATCTTCGTCTGAACTAGCTGGACTATTCACATCTTCTAACTCCATTTCAATACTAGAGGTTGTAGTTGTCATCTCCTCAAGTTCAACAGGCCTACAACTTGACATCTCATTCTCTTGATGTGCAGTTGCTACAATGTATTGTTGATCAATTATTTCCCGTACTTTTATTTTTATGACAGCTAGTCAATCTTGTTTGTTTCTACGACCACTGAGATATTTGCTGAAATAAACTTGAATAGCTTGACTTGCTAACACAAATAGATCAAACTTATTGTATCTTCTACTATGTTTTACATCTATTAAACCATACGCAGGATGAGTCCTTGTGCCTCTATTCTGTACTGGATCATACCATTGACAGTTAAATAAACATACAAAGTTCTCATCTTCGCATGGATATTCCAAGTCAAGAACCTCATTCAGAATACCGTAATAATCACACTCATCTTCTTCATAAGTGTTTCCTCTAACACATACTCCATAATTTTCAGTTTTTCTTCATTCACTCCACGACTTGGTATCAAATCTGAACCCATTCACTATATATATTAGCCAAGTTTTTACTTTTCGTATTGGACCCCATGCTAGTGCTTACAAACCTTTATCGAAATATTTGTTATCAGGGTTTTGTACCTAGAAAAATTTTAAATATTAGTATTTTTTATAATAAATAATATTTAAATTTTTAAAATTGATGTGCTCACATATGATTTGAACCAAGTTGGAAATTCATTTGCAACAGCTTGCTCAATATCCCTCGAATCTGTCAAAGGCAAATTGCTTACGAAATACCTGGTGACAAATAATACTTTAGTATTTTAAATAAACATTACTCATTATTAACATTATGCAAGAACTTACTCTAAGATTGGCTCAACTTCTTCACAGTTCAGTAGCACATACAAATTCGCTGTATTTATTTCTAAATCGTTGAGAAATCTTTCAACACATTTACCACTAGGCTTTCCTTGCCTTCTAAATACTGATAGTGCAGCATGTGATTGTTCTTCTACATCGAAGTCCATGTTACGACCAATCTTTGTTCTTGTACTCCTTACATGGGGCTCGAAGTAGTAGGAGCAAAAGTGAGTTATTTCTTGAGATAAATATGCTTCATATATTGATCTTTCTGGTCGTGCTTTATTCTTAACATATTTCTTCAACTTGTTCAAATATCTATTAAACAATTACAATCATCAAGTTAATAAAAATATGTTATCTCAACTTATTCAAAAATATTGAAGTCTTAATAAAAATCTAAACCCATTTACCTTTCAAAAGGATACATCCAACGATATTGTACAGGTCCACCAACTCTAGCTTCGTAAGGTAGATGGACTGAAGATGTTCCATAGAATCAAAGAAACTCAAGGGAATATCTTTTCTAACTTGCAGAGGATGATTAGTATGTTATCCTCGTACCTCCGTAAAGCATCTTCGCTTAGTTTAGATGAACATAAATCTTTGAAGAAAATGCTAAGCTTAGTCAATGGGATTAATATGTAATCGGGTAACATACAGACTATGATCGGAAGAAGAACCTCCATAATTATGTGACAATCATGACTTTTGAGTCCAAATAACCTTACAGATTTCATGTCAACACATAGGGTTATATTTGATCCATATCCATCATGCATCTTTAAACCTTTAAACTACTGACATATCGATCTTTTTGCTCTAACATGAAAGAGTACGGAGCATTGGGCTTCATTATTTTACTGTTGATTGTTGTTACCAACTCCAGATTTTTTTGCCGACAGTACTCTTTAATGTCCATCCTTGATTTGACATTATCTTTACTCTTACCTTTAACATCCATAATTGTATTAAAAATATTATCCATGAAGTTCTTCTCAATGTGCATAACATTCAGATTATGTCTTATCAAATTGGTTCTCCAATATGGTAATATACAGAAAATACTTTTTTTATTCCAATTATATTCAACACCATAACCCGGAAGTTTAGACTCTGACAGCATTGGAAAATCAATAATTGTTGGAATGTCGGAAAGTCTCTGTAGTACATCATCACCACTTAATCTGGGTGAAGGAGGTGACCGTTCAATTCTATTTTTAACAAATACTTCCTTATTTCTCCAAAACTGATGATTAGCATGTAGAAACATACGATGACAATCAAACCAAGTAATTTTTCCTCCATGTTTTAATGTGAAAGCTTTACTATTCTCCATGCAGTAAGGACATGCTAATTTTCCTGCTGTGCTCCAACCAGACAACATACCATAAGCTGGAAAATCACCAATGGTCCACAACAATGCAGCTCGAAGGAGAAAATTTTGTTTTGTTGATATGTCATATGTGAGCACTCCTTCTTCCCATAATAACTTGAGGTCATCAATTAATGGTTGCAAAAAATATCAATTTTTGCTTTCAGATTATGTGGTCTAGGTATTATAAGAGTCAAGAACATGTACGGAGTAGTCATACCATCTCTAGTGGAAAGTTGTATAGTGTTAATATAACTGGCCAACAAGAGTATGGTGTAGCTGTTTGACTATAGAGGGTAAAACCATTAGCACATAATTTCAATCTTATGTTGCAGGGTTCAACAGCAAATGAAGCATGCACTCGATCAAAATATTTCCACGCTTCAGCATCTCATGGATGAGAAAGAACATCACTTTTTGCTATTTTCTCCTTATGCCATCTCATATGGCCTATTGAACTCATTGATGTATAGAGTCGTTGAAGTCTTGGAATGATTGGTAAATAAAATAAAGGAATATGACACATCTTTCTTTGGATGACGTTATTTTCCCGAGTTTGGCTTAAACTGAGGAGCATTGCAGCTGCGACAAAAAAATTCTGATGCATCATCCTTGTAGTATAACATACATCCATTGATACAACAATCAATTTTTGTAGCAATGAGACCCAGCTTGGATACTAATTTCTTCGTTCGGTACAAGTCTGAGGGAATTAAATTGCCCACTAGATTAATTTCCTTCATAAGACCAATAAAATCATTGAAACAATCACGGGGAATATTATACCCAGTTTTAATACTTAGCATCCTCACTGCAATGAATAATTCTGAATGTGTAATGCAACCATCTCAAATTGGCTTTTGAGTTGAATGTAATAACTCAAAGAATTTTTGTATTTTCTGCATTTGGTGGCTCTTCCGCACTAGACCTTAAATTATGACCTGCTACATCAAAAATAAGTTTTTCATAGGGTCTACTCATTTGATCTTCATCAAATGTTTCATAAGCTGTAGATGAACCGGCATTAGCATCTTTGTGTGGCTCGTACTCGCCATGTGATGTCCAAATCCAATAGTTTGGAAGAAATCCCCTACGATATAAATCAAGCTTCACATCATCGGGCTTGAGAAAGGCTAGATTTTTATGCTTCGAACATGGACATCTAAACATTTTATCAAACTGAAAGGAAGGCAGTTGAGATGCCACTTGAATGAAAGTTTCAACTCCTTGTATAAATTCATCTGTCAATCCTTTTCGACCAGGCAACAATCTGTTATACATCAAACATCTCTCTTCTTGGATAGTCATTTGGACGTTAAAGCAAACTTCCCCCTATATAGTTATGAAAACATTTTTTAGAACACGTACATGTGTAAACGTGCTATACTTTAAAAGATGAAAGCATTGCAGATCTTGCCACCATCTTATAGAATTTTTACTAAAGTTTGAGGGAGACTATTCTATCATACAAGGCATGATCGCTGCCTCACTAATGGACCCGTTGTGCACTTCCATTTGGAGGTACTAGGTTGAGTCAGCAGTCATCGTTAGATGTTTAATTAAATGACTCAAAATGGATAAAACTTGGACCATCAATCAACTTGGACACAAAATTGGATATGGTGAACTAGAGGATGTTATTTACATCTCCTAATACTCTTTATCAGCAATATGATTGTGCAGTGCTGATAATATCCCCTTCTTTATCAGTAATAAGTACTAGGATCTTATTAATGATTTAATCGCCCAAAGTCACAATCCCCTCACTATATCTATTTCCACTAAAATTACACTCCATATATTCAGTTTTAGATCTACTCAAACAAAAACCTTTTGACTCTAAAGTTGACCTTCATAATTCAAGTATAAGGAAAGTACTTCGTACATCCTCTTGCAAATGTCTAGTGAGAACATCCATGACTAAAGCAAAAAATATATGGACTTAAGAATCGTTATTAATAGTTATTGGTTACTTTCTTCAAAGATGTTAATTTCTATCTCTCAATCCCTCTCTCTCTCTCTCCCTCTCTCTTGCTCTCTCTTACACTTTTTTGCTCTCTTTCTCTCTCTATATCTCTATCCCTCTTTCTAGCTCTCTCTCTTGCTCTTTCTCTATCTATATATCTATTTATCTCTCTTTCTCTCTCTCTCTTCTCTCTCTCTCTCTCTCTCTCTCTCTCTCTCTCTCTCTCTCTCCCTCTCTCTTGCTCTCTCTTACACTTCCTTGCTCTCTTTCTCTCTCTATATCTCTCTCCCTCTTTATAGCTCTCTCTCTTGCTCTCTTTCTATCTATCTCTCTCTATCTCTTTTGCTCTATATATCTCCCTCTCTCACTCTCTTTTCTCTCTCCCTCTCCCTCTTTTCTCTCTCTCTCTCTCTCTCAATCTCTCTCTTGCTATCTTGCTCTCACCCAAAGTCATAATCAACCCATTAGATCTATTATTACTAAAATTACACTTAATAAATTCAAATTTAGATCTACTCGATCAATCGATTACAAAATTACATATTACAAATGTCTAGATTACAATCTAAATCATACACTAAATTACAAACTCTTGCAAATGTCTAGTGAGAATAAAAAATCACATAAAAAATTTCAAGTTTACCTTCAAATCCCGATTTTCCTTAAACTCCCACAAACACTAGGGCGGCCGGTGTGAGATCGACGGCGGCAAGACAGGTAGCTTCGAGGTCGATCGGTGTGGGGTCGGCGGCGATCGGCGGCCGGAGAGAAGTCATCGGCGATTGTCAGTGAGCTCGATCGAGTGAAAAGGCGGGCGGAGGCGACGCACAAAGCTTGTCCGAAGTGAGAGAAGGAAAAAATAGAAATGAGATTGGAGGCTCGGGTCTGTTAATTTTAGGGCTTTTACCGGCGGCTTTCCGACGGTCCAGACCGCCGGTAATGAGTTTACTTAACTGCGGCGATCTACGCCGCCGGTAAACCGCCGGTCCTATTAATGTCCGGCGGTGTATCTGGCGGTTACATGACCGTCGGTATTACCGGCGGCCTAAACCAAAAAAACCCCCGATTTAGCCGCCGGTAGTAGCCGGCGGCTAAACCGCCAGCAACACCGCCGGTGTTACCGGCGGCCATATAACCGCCGGTCAAGGCCGCCGGTATTGGGTGTTTTTCTTGTAGTGTATCACACAACAAGCATGATTCATTCCTCCATTTCAACCATCCAACTTGAATTGTGCTGATAATATCCTCTTCTATTTCACCATCACTCTGAACAAAAGATACAAGATATCTAAAACGTATACTTTTATTAACCCCTCACTAGGTCTATTACTAATAAAAATATACTTGATATTTTTAGTTTTAGATCTACTGAAACGAAAACTTTTAAACTCTATGGTTCACCTCCATAATTCAAGTTTACCATCAACTCCCTCTCTAGTCTTATCAACAAGTAGAATATCATCAACAAAAAGCATACAAAAAGGTACATCCTCTCGTAAATGTCCAGTGAGAACATCCATGACTAAAGCAAAAAAATATTGGCTTAAGAGTGATCCTTGATGAAATCTAGTCTTATCAACAAGTAGAATATCATCAATAAAAAGCATACAACAAGGTACATCCTCTTGCAAATGTCTAGTGAGAAAGTCATTGAGCAAAAAGATATTGGCTTAAGAGTGATCCTTAATGTAATCTAGTTTTATCAAAATGTAGAATATCATCAACAAAAAGCATACAACATGGTACATCGTCTCACAAATGTCTAGTGAGAACATCTATGACTAAAGCAAAAAGATATTGGTTTAATCTACTTTTATCAACAAGTAGAATATCATCGACAAAAAGCATACAACAAGGTACATCCTCTCGCAAATGTGTAGTGAGAACATCCATGACTAAAGCAAAAAAGAAATTGGCTTAATCTACTTTTATCAACAAGTAGAATATCATCAACAAAAAGCATACAACAAGGTACATCCTCTCGTAAATGTGTAGTGAGAATATCCATGACTAAAGCAAAAAGATATTAATTGGCTTAATCTACTTTTATCAACAAGTAGAATATAATCAACAAAAAGCATACAACAAGGTACATCCTCTCGCAAATGTCTAGTGAGAACATCCATGACTAAAGCAAAAAAGATATTAGCTTAAGGTGGATCCTTGATGTAATCTAACCAAAATAACAAAAAGCATAAAAAAAAATTAAAAATGCAAAACTCGGAGGAAGGCGTCGCGCACTGGAGTGGGGAGAGCCTTCGGCCTTGCAGTGGGGAGCTCATCAGTGGCCGGAGGGAGCTCATCGGTGGCCGGAGGGAGCTCATCGGTGGTTGGAGGGTCATCGGGGACCAGAACACGCGTCTCATTTGCGAGAGGGCTGGCGGAGGAGAGCGAGCGAGTGTAACGTAGGAGATGGAATGAAATGGGAGGCTCGGGATGGTTAATTTTAGGGCATTTTTTGGTGACGTTCCGGCAGTTCAAACCACTGGAACCAAAATCACTTAACACCGACGGTTCTAGCTGCCGATAACTTCTCGGTATGTTTTAATGCTGACCGTTTAACATGTAGTTTTTGGACCGCCGCTATTTTCGGCGGCTTTAACTTGCATAACGGCCGGTTGGGCCGTCGGTAATAACCGGCGGTCAGACCGCCGGTTAAACTACCATTATTACCAGCAGCTAGACAACCGTCGGTCCAGACCTCCGGTAATCAATGAAGTTCCTGTAGTGAATGTTAACCTGAGTCAAAATTTATTTGGAAATTGGAGCTTTTCTTTTTTACGGTTTTTTCTTAATTGCTGTTATTCCTTTTGCTTACTTGTTTGTGTTATCTGTTGAGTGATTTTTGTGCTCTTTTTTGAGCGATTTTTTGTGCTCTGATTGAGCTGTCCCTTTTGTTTGGTACCTTTTTGTTTCTCTTTTTTCACTTGTAACTTTTATTTTCTTTCCTTCAATATACTGGCTAAGCTTAAATTTATGATAAAACAAATAGGCTCCATGAACCTAAAAAAAGACCAATATGGTTCTTCACAACTTCCAAATATGGCCTTGATGGCCTTGCAACTAGCATCCCATGCTTTAATGTATGAAACTTTGTCAATGAGTTTTGCTTTCACCCATCCTACTACGTCCTTTGATTTTAGATCAAATTATTAATGAATATGTAAAGAGATATGAATTTGTAGGTGCATTGTTAGTGTCCTTTTTTTATGATCAAATGTGTACAGCTTTGCTCGATTGATGTACTTAAAATTCTATTATCCCTGCCAAGATGCTTAATGTTTGATGCTTGTAAGTGCCACTTGCAGGTCTAGATGGATAACCATGTTGGACACAAATAATTATTAGCTAGTTTTTACTAGAGTAAATCAATTATAACTAGATAGTATTAAGAATTTACCAACCACTAATTGTGCACTATGGTTCACTCTTATTTGGGAAGAACATATATCATTCATTTTGAAAGCCAATATACTGGACTAACATCTTGTCTAGGTGAGGAATGTCATCTAACATCTTAAGTGTATACAAAAGTGGGTCTACAAGGAATGATGATATGAAGGTAGAAAGGCACATCCTAAGAAACATATAAAGGATGTGTATATAATTCTTTTTTTTTTTTTTCATCTCCTTAAGTTGTAGCATAGTCCATATATAAACTTAAAAGAGTATATCATTATATGCATCAACATAGGTTTGATGCTGATAGAGTCTTATATTTATATTCCAAGATGATGAGCTAAACACGTAATCACCATGTATAATGGAAAAAAAAATAAGTCATATTATTTTTTTTAAATTCATCTTTACCTTACATATTTTAACATAACAAAAACCTTAAGATCTAGCATCATCATATCATAATAATCCCTGGTCACTTCACAGCATTGGCCTCACTTGGAACTATTTTAAGTATCCCTCCTTTAAGAACATGTAAAACATTAATATTTTGATATGCTAATACTTCTGGGCATCTCATGTTATGGTATAGAGAATTCTACCAACTATTCTAACCCTTAATATTAATATAGATAAACATAAGTCAGTGGAAGTAATCCTTTCTTTAGATGACCGAGAAAATCTTATTGATTCTCATGGTGAATTATGGTAAGAGACTAATTACAACCCAACCTAATAAGACCCATAGATAAGATTGGTCATATCATGTTGATTTACAATATGCAAACCCTAGAATCTACATTTTGAAAAATTGTCAAAATATTTTGTCCAATTTTTAAACTTTAGAACAAATAACAATAATCACAGAGCTATTAATAACATCCAATATACTAAAAATAAATTCATTCATAAAATTCTCTTTTCATCTCATCATCAAAATGAATATACAACTACAATGAATGGATGCATACTAGGTTGTAGGATGTAATAATAAAACTAATTAGTCATGACTATACAAAAATCAAAAGAAAAAAATACCTCTATAAACTTAGATTAGATCTTAACATTACTTCTCAACAGGCCCTTTCTCTCTCTGATACCTTAAAAATAAAGGCAAAATAACTATGAGTTGATACAACTTAGCAAGGCATATTTACCAATCTAAATTTTCAAATGAATCCATTATTAAGCATTTAGTTTAGTGATAAAAGTAATGGAATAAATCATTGTATTTAGCAGAATAATAATTATATTTATCAAGAATTAATCAAATAACAATATTGTGAAAATAAATAAACAAGCACTTCATATCAAATAGAATTTAGAGAATTATGACCCTTATGCCTCCAAACAAATAAAATTTGTAGAATGCTAACCCATATAACTTCCAACACATAAAATTTAGTGAATAATGAGAATATATAATATATATAGCACTATAACATGCATTTAATACTAGAACATAGCTTTCTCCTTCCACCACAAAACTCCTCAAAATCACACATTTCAATCAAATAAACAATTAACCCATTACATTACAGTAATTAAAGAATAAATGAACTCGTTTCAAAATCTTACAAAATGTTATATTGGTGGGCATATGTAGAAATTCATAGTTTGAAAATGTAATAAAATTACTAGAGATTATTGAGAATACTATTTAAAGAATTTGACTGTACACTAATATTATTTTTTTTGAGTTAGGATTATTTTTAAATCAATTAAAATAGTGTAATTCCCAAAATCTCAATTGTAAAATTTTTCAGAAAAATACCTAAATGTCTAGAATCATTGCCTATATAACATATAGAAAGTAACACAATGAAAGTTTGTGGGTGTAAAGTTATCATCATTTTTCTACTTTGAAAACTAAGAAAGGAAAAATGTTATCTATATCGATTTGAGAAACTTTCAGAATTGGCATTCAGCTAAAAAATGAACCGAAGTAGCCCAAATATGGCTCTCTCTATAGAATTTCCTCTATCTCTCTCTCTCTCTCTCTCTCTCTCTCACTCACTACATGAATACCTTAAGAGAAATTAAATGGGTGATTAGTAGATTTGGATATTTTAAATATAAAAATTCAGCCTAGCTCCATGGAACTAGCCATGGCAATTAATCTCTTAGAGAGCCCACAACACTCTCGTGCCACCCCAGCATCATCACGCTGAATTAATTTCCAAAAAACTTGAGAGAACTGGCATTGAAGCACTACCAACCCATGCATCGCTATGTCCCAGAGGAAAAAAATTAGACTTGCTTAAGCATATAAATAAACCCCAGTACCCACCTAGCTAGGAGCATATGAAGACTCTCACATGCACACATAATATTTTTAGATAAGTATAGGAAGGTTCAAATGCAAAAAAAAATCAAGGATTACCTTGAATTTGGTCAAGTTAGAATGAGTTGAACTATATACTGACATTTTAGGTGTTACAACTCTCTCATCCTCATAAAAGTTTACCCTCAATAATTCAAAGCATAAATTCTCATAATAGGCCAGGATAAAACTTCTTTAAGTCAAATTAATTTTTGCAAATATCATCTATTTTAGTTATGTTCTTCCACAAAACTTTAACCTTTGGAATATATTTATTTCTTAATCTCCTAACATCATATGATAAAATCCTTTATAGTTCCTCTCTATAACTTAGATTGAGATGTGCATCAACTTCTTTAGTAGATATATGGTTCTAGGAATCTAACACCTACTTTCTCAGAAGCAGCAAATGAAATACGTTGTAAATTTAACACATAAAATAAGGAGATTGTATTTGTAAGCGGACTTTTCAATTGTTTCAATAACTTAAACGGTCCAATGTAACTTGGACTCAACTTTACTTCTTTGCCAAATCAATTAGTATCTTTTATAGGTTGATTTTTACATATACAAAGTCTCCTACCAAAATTCCAAAGTCCAGTGCTTAGCATAAAAATACTATTTTTGTTAGTCATATACATATATCCTTTACAATTCCTGATCAAACAAATCTTTTTAATAGCGTCATCAACTAAAGCTAGCTCAATTAGATTCCTCTTACCCACCTCTGTCCAAGACAGAGGGGTTATACACTTCCTACCATACAGAGCTTCATGAGTGGTCATACCTATGCTTGACTTAAAGTTTTTATTATAAACAAATTTGATCAGAGGAATGCAATCTCCCTAACTACCACCAAAATCTAGAACACACAATTTAAAAATATCTTCCAATACTAGAATAACCTTCTCAAACTGTCCATCAGTCTAAGGATGAAAAGCCATACTAAAATATAACTTAGTGCCTATACCTTATTAAATACCCCTCCACTATCTAGAGGTGATAATATCATCTCTATAAAAAATTACCATCTTCGAAATGTAACAACCTAATCATTATTAAAACAAATTTCAAATGATAATATGAATGTTTTTTTGAACTGAAATGGTGTGGTTTTATGCTTTAGTGTATAGTAGCACCATAAATTATTGTCACGATATTGAAGATTTTGTTATATAGTAATATTAGATTCATCATGCATCACATCGACATTGGCTTCTCCACACATTAAAAAATCCCCCCCCCCCAAAATATTAAAATACTATGGTCTTTAGGCAATTACCCCCAATATAATTAAATACATTGTGTATATGTGTTATTGTTAGGGAATGATGAACCAAATACAAAGAGAAATAGTAAATCAAAATTTGTTTTTGGGGGCGCTGCCCTTGGAAACTGCCGTAGGGGCACTACCCTTTGACCTCACGACCTGACCGGGAAGGTCATACCCCGCTAGGGGGCGCTACCCCCTTGGATGCCCAATATATATGTCAATAGTTACCTATAAGTTTGCCTCCCCTAAAAATTATGGCTGGCTCCACCCTTAGGAAGAGAGAAAAATTAGGTTTTGATTATTTTTATCTATTGATTTAGTTGGGAAAAATCTTATGATTTTAGTAAGTAACATAAAACCTACCTTTACTTTCAGTAATTTCGTATCAAGTGATTTAATTTCCCCCCAAAAAGAAAAAAATATATTTTTTGCTAATTTATCATACTTTTATCATATAACTTTTTATATATGATATATATGACTAATATGGACATTTTGAATGTAATATTATTGAATTTCACCAGGTAAAATGAAATTTACAATTTTTTTTTAAGTTATTCGCTAGTATATATATTTTCTTGTATTTTATAAATTATTACATTTCATGTTGCATTTCATATATGAAAGAAAGACTAATACCATTAATTCAAAATAAAGGTGACATTTACATGTATGCAAGGAAGGTTGGTTATTAATATTATAACTAATACAAGTTGACTCCTAAAATATAATATCCTATATAGGAGGAAGAGTTATTGGACTTTCATTAAAATAAAAGGTTTGTGGTCCAATCCTAGTATTATATATCCTATAATTGATTGACTAAATTATGCCACGGGTAGAGGGTGACGACTCTTACATGATTATTGAAAGCCACTTGTGAATTGACTTTAAAAAATGATCAGTGATGATAAGTTAAATATTGATGGCCAATTGGTTGACAATTAGGATTAAATTAAAGATTGATGATAAACTAGGCGATAATTGGGATGTAAGGATGAAAACACTATATTAAAACTGGATTTCATGCCTTGCTCTTCATAATTATTTTCGTGATTATATTAATATTTTAAGATCACTAATTTATATGTATTCTTTTATTGCCAATAAAGGCTATTGATATATTATTTTTGAACTTTAAAATACAATATAAATAATGACTATAGTAATGAGATTTTGTATTCTATTGTTTATCCTAGATGCAATTTGTCAGCTCTTGTTGGTGATGTTCTAATTTTAAATAAGTTTCAATTATTAATTGAAAATATATAATTATATGAATTGAAAATAGAGAATATGATTATTAAATAAAGGAGAAGAAAATTCTTCCACTATAAATCCTGTTATATGACACGATATCCCATGTAATGAATGATCTAATGCATGTATACCATTATCAATGTGTCCATTGAATTAGGCTATCATATCAGAATAAAATGAATAGACTTGATCAAATGCTTTACTACAACCTAAATGACATAATGTCCCTATCTCGACTTGGGAAAACCCATATCAAAGTCTATCATTACGTCTCCCCACTTCCACTGTAGAATACATAACAACAACAAAAAATCTCCCAGTCCCTTGATGTTCATCTTTTACTAACCAATAAACTTCATATTTATAAATAAAATATGATACCTCCTTTTACAATGTGGGTAGCCATCCAAATATATCTTTTAGATCAATGTACATTTCATAGCTTTTTGGGAGAAAAGTATAAGCTGAATAATGTGTCTTATATAGAATAATTGATTTCAAATCTCTAGAACTAGGAACCCATAATCTATTCTTAGAATCATATACCCACTATTTAGATTTCTTACCAAATTTGATTTGATTAATCATCTTCAATATTCAATATCTGATCTATGAGATTATTGAATCCTTTTTTTGTAAAGATGATTGAATATTCATCTAAGCCAGAATTCTGGAATCTAGATTAATAAAAAAAAACACTTCCAAATAAAACTTCTTTATATCCCAAATTAAAGATTCATAAAAAGTAAGTTTAGTGTATGATAATCCAAAAGATTTCCTACTCAGATAATTAGATAGAATAATAACCTTACCAAGCTCATACTAAATAGTCATATTATAGTCTTTAATTAGCTAAATCATCTCCTTTTCCCTAGATTTAGATCATTCTAAGAAAATATATATTTCAGACTCTGATAATCAGTAAAGAACTCGCATCTGATTTCATGCAAATAGTATCTCCAAATCTTCAAAGTAAAGATACCAATAATAAGTTCCAAATTATTTATTGGATAATTCATTTCATGTGGCTTCAACTACTTGAAAGGATATGTTATAAATTTCTCATTCTGCATCAAGACACATCTCAATCCTTATAATAAAGCATCACTGAATACCTGAAATTCTTTTATTCCATATAAAAGTGTCAGAATTAAAGCAGAAGTCAAACAGTCCTATAACTTTTGAAAGCTAGCCTTACACTGAAATGACTAAATGAAAACTATTAACTTTTGAGTTAGGCTCATCAAAGGTAAGGAAATTTGGGAGAATCCTTTCACAAACTTCTTATAATAATTGGTCATGCCTAAGAAATTATGTACCTCAGATATGGTAGTATGCCTCAGCCAACCAATAACATCTTAAATCTTCTAGGGATCCATAGAAATACTTGTATTGTTCACCACATATCCCGATAAATAAATGTCATTTAGCCAAAACTTACACTTAAAAAATTTTGCATATAATTGATGTCATCTCATAGTATATAACATGATCTTCAAATGCATAGTATGGTCCTCCTCTGAAGCAGAATAAACTAAAATAGCATCTATAAAGACAATCAAAAATTGATCTAGATACTCTCAGAATACTCTGTTTATTAGAACCATGTAAATTGGTGGTGCATTAGCCACCCTAAAAGGCATACCTAAGAACTCATAGTATCCATACCGAGTTTTAAAAAGAATATTCATCACATCTATATCTCTTACATTTTCCTAATAATAATGAGATCACAGATTAATCTTGGAAAACATAAAAGATCCAACAAGCTGATCAAATAAATTATCAATCATTATCAAATAATAGTCATTCTTAATAGTGATTTCTTTTAATTCTCTATAAACAATGTATATAAGCATCACACCATCCTTCTTATTCATAAATAGAGCAAGTGCTCTGTACGGAAACATACTAGGATGGATAAATCCCTTATCTACTAACTCTCAAAGCCATACTTTCAACTCTTGAAGCTCCTTAGGTGTCATCATATATGTAGCCTTTTATATTAAAGTTGTACCAAAAAATAAATTAGTACAAAACTTAATATCTATGTCTAGAGGAAAATAGACTAGCTCCTCATAAAAGACATAAGAAAACTCACACACCATCGAAACATCAAAGAGAGATCTAGAACCTATATGGCTATCCCTGACTGATGCCAGAAATATCATGCATTCCTTTTTTAATATTTTATCTGCTTTTATAGCAGAGATCAAGCATGACAGGATCCTCCTAAATCCCTTAAATAAACAACTCTTACTACTCGAAAATAATTTTTTACTTGGTTTTTCAAGCAATCAATCTAAGCATCATATCGACTCAATTAGTTTATACCCAAAATAATATCAAACTAAAAAATGGGTAACAGAATCAGACTAAACCTCCACTTCCTATCAAATATTTCTACTTCATAAAAGCATATAATACTGGCTACCATACCCTCACCAATCGATAAACTATCAGATAGAGTAAAATACAGTAATACTGAAGGTGAGTATAATAAATTGAAATAATCTTCAAAAATAAATAAATGACTGGCTCTAAAATCAAACAAAATGTGATAAGGATGATAAAAATTTTAAGTCATATATGTAATAACATATGGGGCATCCTGAGTCTCATGTTAAGTCTAGCTATATGCAGGTGCCTAAATTGAAGCTGGTGTAACATATCCACTAGGCTCTCTCTAACTTGACGATGGTTTTCCTACTACATAACTATAACCACTACCTATACTGGATAATCTCTCAAAATATATATGGTGTGGAATGTTCCTCGATCTTCATACATATCTAACTAAAAACTCTGAACAATGCTTATAATATTGGTCATGTTTTTTCTATGGACACATAATTATGCTATATCCAACATGCTCGTGCCTAAAATATTATTTAGTAATCATGTAGCACTGACAAGAATGTCGTCTGCCACATTTATGAACACAGATGATCACTAATAGAACAAGAACTGGCTACGCACCCTCTTGTGATACCCTAAAATTTAATTTAGAAGAATTATTCCTTTTATCTTTTAATATACAACCACCAGAGCTAGTTATTTTTTTATCAATATAAATGTTAATAAAAATAAAACTATCAATCAAAATATCAATATATGCATATATATTCATTTTCCTAAAAATCATATACACTATTCAGGATCTATATAATCATATCACAATTACTTTATCATGAGTATAAAAGAACAGCTAAACTAATAAGAATTGGAACTTACAAGATCCTAATTAATCTCACATAGGCCAATATAATAGTAAAGTGGATAAATTAATAAATTAACATGGGTGTCGGATTAATAAAGTTGTGTTATATCAGTTCTATCAATCAGTAAACAAAATATATAAAGCGATAAAATGATAGCATTAATAAAGACTGTCAAAATCATATCAATATAGCAAAATCCCATAATGATGGACATATATTATCCAATCATTTTATATCAATATCAAATTAAATATCTTAATCACATGCTCAATATATCACATGTTCAGTATCAATATTCAATACAATGAATCAATAGTAGTAACATTAATAATAAGGCAGTAGTAGTATCAACAACAATATATATGTCTGTATCGATAACAATAATACTCTAATGTCATCAGTAAAATTGATAGTAATAATAGTAGAATAATGCAGTAACTATAAATATGTATAGTGGTAGTAAATAATTAAATAATTATAAGGTCATATAATAAAAATAAATCAGTAACATGCATTTTAGTAATCATACTAAATAAGTAAGAAGTTCTAGTTTATTAAACCTGTTAATAATGGACCCGAACCGAACCTGACCTAAAAAATTTGGGTTGGGGTTGACCCGAACCCGAAGCGGGTAGGGTTCGGGTCCGAAAAATCGACCCGTTTACAAAATGGGGTCGGGTTCGGGTTGGCCCGAGAACCCGGGAATGACCCAAAATGACCCGGAATGAGGCTCTGACTAGCCCTGCCCGCCTGCCCTACTACCTCAGCTGCCTCGGCTGCCCCGCTTGACTTGCATGCTCCGGCTGCCCCGTGCTCCCCTGCCTAGGCTGCCCGACCATGTCGCATCGCGAGTCGTGTCCTGAGTTCACATCCCGCACGAGTCCCGAGCTCACATCACCGTGCGACTCCAACTGCTTTCATTGGCATTGGGTTCGCGTCGCCGGCTGCTTTTGCCGGCTTCCACAGCCGCCGGTCGTAGGCTCAGTGTTCATGCTGACCCGCCGCTGCAGGTGTTATTGTATTCGCGGGTCGAGTCGGGTTGACCTAAACCTGAAGTGGGTTGGGTTCAGGTTCAGAAAATTGACCCATTTTAAAAAATGGGTTGGGTCGACCCAAACCCGAATAGTGCCGGGTCAGTTTCGGGTTCGACCCGAACCCGCCCATGACCCGAAATTGGCAGGTCTATAGTTTATACAGTATTTTTCCAATAATAAGTTGTTAGTAACCATTGGCTCAATAAACAGAGTTGTTACCCTTTCTCCATAAACATAATAATAACTTCTTTTAACTCCATATAATTGTATCACAGGAATTAGTAGAGGATAATACCTAATCATAATATTTTAAGAAAAGTTTATTGACCCATCATCCTATATAGGTCAATCAATCTCCAACTAATATACGTGAAATCAAATTTTTATTTATCTTCACCTATATAATTATCATATTATTATAACTATAATATTGATCAACTACTATCTAATCAGGCACTCATTTTCATTCTTAATACATATATTAACTGCATGCTTGAATAAAAATACCTAATTATTTATTCAGTGTAAATTATATAATTTTTAATAACTTCTATTTTATCTGATAAAAATTAATAGTATTATAGTCAAAATGCTCATATTATCGACATCCATCACATATAAAAAGTTATGCAGTGAAAGTTTGTTAAAAATTAAGATATCATAACTTTTGCAAGTTTTGACAAATTTAAAAGCATAAAACGCAAGATATGCAAAATTCTTCAACTCAAAAATAGGGTAAAGATTTCTTACACTACAAAATACCGTCGGATGTTCCGACTAAATTTTTTGCGTCGGTAAATACGACATTTGTACTGGCGCATCATGCCAAGGAATAATAATGACGTTCTATCCTGCGCATCTTGCGACAGAAACTTCCCGACGTCCCATGCGCCGGTGATAATGTTAGAAATTAGCAGCATTTCATCCTTACCGGTGGACTTTACGGCGAATTATGTCCGATGCAGTTAATGGCGGATAATACGTCGGCTATTTTAAACTCAACGACTTGGAACCGACGAAAAAGGCGCCGGAAAATGTTTCGGCGGCCAGGATGCCGAAAAATCCGCTGGCGAAAGCCCTATTTCTGAACACGACCCGTCGGTCTGCTCCTTTCATTCCGTCATTTCTCTTGCATCTCCGGTCTCTCTCTCGTCGCCCCAGCGTCGCCCACCCTTGATCGTCGTCGCCGAGCTTTTTAGACATTCACTGGGCGTCGCCGACGATCACCTCCTTCATCGCCGGTGAAAGGAGACCGGTTTCATAAAATTCGACCGTCATTTTCCGCCGCCTCTTGATTTTTCGCCGCCTCCCGATTTCGTCGATTGTAAGATTTTTTTCTTCATGTTATTTCTTATTAGACATTTGCTAGAGGATGCACATATTAGATGTTTTTTGTTGATAAATTTTTCAAAATCAATTTGGATTCATGCTGGGTAGGTCTATTATGGAAGCCATACATTTATTGAGAGGTTTGATGGAGAAATATAGAGAGAATAAGGAGGATCTACATATGATATTTGTTGATTTAGAGAAAGCATATGATAAAGTTCCAAGAGGAGTGTTATTGAGAGTTCTTGCACAAAAAAAAGAGTTAATAGTGCTTATATTCAAATCATTAAAAATATGTGTGCATGAGCTATTACTTATGCTAAAACACAAGGTGGTTTGACAAAGTAATTTCTTATTTTGGTTGGATTACATCAAAGATAAGCCTTAAGTCCATATCTTTTTACTTTAGTCGTAGATGTTCTCACTAGACATTTACAAAAGGATATACGTTGGTGTATGTTTTTTGCTGATGATAACACAATCTGTGATGTTTTTAATATTAGTTGGTTGATGCTATTAAACAATCTGTGTTAATGGACATTTATGTTCTTAAGTATATGTTGAAGTTCTTGAGATCTATGATGTGTATATCTGTGTTGTGGAACTGTTATTGTATGTATTTGTATATGTTTGCATGTGTGGAAATCCGATTGTTGGCTGGGAATGCATTTTTTTTTTGTTATTGCTACAGGTTTCCGATGGATTTGACGTCGGAAAAATGATGGAAACGACGATACAACGAATTGATGGTTTATTGTCAGCGTTTTATTTCCGCCGAAAGTACCGGCGGAAATGGCGTCGGAAACAAGTCGTAGCTTTTAGTTACGGCGCAGCTTATAGTGTTTTATTCGTCGGTATTTTCGGTGCATAAAGGAGCTTGAAACACATCGTACCTTTAGTTATGGTGCACCTTACGACATTATATCTGCCGACGTTTCTGGCGGATAGATGCGTTGTAAATTCTAACGTATATAACGCTAGAATAATCTGGAAAAAGATGCCATTTTTCTAACACATTTTGCGCCGGTAATGCGTCAGAACGTGCACCAAAAAGATTTTAGCTGTCTTATATACGTCGAAAGATATTTTTTGACGTGCACCAAACCGGCATATGAAATTCTGACAGAAAGTCGCCGGAGACCAAGGGTTTCCGTCGTATTTTACGGTTTACCGGTAGATTTTGTCCGCCGATAAATACGGGTTTTCCTGTAGTGTTCCAATGAGACGAGCAAATTTTCTAATAGAGTCGATCGACAAAAAATTACTCTTTGGCCTCCAAAATCTAAACTTATTTTCTCTCTCCTCAAACTTCTTTCTAAATTCCTCTAACTCCTCTTTGACTTTGTGAAAAATAAGTGGGAAAGGGAATAAAAGGCATTTCATTAATTTTGTTAATGGATTAGGATTTTGTCATTAAAGTAATAATAATAAATATAATTATTCAATTATTTAATTTATTCAAAAATCAATATAAATTCTTTTATATTTTTAAATTCAAAGATACAAAAATTGTAAAAAAAATATCTATAAAATAACCCAAAATTTTTTTAAAAATTTGTTGTAATTGATTTGTAAAATAGACACCTGATAGTCCCAAAACCCCCAACTTATACTGATAGGTGTAAATTTTTTAAGGATTTGGACTAATGCCCAAAAAATATAAAATTAATTAGTGTAATTATAATATTATAATATTGTTGACCTCATTTCAATATGAGATCATCTAGATCCATCCAGACTTTTGCTTATTGATCTGACGGTTGGCAATCATCTAGAGCTTGATCAAATTTCAATATAGGCCTTCAACAAATTTTAATCCAACCTTCAATCAAACTTTAATCTAAA
Source organism: Dendrobium nobile (assembly GCA_022539455.1). Classification (NCBI taxonomy): domain Eukaryota; kingdom Viridiplantae; phylum Streptophyta; class Magnoliopsida; order Asparagales; family Orchidaceae; genus Dendrobium; species Dendrobium nobile. The sequence continues at coordinate 71,604,491 of CM039735.1, read as the reverse complement.
CTTCAATCAATCTCTAATTCAATCATCACTTGAACCTTTAATCCAGCCTTCAATCATATCCAATCAACTTCAATCACCCAGTTGATTGTGATTGATGTGGATAATCCAAATTAAATCTAATAAACCCAAGGTCCATCTCAAACACAAAACTCCATACAAAATTTTAAGGGTAAAGGCCCTTATCATAAAACCCTTTTTTAGTGATTTTTCAACCACTTCAAAACCTAGACAAATGACCCCTGATTCATAATCTATCAATTGTATATTGATTAAGCATGTCCCTAGGGTCGACCCTCTAAATTTGAGTTTCATCTGATACCTTTAACTCTAGAAACTTAATTGAAATCTCAAGGCTGCAAAACCATCAAATATTTATACCCTATGACACTAGACTTTCCACCTTATGGAATTTGATCATCAAACTTTTCCCAAAACTCTTGACCATGTCCATAAATCTTATTATGACATGTTAAGCATAAACTTGCACTTCGGTGGACCCAAGTTGACTCACAGTTGACTAGGGGTCTGAATGGCCAAAAAGCCCCTTTAAGAGAAAATTGGACTTTTCTCCAAACCTCAATATGGTCTAGTGAAATAAAACCTTAAAACCTTCTCTAATGCATCATAAACATCATTAGGAGTGCATTGGACTTAAGTTCAAGTCTTGTTCATGCATGGTTGACTAAGTCAACTCATGTTGACCAAATTGCCCCTTAAGGGTCCAAATAATCATTTCAACTAAAAAAGGCATTCCATTGTATCAAACCATCTCCATTGGTCTCTAATCACTCATTTGAACTTGTTGGATCCAAACCCAATGCATGGGCTAACTTGGTTGACCAAGTCAACCATAGTTGACCAGATCAATCTTGAATCTCCATCCATACTCAAACATACTTCAAATCCATTTTGAACTTCATCAAATAAACTTGATCAACCTTTTTTGTGATTCATACCTTATTGTTCACTTTAGGCCAATCAATAGATAACTTGGTCAACTAGACCCATATTTGGTCAAACCCAGTCAACGTAGGGTCAGTTCACTATATGCAATCAAATCTAACCCAATCAAGCTCTTCAAACCCTCAAGGCCCCTCAATTGCATGCTTTAAACGTCTTAAAACCTATCATGAGTCAAATTGCCCTAGATTTGACTTAGTCAAACTACCATGCATGGTCAACCCTCACATACACTTAATCACTCACTCAAACTACAATCTTATGATTCAAAACCCTTGACCATTGCCCTTGGCATCAAGTTTGGGTTCTTTTAAGTCAGCCTCAACAACCCTTGACCAATTGACCAGTCAAGTAGTCAACCATAAACTTAGGAGAGTCTATATGGTCAAATCCCATTGGACATGGCTCTATTCTTCATGTCATACTGCTTGGTTGCTTCATTTAAGTTCAAAAACTCTCTAAGGCACCCTCCAACCAAGCTCAGGTCTTGGCCTAGCTCAAAAGGTAAAGAAGTGGTCCCCATCCCACTAAGGCCACCAATGAGAAATGGCTTGGCTAGCCTTTCCGTTTACTCCCTAACCATTTGGGACACATGTCCATCATCTAAGCAAAGCCTCTGATGCATCTCAACTATCCAAGTAAGCTTTAGGGATTTGAATTAACCTAAAGGGTTGATTCATTCAAGTGACATTATCTCACTCCCCAGAGCCTCTCTTGCTACTCTCTCATTCAGTTTTGACTCTCCAAGAGTTCATCTTCACTCCCCTAGCTCAAATCCTCTGGGCAAAGGTTGTCAGTGATGACTTTCCAGTGATAGCAACCATCTAGTCGGTTCAATGCTTAGAGCTCATGATCCAGGCCATTTTAGCTATCTATTCTTCTAAGGAATTATACTAGAATAATCTACAAGCTCAACAAGAAATCAAATCATGAAAAATCCCTAACCCTAGCTCCTAGATCTAGGATTTAATGTGTTTTTTGTGTGATGTGTTTTTAACATAAAAATATCCCTCATTCACCTCTTTATTCATAATTTATAATATTCTAAAGTTTTATGACATTTAATCTACCCTAAGTTATGTTTATAAATCCTTTTTATTTTAGGTTTTTTTTCATTCCTGGGTAGAAGATGAAATCACAAACGCTTAATTTTTTCCTAATTTAATCAAACAGCTGTGATTTTGCTGCAAATTGCGTAGAAATCATATTGTACGATCTCCATGTCATACAGTACGATTGCATATATGATTAAATTAAAACTTTGAAAAATCATTTCTTTTAAAGTACATAAATTAAGCTTTAAAATTTGTATGACATGTGTGATATGCTCCAAGGGTTAGATACACCTGATTTCAAACCTATTGGAACACTAGTGACACCTAAAAAAAATAATTAAGGTTTATGCCTAAAAAACTTAGAACATTCTTAGGAAATTCCACACACCCATTTGGGGTGAAACTTTGAAACATTAAACTTACTGACATTACCAACCTTAGGTTCAAATTTAATTGAATTTAGAACCCATTAAGTTACAAATTTAGTTAAATTAAAATTCTGCCCCTTAATTAAGCCTGAAACTTTTAAAAATATAATTAATTCAGATTAATTCAAACAAATTTAAATATTATATAAAACTCTCCAAAATTTAATCTTCTACATAAGAAAATTGAAAGCTACACACTAGACCCTTAATTTGAGCTTAATTTAATTTTTAATGAAATTTAATATTTAATTCAATTAATTATTTAAAAATATTAAAAATTCTAAATAAAACTCAAATACTTGAGAACACTCCCATGGGTTATCCCTAATCTTTAGGAGTGATTTCAAGAAGTTTGGAATGAGATTGGAGCAAAATCATTAAAACCCTCTTGAATAAGCAATTTTTAATAATTCAATTAAATACTCAATTTTTTAAAATTCATAGTAAACTCTAGAAAATTAAAAATTGAACTTACTCAAAGACATTAAACTCCATTTAGGGTATAGTATTTAGGGAAAATGTCAAAACTCTAGATTTTAACTTTAATTAAAGGCTAAAATTTTGACCCCTAAATTTAATGAATTAAATAATTCAAAGAAATTTTAAAAATTCAATAATTAAGTAAAATTCCAGAAAATATCAAACTCAATCCTAAAAATCAATAACCAATCAATGTAATTAAAAAATTTTAACCCTTTAATTTCCAACAAATTAAATATTACTACTGACTACTAGATAACCTAGGCCTACAAGGCTATAAACCTAGCCTCAAGGAAGATGAAATAAATTTCACAACCTTAGTGTAAACAAATGTAGTAATAACTCAACACTTAAAACACACTTTAAAATCAACATCAAGGCATTAATATTTAAACTCAAATCAAAATCCCTTAAGCCTACAATAAATATTAAAACACTAGACAACTTTAATAACTATCCAATGTATGATATATCCAAGCCACACAGCCTGATACACACACTCTAGATGATTTGCTAGGACAACCAACTCTAGATTTAGGCTAGGCCAGTATTTTATTTTATTATTATATAGTGTTGGATTTTTATGGTTTTCATTGCATGCTGACTACTATAATTGATTGATGTAACTTTATGGCCTTAGTGTAAACAAATGTTGTAATCACTCAATACTTAAAACATACTTTAAAACTAACATCAAGACATTAATATTTAAACTAAAATCAAAATCCCTTAAGCCTACAACAAACATCAAAACACTAGACAACTTTAATAACTATCCAACATATGACATATCCAAGAAACAAAGCCTGATACATACACTCAAGATGATTTACTAGGACAATCAACTCTAGATTTAAGCTTGGACAATATTTTCTTTTCTTATTATTGTGTGTTGGGTTTTTATGGTTTTCATTGCATGCTGATTGCTATAATTGATTGATGTAATTATTTATTGGTGTGTTAATTTATTTATATAATATATGAATTAATGTGATGGGTGCAAAATTACTCCTATGTTAGGAATAATCTAGATGTTCACATATTTTTTGTAGGTGGTCATGCTCATACATGGCTATAAATTAATGACATAAAATTAAAGATTTGACTGACAAATTTTCTGTAGGTACAAAAATGTTGTCCCCCTTAAAATTAAGAGACCATGGTCAAGTGTGATTGTGAATTTAATTTGAGCAATTTAAATATATAACTGCTTGAGATGTGCATTTTAATTACAATTACCTAGGATGATTGTGAAGGTTTTTTTATTGTCTTTTATTTAATTCTTTATGTGTAATTTAATTGAGTCATGTTGTAAAAGTTGAGTTTTTAGGTTAGATATCAATCATCCAACTTGAAATCTAAAGATGAGGGAAGATCCCATAGTGAAGAGTTCCCATTCATTTGGAGATTCAAGTTATGATAGTTTGAAAATTCAAAGAGAAAAGAAACACCCATTTGGGGAGGAGTTCTTTTCATTTGGATAATCAAACCCGATGGATCCAAGGAACTCGCAGACAAAAAGAATATGAAGATGTGAAGACATAGAGAACATCCCATTCTCAAAATCACTTGCATCTTTTCTAGGACAAAAATTTGGGTTATTGTTAGTGGTACCTGTCCGCTTTTAAATCATGTCAACCTTGAGTTATAAATTAAGAAACACTTTCCACACAAACACTATATTTATTAATGACTGATTAATATTGGTTTATTTATATTTATTACACTTTAGGAATTGCATGCTTCTTATTTTTTTTCTTGCATGCATCTTTTTTATTTAGTCTGGAAATCCTCAGAGGCTCGTGAGGGTACGGTAAATTTTTTTTACTCAAACTAATTAAAATTTTATCAAACTCATATAGAAACTTAATAGATTTTAAGAAGTAAGCCTGAGAATGACCCCGGAGTTTGCATGCATCATATTAAATCTTTATCTATCTTGTTAGCCACCTCCCTATACACAGGTTCTGGCAGATCACCTGACCTATTATGGTGCAATTATGTTAAGAGGATGTTAAGCAATCTATAGGATAAATTTTATTTTCTAGCCTTTTTAAAACTGCTTTATACTGATTTTACATTCAAGATCAATCAGCGTGCATTATATTAAAAATTAATTAAAGATTCAATACAATTTTAATTATAATTCGAGCATTAATCATTACACATAAGTAAATGGGCCAATAATTATCTGCTCTAGATGTTGGCCCCAATTTCTCAAAACTTAAACAATAGCTTATCAATCTTTCATAAAAGACCAAACACATGATTTTAAAGCATTTAGGTGGTTAGTTGGCTCCCTAATCCAGGCTAGGATAAGTCCAAAATTGCATCGCATTAGCTAGGTTCAGGCCATTATCATTTAGTTCCCAATTTAGACTTAAAATCTAAGGCAGAGCCAAAACCATAAGACCCCACCTTTAGGAATATAATCCCACCATTATAATAAATTATTAACTTGAATCAAAATTTTTGTTCAAAATAAAATTTAAAGCCCAACACATATGATAGATTGAGGCATTTTTGAAGTGTTTCAAAATACCAAAGTGTCTCATACTTCCACTCCTTTGACTTATAGAAATAAGACTCAAGTTTGATCCAATCATGATAAAAAATTTTAGTCTCACTCCCTTTGATATCACTCTACAAGAATCTCAAAAACAAAATTTTTTAATATTATTTTAATCGAGAGTTTTTATAAGAAACTCATTTTTTTATGATGTAATTAACTACGATGGCTTGCGCTCGTGAGAGATTTAAATACCCAGATCAATTTTTTATTTAAAATCAACTAATTCTCTTTGAGAAAATCAAAATCAATGACTATCATTATTTTCATATTTGGAAGATTGATAATAAACGATACTTCCTTTTCTCAGGAAGATATACCATTTATTATCATGACTTTGAATATGAAATTAATGATACTTTATCGAGACTATCATAGGCAAATACTCAATCAAACATCATTTTGACCCTTCGGAGTCATATGTAGTTCTTTCCTAAATTTGACTATGATAATCAAGATGAAACTTACAATTTTTGTTATCTTGACAATTAGGAAATGACATTTTTACCTCCCGATGTGATATATCATTCATAATAATATATTTGACTTTAAAATTGAAATTCCAAAAGTTAAAATTTTTTGAAGAAATTTAATTCAAAATTTGTTTTGTATCTTTCCAATGTAAAGCAAACCTTTTTCAAACAAATAATATATATATATATATTATTGAGAAGATGGTTTATGATTTAGAATAATAATTACTACTAAAAAAATTTTTTGATGGGGTCAAAATATGGGTTATTACACCTCTGCTAGGAATTGATATAAATAACCCACCTTTTTTGGACTCTCAAGGTCCAAACCAGCTCTTTTTTCTAGAAAATCTAGAACAGAAGTTTCATTGCTTAATAGCTTCCCACTATCAGTCCATAACTATTAAGAAGTTATCAGATCATTCTATATTAGATGAGCCAACTCAGAGAAATCAGAGATATGGAATGAGACCAAGTGTTGCCTCAATATGTCATGTAATCCTCTAAGAAATCTGTAATACTTCTCTTCGACAGTGCTAACTAACTGCAAAGTATATATGGATAAAATAGTACTACCTCATACTGTATAATGGTCTTGCTCCCCTGAACAAACCTCATATATGCTGACATGAAGAGGGTGGTATGAACTAATCTTAGAACATATCAAAAAATTCATTTCAGCTAATCACGAAATTTAGTCTTCCTTGAAATTTCTCCTTTAACTAGCCCATCCACTAATGCTCAACCTCTCCATCCAATAAAAAAATAGCTAACAATACCTTCATCTTATAAGGACAAGACATGTTATCAAAAGTCTTCTCTAACATCCTCAACCAACCCTCTATTGCTCTAGGCTCAACACCGCCCTCAAACCTCATAGGTTTCAATCTTAAAAATATTTATAGATGGCAGGCTACATCATCAGATCGAACAATAAGAACTATGCTTTATACCTCAACCATTAATTGGGATACCAAACTAGCAAATTATAATAAAATATCATAACTAGCTTAAGGAGCAATATAATATATAGTTTTTTCCTGACTGACACCTATCCATTTATCTTATATGGGTTTAACAGATCAATAATCGTAAAGAACACTCAATTAAACACATATGCACATAAAAATAAACATGAATAAGTGCCCAAAAACACCCAAAATCACCTCACTTGACTTAAAGATAATTTCATATAGCTCTATTTTACTATCAATTTCCAAAATTATTGCTTTGATAGCAAAAATGCTTGTCATAACCAAATATGATAAGACACACTGACTAAACATGTCATATCATCTTGGTTTGTAATAGGCGAACCCTGAGATCCAAGTTTTGAAAACTTTTTTAAAAAAATTCATCCAAATTTAAACATTAAAATAAAGGACAATAATCATTAATAATATCCAGTGTATTAAAAATAAACTCATCCATAAAATTATATTTTCTTTTCATCATTAAAATAAATATACAACTATAATACATAACTACATACTAGGCTATATGATAGAATAATAAATTTAACTAGTTATGACTGTATAAAAAACAAAAGAAGAAAATAATTCTACAAGCTCATATCAAATCCAGACACTACTTCTCAACTAGCCCTTTCCCACTATATGATCCTAAATATATAAGGTGAAATAGCTCGAAGCTAACAGAGCTTAGTATGCCACATTTATAAAATATAAAATTTCAAATTAATCTCTTATTAAGCATTTAATTAAGCACTAAAAGTAATAGAATCAATCACTGTGCTGAGAAGAATAGTAATTAATGTAGTTATTAGGAATTCAAATAATATTACTGGGAAAATAAATAAACAAGCACTTCATATAAGAAAGAATTAAGAGAATTCTGACATTTATGTCTCCCAACATATAAAATTCATAAAATTTTGACCCTTATAACTCTCAACAGACCTCATTCAGAGAATTATGAGAACATAATGTGCATATAACACTAAAATGAACTCTTAATACCATAATGTGTATTTAGTACTAGAATGGAGCTTCCTCTTTCCACCCCAAAACTCTTCAAAATTACACAATTCAATTAAATAAACACTTAATCCATTACATTATAGTAATTAAAAATATAAATGTACTCATTTCAAAAATTCAAAAAAAAAAAAATAATAATAGGCGATATAATACACTACTATGTAGAAATTTACTATTTCTGATTGTAACTAAATTATTAGAGATTATTCATAATACTATTTAAAGACTTTAATTATACTACATATTAATTTTTTTGAAGTCTTGATAATTTTCTAATAAATAAAAATAGCATAATTTTTAAAATCCCTCGTGTAAATTTCCAGAAAAATGCTTAAATGTTGAGAATCATTGTCTCTATAACATATAAAAAGTTATACGGTAAAAGTTTTGCTGGTGTAAAGTTATCCCCATTTTTTAATATAAAAATATAAATTAAATTAGACAATTTAAGATATATATATATATATATATATATTGAGATTTGCAAAATGTCACATACCTCAATTTGAACATCTTTCAAAATTGAAGATGACCCAAAACAACCCAAATATGAATTTGTCTCTCTAGAATTTCCACTATTTATCTTATAATCTAGCCACCTTGAGAGAAAATGAAATGGGAAAATAGTTAATTTCGATATTTTAAATAGTAAAATTTGCTCTAGCATTGTGGCGCTAGCCACAACACTTCATCAGGGAGCTCACATCGTCATTGCAACCCAACATCACTGCTACGATGAATTTATTTGCCAAAATCTGATAGCACTGGCACTAAAGCACTGTCAAGCCATGTGTCACATTGCTCTAGGGAAAAAATAAGGCTTGCTCAAGCATACAAATAGACCTCTATGACCCACTTTAGAGCACATGTAGACTCTCACATGCATATATAACATTCTCAAACACATGCACAAGGGTTCAAATGTATAAATTTAATAAATTATCATAAAGTTTATTAAGTTAGAGCAGGTTGAAAAGTATACTTACGTTTTAGGTGTTATAAGACTGTCTTAGGCCTGAGGTGTGACTCCTCTAAGTTTAACTTTTGGTTTAACCTATTCTAACCTAGATTGAAAAAAATATAAATGTATGAACTTTTGTGTTTCATACTCTTTTTTATGTGTTTAAGAATGATATGTGTGTATAAAAAAGGTATGCATGTATTTTGGAGTGAGTTCCAGATTGAGGTTTAAATGCAAATTAGTGAAATAAAAAATTGTTTCCCCCTGGAGCACCTAAATATTGGGTGTTCTGGTGCATTGGTGCTTGGAGTCTTAACATAATGATTTTGGGAAATTCAAATTTGAATAAACATCATGGCACTCAAATGGCGCATAAGCAATGGGCCATTTTTTGTACTTAAATATAATATTTTCCACTAATCCTTTAACTCAATCGTTTGGGAGCCAAAGCAAGAGAGAGAAGGAGAGAATTTTGGAGAGGAGAGGAATTTTATGCAGTTTTTAATCATTTTTAGTCATTGGCTTGTGGACCTCCAAAAGGACATTGTCACTACAGAGTACAGACGGTATGCGACCGCACCACCCTGAGGGATAGAAGTAATCACAGGCCTTCACACTCTTTATAAGTGGACCAATGAAAGGGCAGATTATATCGTACATATGACTAACCATTGAGGATAGCAGTTCTAGCCAGCGCACCCCGATAGGTGGTAATATATATAACCTGATCGTAATAATGGGTTTCTCCCACCCGATACATTAGCTCAAGTGGGATTTATTTGATGGTGGAGTTATGTTTTCTATGGGCGCAAGTTCTCATGGTTAATTACATCTCAAGTTTGGGGCTTGAAAAAACTCTCGATTAAGGATCCGACATTATTCTTTCCAGAAAAGAGATTGGCATAGAGGGGAGACTAGGAAATCCTAATTAAAGGGAAAGAAAGGGTTCAAGTGGGCTTAATCAACATGCACGATTTTGATCGACACTCGGAGGGACTAAGGCACTAAAAATAAAGTAGAGAAAAGGGAAGCAACACACTCAAAGCATGTAAAGGGAAATGATGGAGGTGGCATCATCCATGTGACACGGATAGGTAGGATTTATAGTCCCCGAAGAAAAGAGAATTTGTTCACTGATGAGGCGTGCTACGAGACACCAAATGTAGTAGCCTTGAACCTTAAATCTAAAGTGGGTTTAGTGTTATATCCAACACTAACACCCATGTCCTAGCTAATATAATATGGGCTTATATCCTTCCTAAAAAGGAAAGCCAGCTAACCATCTAAGTGCTTTAAATCCATACTGTCAATCTTTATAAAAGATGGGTAGGTAGGCTGAGTTTTTAGAAAGTAAGACTGACATCTTGAGAGTTTTCTAATTGGCCTCAGGCTTATGTAGGGTGAATGCTCCTAGAGCTAACACAATTAAAGTTTTAATTTTTTAGTTTCTAATGCAACACATGTTGGTTGAAGTCTTCAAATCAAATATGTATAGAATTTTAAAAAGGCTTCTAAAATAATTTTTAGAAAAGAATGAACATTTTCAGGTCTAGCACCTCATCCTCAAAGGTCAGATTATCCGGACTCTACCCACATGTGGAGAAGTGTCTTATTAGAAGGAGAGAGAAAAAAGTAATAATATGCATGTGACCCCAGATGATTCCAGCAATTCTCTTGGTTGTTAGATTTCTAAGTTATTTAATTCCTAAAATATTAATGTTTAATTATGAATATAAAAAGATTTTTTATCCTAAAGAGCTTAATGAAAATAGGCCAAACACATGCAAGAAAGAAACATAGAAAAAACATGCAATTTTTACTACGCATTCAATATAAATACATCAATATAAATTCACAGAAAGTAAAATAAGAAAGTCCATGATAAGTGTTATATAAGTACAACCAAAGTATAGAAAAGTAATGGTGACCAAACCCCATCAATAACATTCTGAATTCTAATCCAAGTGAATAACGCAAGTCTTAAAAAACTAGGCATTTCACCTTCAAGTCTTTGTCTTCAGGTGAATCATCATTCTCTGGATCATCTCCCTTTGGATAATTTCCTTCGGACTTCGTATAGTTCATCCTCCAAAAGGGTACTCAAATGACTAAGACATTCTCTATAAAGGGCATTTCTTTTTCTCTTTCGATGCCTTATATTTGAAATATCGTACTTTTAAAGACTTTCATAACACGATGTAAAATAAATCATATTATATTTGAAAAAAATTTAGACTCTCATGTATTGTTATCCTAATAAAAATTACATGTAATAACATCCCAAGCAATTAATATATAAAAATAAAATACTCATTGTCAATCACATTTGGCTATGCTCTTTCTAATTTGGGGAGGGGGCTTTAGTAATTTCTAAAGTATATGCAGGAAATTCCATTAGTTTTAAAGCTTAATAATTATTGCCCCCTCTATTAGCACTGCATTTGCATAACCACCTTCATAAGATATCATTAGTGTCAAAGAGCTCTTAGCCCATGGGCAATCCACCACACAAATCATATCACAGAGAGAAAGTATAATAATAAAATAAAACATCATAATAATCATCATAACAAATTAAAGAAAAGAGAATCAATCAATTATACGTGCCACATGCAATGGATATCACATCACAGAAAGCAAACAAAATGAAACACCAGCCCTAATTCTATAGCTAAAAGTGATGCCCTGACAAATCTATGTGCGTATAGTAGGCTTGTGTGGCTTTGGATAGATCCTATGTTGGGTAGTTAGTTCAAGTTGCTTCGAGTTAACATTTGTTGAAGGTTTGAAAGGGAAACTTTAACTCAAGTTTAAATATTAATGCCTTAATATTTATTTTAGGATATGTTTTAAGTTTTTAATGATTACTATCTTTATTGGTCACCAAGGTCATGAGGATTATTTCATTCTCCTTGAGACTAACTTAATAGCATTGTAGGCCTGAGTTACCTAGTAGTAACCAATTGAATTAATCTAGTTGGTTAAAGATTAGGGGTTGATCAATTGATTTTAAAAGGAATGATTTACAATTTGATTAAGGTTTAAGTATTAATAAATTGAGGTTTATTTTATTTAATTTAGATTGTGAATCAATTTTAATACTTAAGATAGTAATCTTTGAAGTTTAAATTAAATTAATGAGTTTTAGAAGGTATTGGGTTCTCCTATACGCTAAGTTAAGGGGGTCCAAAAGGTCACTATAGGAAATAGGCTAGGTTCAGGAGTTCTAGCATTTTAATTAAATATTAGATCTTAAGGAGAGTAGTTAGGCTTTGAGTTTGCTGGATTTAGAGTTTTCTAGGCAAAGTTACTAATTTTAGAAGTTTTGGGCCATAACTAATAAACTACGGTTAACCGAAGAGGTGACTTTTTAATTTTGGTTAGTTTTTGGAAATCTAATATTTTAAATAAATAATATATTTTAATTATAATTGAATGCCTTTTAGTTTGCCTAATTTGGAATTTTTTTTATAATCAGTTATGAATCTTTAAAGTTTAGAGAATTAAATGAATTATTAAAATTATTTAATGAAGAGGCATTTTAGGGGTTTTGATCCAAATCAGCTCCAAACTGATTGGAATCACCCTCAAAGGTCAGATATAATCTAAGAAGATGTTCCCAAGTGTTTGGGAAAAAAATTAGAATTTTCCTAATTTTTAATTATTTAATTAAGGTAAAAAAGTGATTTTTAGTCAAAATTAAATTATGATTCAGATTAAAGTCCAATTAAGGGGTTTTAATTTTCTAATATTAAGCATTGAATTCTAAAGAGTTTGAGGTATGATGGGTAATTTTTTGAGTTAAAATAAATTTATTACAATTTTCTAAAGTTTTTTGGACTTAATTAACGGGTAAATTAGGGTTTGTTAATTAAGAGGTTTAAAGGCTCATAAAAGTTTTTAGAAAATTCTAGAAGGTTTATGATATCACTAAGTTAAAGTTTTTAAAGTTTCATATCAATCAAGGGTCTATCCTAGCTCCTAGAATTTTTCTTAGTTCGTTAGATGAGTCCTTAATTATTATTCTTAGGGTGTCACTATGTTAAATAAGTTAAAAATTAAGAATTTGAGATTAACCCTTAGGATAACATGAGCAAATTACAACAAATATAAACACACTAAATCCTAAGATCTATGAGGGCCTAAGCTAAGTTATAGTGCATCCTACATATGAAAAATATTGTAAAAGAAAGAGTGAGTGCGCTTATCGTTGCAATTAGTGGAAGATTGAAGCTCAATAACCCACTAATCCTCTCCCCCATGAATGGTGTTCACAAGTATGTCATATTTTCAAAATTTCATCAAACGGATCCCCTAAGATTAAAGAGATTTAAAATATACATAATTTTAAAATAATTTAAAATACATAAATATTAAGTACATAAATATAAATTTAAGAAAATAGTATAATTAAAAATAATTCTATTTATAAGTGCTTGAGAGATCCACTGGACGCCTAAAAGGATTCAAAATAATTTGAAGATAAATTTTAATTTCAAAATAATTAGTATATCAATTATTTAAATAAGCTTTAAATAATCAAGTAATCAAATAACTGGAAAATAATACAAAAAAAGTATGTTTTAATAATTAAAAATATTTTTAAATAAAAAATAAAAAAAATTTCTAAAAAATAAAAGCAATTGTAAGTTAAAATCAAATTTAAAATAAAATAGTTATGAATTTTTAAAATTTAAAATAATTAAAAAAAAATTAAATAATTTTAAAAAATAATTAATATTGAAAAATAATTATTAAATCATATTAAATTAAGTATTAATATTTCTGAAATTTAAATTAATTTAATAAAAATAATTTTCATGAGTTTTGAAAAATAAATGAATTTTGAATTACTTATTTTTAACTAAATAATCTAGATATTTAATTAATTTTAATTAAATGGCAAAAAAATTATTAATTTAAAATTAAATAACAAAAATAATTATATTATTTTTTAAAATGATTTTATAAAATTATTTTTTTATAAATTAGGAAAATAGTTAAATTTTAAATCAATTAATTATTAATTAAATAATTAATAATTAAGTAAAGTATTTAAAATATGAATAATTAAATAATAAATAAAAAAATTGTATAAATTTAAAAATAACTTAATAAATATTTTTTTATAAAACTTTTAAATAATTAAATTTTAAATCAATTATTATAAATTAAGTAATTTAAGTAATTAATTAATTTAGGAAAGTATTTAAAATAGGAAAATAATTATTAATTTAAATTTAGATAATAATAGAAAAATATCTAAAATGTTAACATAATTATGAAAAATAATTTTTTACAAATTTAAAAATAATTAGATTTTAATATAATTAATTAGTAATTAGATAATTTAGATAATTAATTAGTTGAAATAATTCAAAATAGGAAAGTATTAATTAATTTAATATTAAATACTTAAAATAAATGATCTGATATTTTAAAATATTTTAATAAAAAAAATTATAAATTTATAAAATATTTAAATTTTAATTTAATTAATTATAAATTAAATAATTTAAGTAATTTATTAATTGAAATAATTCAAAATAAAAAAGTATTTATTAATTGAAAATTAAATACTTAAAATAAATTATCTGATATTTTAAAATAATTTAATAAAAATGTTTTATAATTTTGGAAAATATTTAAATTTTAAATTAATTAATTATCAATTTTGTAATTTAAGTAATTAATTAATTTAAAATAATAATTTAAAAATAGGAAATATATTATTAATTTAAATTTAGATAAATAAAATATTATTTCTTGAATTTTTTTGAAATAATTAAGGAAAATAATTTTATGAATTTTAGAAAGTAATTAATTAGTTATTAATTAATCATTAAACATTTAATTAATTAGCTAATTAAGAATTACTTAAAATAATAAATTTAAACATAAATTTAAAATTAAATAATTGAAAGTAATAAAATTTTTTTTATTAGTTTTGAAAATAAAATAGCTAAAATATATTTATTGTTATTATTTTAAAAATAATTCATAACTATTAATATTGATTATGTGTTTAAATATTAAGTAATTAAAACTATTTTAAATAATAATAAATATGACATAAAATATATTCAATTTTTAAATTAATGTATTTTAAAATAATTATTAAATTATTTAAATATATTTAAAAAAATTATTTAATTTATAATAAAATATTTTTTTTAATGATCAACGGCTCAAAATTAGTGCAATTCATGCACACCGAATTCCGTAACCTTAAAACAAGAAAGGGTTCGTTCTCAAGGATGACTGAATTAATTTTGGTGAAATTTTAAACGTAGATTAAGGACATAAATAGAAGGCGTGGGGAGGTATTTGGAAGCTCTAAAAAACTTTTATTAAAAAGCTATATTGGTCTAAGTGTAGTGAGCTAGATCTAAGGTTTTGAGGAATTCTTACCATTAGATCTTCTGAATTTTAAAATATCTGAGCTTGAAGATTTCCATGATGGATCTTCCTCTTGAATCCTCGATCTAATGAGCTACGGATCGCCCGTAGCAAGCCTTGGATGGATCTAGGCTTGCTCTCACCGGAAGATTGCCACTTGCGAGGTCTAATGGGTAACTTTAGCTCAGGAAAGATGGAAAAAAATGGGGAGAACTCTCACACCAAAGAATTTGGCTTAGAGAATTCTAGGGAGAGAGTCACTTTCAAGAGAGACTCCAATAAACCCTAAAACATCTATTTAAAAGCTTCGAGTCATGATCAAGGGTGGGGATTAAATCTAGAGCCAATTAGGAGAGAAATAAATGGGTTTAGCTGTGGTTTTGAGTTAAAGGAATCATAGGAATGGTTTTAATAGATTAAAAGGGGTTTAAATTGACCTAAATAGCTCAAATTGACACAATAGAACTTGGGATGACCAAGTCAAAGGTTGACTTGGTCAACCTAGTAAATTGAGTCCAAGGTAGTGGGGGTTTGAGCGAGAGATAGGGTTTAGATTTAAATAAAGCTTGAATTGACCAATTGAACTCAAGGGAGGTGGTTTTTGGGCCTAGCTTGGTCAATTTGACTAGGTCAACCCTTTGACCCAAGGTTCAGGGCAAAAGGAAGGTCAACATGGCCCAATTTAAAAAGTTATCCAAATCGAAGCAGGTCAAATTATGTTTATCTTAGATTTTTAAAAATATGAATTTTTTTAAAAATTTTAATTAAATTTATTTTTTTGTTACCCAAAAATAAGGATAACTTTGCATGAGTGAAACTTTCACTGCATAATTTCTATAAATATTTTTTTTGAAAATTTTATACTAGGGGTTTTAAAATTTATACGATTTTTATCAAATAGAAAATAATATGAACTCTAAAAAATAATGATGCAGCATTATTAAAGTCTTAAAATAATATGTTCCATAATCTTTGATAATTTGGTTATGTTTTGAAACTGTAAAATTTTTACTTAGTAGGAATTTTAATAGAAATATGTGCAATTCTAATATAAGTTCAATTATGCTTTAATTGCTACAATATGATGAAATATGCATTTATGTGATTGAATTATATGTTTTCTTGGTTGAATTGAGAAATTATAAGGGAATTGTTATAAAAGAAGAAAACTTTTCTCGTGGCTAAAAAGTCATGTTTTGGTGCCAATAAGGCATGTTCTGGTGGTAAAAATATCATATTATAGTGCTATAAGTACATTGGGAGTAATAAGAGACCAAAATCATTTTAGATTCTATTTAGGACGAGAGAAATCAGTTATGTTCCATTATATAATATGGATTTCAATTTATTTGATGCTCAGTTTATTACTTAAATCTCTCTATAACTACTATGCTCTTATTATTTTATCTAGCAAATTGATTTATTATATTGCATTTAATAAAAAAATATTAAAAATTTATATTAGTGTTCGTGGCATGCTGAGCTATTTTGGCTCATTGTTGTTCTGCATTCTATTTTCATAATCCGGGAAAGGAAAAGAGCATACTGAAGCAATATAAGATGCGGCCTTAGTTTATATAGGTAATTTTTCTATTAATTTTTGCACATTAATGACTAGTTTTATTATTCAATTATCTAGCTTTTATTTATAGTTGTATAATGTGATTATATATATCATTTTGATTCTAGCATGGTGTTTTGGCGTTGTAGGCACTTAAAAGAAGAGTCATGGTTGGAACCATGGCGCTAGGACAAATTTTAATATTTAAAATATCCAAATTCAATATTCCATTTGAGTTGAGTAGCCTTTTAGTTAAGAGAGAGAGAGAGAGAGAGAGAGAGAGAGAGAGGGTTTTCTAGAGAGAAAATCTCTATTTCAGGCTACTTTGGGTCACTTTCAAATGATAGTCCAGTTTTGAAAATTGCTCGGGTCAAGGTAGGTTTCATTTTGCCTACCTCAAATTTTGATAATTCAGAGTCTTTGGGATTTTTCTAGTCTAATTTATAACTTTATTTTATGAAAATATGATTTTCTCAAATTATGGTGAATTTTAAATACGTAATTTTTTATATGTTGTTGGTATGATTATTCTGATCATTTTGAGTATTTATTCAAGATTTTCTAGTGGGTGATTTTAAAAACCAACACTTTTTAAAATTTTATTTTAATATTAAAAAATAGGACTTCAATTTAGTTAAGGCTTCATAATGCTATTATACACAATCTCTAGTAATATAATAGAATTTTGAAAATGATAGTTTTGACAAACTATAAAACGTTGGGTGTAAATTTATTTTGATAGTTATTAGAGCATTTTTGTAGAATTATAAAATAACACTGACATCTCTTTAGTTGTGTAGAACTCATTTTATTTCTAATATCTATGTTCAAAATATTTAAGTAGTTTGAAGGAAGAAATTATGCTATTTGTTATATTTTGGAAGTTTTGAAGCCTGGGGCTATTTTGACATTTACTAAGAATGGGTTCTATTGGCAGTGATAAGGGATTTTGTTGTTTGTTATGTATTAGAAGTTAAAGCCTGAGGGCCATATCGATATTTACTATGAGGTGTTTGTTTATATTTTAATTTGTTTTAGTGAAGTTTTAATAATTTATTAAATGTTTTTTTTTTAATTTAGTATTATTACCTATTTTAGTTTCAGCTTTTTGTATAATACTTATGCTATTATTATTATTTAACCTTTCTTTCAGCTCTTTTGGTTTGAGTTATTGATTCCTATTTTAGGATGTCATAACCTAGTGAGCGGTTTTAACACACTCCCTTCTATTTTTAGGCTAGGGAAAATGTAAGTAAACGGAGTAGTTTTTAATATTAGAATTTGATTTAGGTTGTAGGTATGCATTTTGTTTTTTTGTTTTTTTTTTTTTTTATGTTTATTTTTATTATACCGTTTTGTTACCAAAAGCTATCATAGATAAACCTCAGATTTATTTATATTTTCTGGATGATATGTAGAAAAATTATTTATGAGATTCAATAGTCTTCCATTATATATTTATATTCAGTAGTGACTCTGTGTTGTACATAATTTGGATGTTTCAATTTCATAGCATTTCTTCAACTAGATCTTAGGGCCAATCTCTACTTCTTTCCATAATTTAGCATGATATAATCTGTGTGGTGCTATGGGTCATATCAGGTCGTGTCATGACATAGGGCATTAAAGAGATATTGTTTGTCTTACCTTTTTTTGGATAATTTTCCTTTATTTGTGTGGTATCTCAGATCATATTAAAAAGTGAGTGCTTTAGATTAGGTTAAAAGTGTCAAAATAGGTTTCAGGTTGGGTTCAGGTCTAATCCAAAATTGACATGCCCTCGATTGACCCTACCTGAACCCTACTCAATTATATAAACTGGTGAAAAATATAATCCTGGACCAAACGTATGCCAAACTTGGGCTGATCCTACCTGACAAGCAGACCCAAGGAAGTGCAGAACATGCAAGGATGGCAGGGGCGAGCATAACTATGGGGTATGGGGAAGAGTCTGGCAAAGCGATACGATACGGTGTTGGAGAGATACATAGTGTGGGCGGGATGCGATGCAAGCACGGTGCAAGTGGCTAGGTGAGATTTGCAGGGGGTGCTGGTCTTTTTTGGGCTAGCAGGTTGACTTGGACATGACTTAATTTTTCAAATGTATCGGGAATTAGAACCCAAACTGACCAGTTTGTTAAACAGGTCAACTAGAATTAAATTTTTTGATTGTTTCATAAATTAACACCCCTAGATTAGACATTGTCAATGCTTACTCCTATTTAGTTAACAATGGAAGTTAGTCTATTTATATATCTATCCAAACGAATCACAATAGAGCCTATCATTTGAGTCCATAAAGTAAGATGCTCTTTCCATCTTTTCCTCAAGTTTCTATAAGTTCTTTTTATCCATGGAATGTTTGAAAAGAGAGTTATGGTCTCAAAAGATGAAGGCCATCCTAGTTACCCATGGCTGTAAGTTTTTGACCTCCCAAGAGGCTTGGTTGAATATATATATATATATATATATATATATATATATATATATATATATATATATATATATATATATATATATATATATATATATATATATATATATATATATATATACATAAGGACTCCCTCTCCCCAGATGTAATGCACAATATTGTTAGGAAAGATTTGAGTGGTTGTTTGGAAGTGATGAATTTGGTTATGAACTAGCGATGCAACCCATTGAAGCATGTGATACTATTGGTGGAAGCTTCATAAACCATATGCACTTGATGTCCTTTAGGGTGATAACGAATATGTGGTAATATATGTTGGCTAGAAAAAAAAAACAATGCCATGGTACTATTAAAACTTTTGATGTGCTCTATGGGGTTTACTAACTCCTTATAGTGATCTAATAGAGTGATTTACAATTTTACTAATAAGATTTTTTATAATAATTTTGTCAAAATAGAGTATACATATCATACTCTACTTGGTTAGCTACTGACTAGAGTCAACATTATTAGAATTATTATCAATACTGCTAAAACTATATGATATTACTAAAAAATTATGATGCATGCTCTATTGTGCTCGACCTTGCCTTCGACCACACCTAGCTGCTCAAATGGTGTGTAACTACCCAAACTTTCAATCATCAAGGTATTGTTTGCTTTGGCCTAATAATTTCATGATTTTGTCTCTTTGGTGTAATTTTTAGAAGGTTATCTATAGTAGCCTAAATATATGAAAAATATTTTAAAATATAAAAAATGTGAAAATCTTAAATTTTCGTATGAAGTGAAGCATAGTGGCGTTGTGTTAGGTAGCATTAGGCTGCTATGCATGAGAGAATATCAGTGCCAAAAACTTCAACTATGGTGCTAGTGTCTTTGTTCTACAGTAACTTTGAAATTCACAAGTAGTGTTATAGCCACGGGCCTGAATATTGCGGCACTAGGCCACTAATAACATTTTTTAATATATTTTTTCTTAAATCCCTACAATTTCTCTCCCACCACCTCAGTCTTGCTTTCCTTAGCTTGGAAGAAACCGAAGAGGAAGGAGAAGGGACGAGAGAAAGGAGGAGAGAGAGAGAGAGGAAAGAGGAGATCCGTTGGGGCTTTTTCGTCCATCCTTTATGTTACAAAAATTGTTCTCTTTTTTGCAAGTAATTATCCTCTTACTTTCATAAGAATTCATTGTGTAACATTTGGTATGTAATAGATTTGATCATTATGAAAAATTTGATATGCATTGCATTTTTGTTGGTTAAATATGTGTATAAAAATTTCTAAGTGAAATTAGTTGGGAAAATATTTACTGAAAATGGGTTAAAGCAATGCTCTATAATTTGATATGATAATACTGAAATATAATTAGTGTTGAAATGATTGAAAAGACTGATATGTTTTGAACTGTGATATTGATATGGCTGAAAGGATGTACTACTTAATATCAAATATATGATATGATAATCTCATGTGATATCCTCAAGATCTACGTGATCCGCTAACAAGACTCATGAGGAGCTGGAGATTGATTATGAATTATAAGGAGCCGGGGTGACTATAATGAATTCTAGGAGAGTTATAAGGAGTTCATTAATTGAGAGTCATAAGGAATAATTGATTGAGAGTCATCAGTGTAGGAACATTATATAAGATACCCTCAATGGAATATATGATAGAATATTAATTACTGATACATATATAAATTACTAACACTGGTCATTGTTACTGATGATTATTGATATTAACACTAATACTAATATTGTATTGATATTGTACTAACACCATAAGAACACTGCTACTATTACAGTCTATTATTATTGATAAGGAAACGGATTCTCATATAGAATATGATTATCACTTAATGTTACTGATTTATGTTATTGATGTGGCTCAAACTTTTAATCATCGAGGTATGTTTTTCTTTGGCCTAATAATTTCATGATTTTGTCTCTTTGGCATAATTTTCTAGAAGGTTATATGTAGTAACCTAAATTTATGAAAAAG
Organism: Dendrobium nobile; assembly: GCA_022539455.1. NCBI lineage: Eukaryota > Viridiplantae > Streptophyta > Magnoliopsida > Asparagales > Orchidaceae > Dendrobium > Dendrobium nobile. The sequence goes on along the minus strand of CM039735.1, from coordinate 71,583,167 downwards.
TATTTTAAAATAAAAAAAAATGAAAATCATAAATTTTTGTATGAAGTGGAGTATAGTGGCGTTGTGTTAGGAAACATTGGGTTGCTATGCATGAGAGCATAATAGTGCCAAAAACTTCAACTGTGGTGCTAGTGTCTTTGTCCTACAATAATTCTGAAATTGACAAGTAGTGTTATAGCCCTGGGTCTGAGCATTGCAGCACTATGCCTCTAATAGTATTTTTTAATATATTTTTTTCTTAAATCCCTGCCATTTCTCTCCCACCGCCTCACTCTTGCTTTCCTTGGCTTGGAAGAAACCAAAGAGGAAGGAGAAGGGATAAGAGAAAGAAGGGAGAGAGGAAAGAGGAGATCCGTTGGGGCTTTTTTGTCCATCCTTCATGTTACAAAAAATATTCTCTTTTTTGTAAGCAATTATCATCTTACTTTTATAAGAATTCATTGTGTAACATTGATATGTAATAGATTTGATCATTCTGGATAATTTGATATACATTACATTTTTGTTGGTTAAATATGTGTATAAAAATTTCTAGGTGAAATTAGTTGGGAAAAGATATATTGAAAATGGGTTAAAGTGATGCTCTATAATTTGATATGATAATACTGAAATATAATAAGTGTTGAAATGATTGATATGTACTGAACAGTGATATTGATATGACTGAAAGGATGTACTACTTGATATCAAATATATGATATGATAATATCATATAATATCCTCAAGATCCATGTGGTCCACAACCAAGACTCATAAGGAGCTGGAGATTGATTATGAGTATAAGGAATCGGGGTGACTATAATGAATTCTAGGGGAGTTATAAGGAGTTGATTAATTGAGAGTCATAAGGGATAATTGATTGAGCGTCATAAGTGCAGGAACATTATATAAGATATCCTCAATTGAATATATGATATAATATTGATTATTGATACATATATAGATTACTGACACTGGTTATTATTAATGATGATTATTGATATGATTACTAATATTAACACTAATACTAATATTGTATTGATATTGTACTGACACCGTAAGAACACTGCTACTATTACAGTCTATTATTATTGATAAGGATACATATTCTCATATGGAATATGAATATCACTTTATGTTACTGATTTATGTTATTGATGTGGCTACTGTTACTTATCACTGTCAATTATTCACTGATATTGTGACATTATCCATCATAGGGGTACTTTTAGACGAGCACACTTAACTTGTAGTTTTTAATAAATTCAAACAATTACATTAAAAGATGTCTCGATGTTTAAGAGTTTATGTTTATTTTCATAAGAGATTTCATAATTCCTCCAACTTAAATAATTAACATCCTTAGTAGTTTCTTTAGCTCAAAATCATCCACGAGCTAGATATGATTCTAAAGGTAGGATTCCTATCTTCTAGCTAGTATATTTCTCTATACCATACGTAATTACTCAAACTTTCAACCATCGTGATATTGTCTGCTTTGGACTAATAGCCTCACGATTTGTCCCTTTCATGTAAGCTCAAAATCATCAACCATATAGATAGGATTCTAAAGATAGAGTTCCCATCTTCTGGATGGTGTATTGGTCTGATATCATTTGTAATCACGCAAACTCTTAATTATCGATATATTATCTACTTTGGCCAAATAACCTCATGTTCTTGTCTCATTAGTCTAACTTCCCAGAATGTCTCCTATTATAGGAGTGCGCTCCTATACAAATTCGCTTAACTTTGAAATTTCTAATAAAAGTCCAATTATTATATCAAAAGGCACCTCAATGTTTAAAAGTTCAACTTTTTTTCTTAAGGGGTTTCACAAGATTCTCCCAACAACACAAAGCCTGCACATATGAACTGACCCCATCCTCTTTTAAAAATAAATATATTTAAGATAACAAATTTATTCTTATTTCACACCAAAATATAAAAAGAGGCAAACTAAATAAAAATAAATAAAAATGATCCCAAATTAATATACTGATAAATCTTTTAAATTTTAAACAATAATAACAACTATAACTACAAAAGGTTTTTATCCATTATGCGGGATTGATTACATGTTTATTTTTCTCTATAATGTCTTCAAATTTTTTAAATTTTAAACTTATAACATAATTATGATGTAATTATTCATATTATTTACTTATTTGAATAAGTTCATTAGACTAATATCACCTCAGTATTTAACACATACTCTAATTTTTTAGGACTATTATATATAGAGAGAGATATAAAAGCTTCCAATTCAATAACTCTTGATTGATACTACTCAATATGAGAAATTATTCTGTGCAGATATCAAATCATTTACATCTTCGGGAAATAATTTCACCCTCAAATCAACATATCGGGCTGCCTAACACGAATTTTTATTGCGTCCTCCCACCGACGTAAAGCTACATCAGATAGCCTATGATATGTCGCCACGTGCACTTACTCTGACCGCGCGGCCCGACGACCCGACTCGGACCGAATCCGGGATTTATTATGTCGCGTATTGCTCGGTATTTGCTCCTTTTGCTCGGTATTGCTAGGTATTACTCGGTATTGCTTGACAATAACAAGAAATATCGCTCTATGAAGACCAATACAAAGCAATACCGAGTAATACCTAAAAGAATTTGGTATTGCTCGGTATTTTTTGGTATTGGTCTTCACATAATAGTATTTTTCGTTTTTGTTGAGCAAAATCGGCCAATACCTAGTAATACCGAGCTACGCAAACTCCCGGGTCCATTACGGGTCGGGTCGTCGGGCCGCGCGGTCAAGAATAAGTGCACGTGGTGACATATCATCGGCTATCTGATGTAGCTCTAAGTTGGGAGGACCCAATAAAAATTCGCCTAACACATACAGTAATACTCGGTCAAATTCTAGAACATTGATGTCATCTCTTTCTCACTCATTTTTGAGAGTTTTTATTTGGTTCGGTCGACCGAATGAGAGAAACATTCGGTCGCAGGCAAAAATCCCCCGGTACCGAGGTGTACCGAGTTTTTTGAAAAACTCGATACCGCGGGATTTTTGCCTACCGATGTTTCTTTACATGCGGTCGGAGGACGTAATAATTGTTCCATTTTTGAAGGTCACTACAACCACTAGGCCGAGCTGGGTCATGTGGTCGACGTTTTGTGGTTACTCTTCTACATCCCCGTCCGTGCTCTTGGTCGCTACGCCCAGCCGTTGACGTCTGCAACGGATTCTGTGATTTTTCTTCGCCCAGGAAAAGAAAGTTTTCAGGTAAGAAATTTCAACTCCGTTCTGCCCGTTATTCTTTCTCCTTTCGGCCATCTCCCTCTTTCGATCTTTTGGTCTTGTTGCCTTAGTCAGCCATAATTTTTATTTTTCTTCAGTTTTAGAGAGATTATTTGGCAGGCGTTAGAGCTTGTTCGCCTTCGCCGGCAGTCTTCGGTAATTGTTTTTAGCTATTACGCTTTTGATCTGATTTTCGATATCTGGTTCTTGCTTATTTCAGTAATCAGTATGATTTAACTGAAATAGGATTTAGTAAAATCCTGTAATTCTAGATTTAGTAAATCTTGAGGGGGTTGAAACCTTTGACTGTTTGTTGTAGGATTTAAGATTTGTGAGAGGGAGAAAATCTTGAATCTATTAAATCCTGTGTTTGATAGATTTAACAAACTCTGATTTAAACAATAACGGGGTTGAAACATAATTTATCAAAACAAAAATATAGTTCTTAAAATTATTTTTGGCCAGCGGTAGATGTGGCTTTGTACACGGAAGAAGAATTTTTAGTGAAATGATGTTGATCTTGTCTTCCCTAGCTAAGATTGAGAAGATTAGAAACTATCTCGTAGTTTTGAAGTTGAATAACCTTGTATTTTCGCATCTAATAGATTTTCGAGCAATCAACTACCTGTTTTATCTGTGAAGAACATATATACATTCAATTGTCAAGTCTATACGTAATACAACATAATTCATGTGAACACTAAGTAATGTTGGCTTTTATGTTGTTGTGTTGAAGTTTTGAAGCCTGAAGATCAGATTTAATTGGTTGAGTGATGCATAAAGTAGGAATGCAATGCCTTATATGTCGCTTTGAACAAATGCATGCTTTTGTCTAATTAGGCTATTTTAAGTTTTATTAACCCCTAATTACTCTAACGAAGAAGTGATAAGCTCTATTTAACTTAAGCTAACTTCCTAAAAGTCAATTAATTGATATTTAGTTTGGTTAATAAAGTGATATTAATATGTGTAATTAATTAACCCCAATTAAATTGGGTAAGGTTAATGATGATGATGAGCTACCTAAATAATGTTTAACTAATCAAAATTAGTTTATCAAAGTGCTAATTACCCTAATTATGAACTATGCAAGGCACTGTTAGTTTAAATTTACATTTTAATCATTCATTAATTCGTAATTGTTCTGATTAGTTTATATTTAGTTTATATATATATATATATATATATTATATATATATAAATATATATATATATATATATATATATATATATAATAAAAAATGCACCAAGTAGAAGAGTATGTGAATTTTAATCTGGAAGCATTAGAAGGAAATAGGGTAGACCAAAGGTGACAATGATAGACTTTACAAAAAGATTTATGCAAAAATTGACTCAACATTATCATGCATTACTTCATATGATTGGATGGAGAATGGTGTTTCATGAAATCAATCTCAATATCTTGGATATATAAGCTAATATTGCTCATGATGAACATACTTGTTTTGCATTTGTTGAAATGAAATAAACACAATTTAAATGTTCTAAGATGTCCATGTCTATCATTTCTTTAATTTTTCCTAGGATGAATCTGTTACTTTTATGGTAGGAGTAAATAGTAAATTTTGGTCATCATGAAATACTAAAACATGTAAATTGTTTACGTGTCTTATCATCAAGAACTACCTTTTAAATTGCAATCTTCAGTGTTATCAGAGGCTGAAAGGTTTTTTTTTTTGTTATTTTACGTGAGAAGCTTTGAAACGACAAAAAGAAAACCAGAAAAGAAAAATAGTGGCGATGCTGATGAAAACTAAGTATCACCTATTGCAAGTTGCTGAGTTATTTTAGCAGTGCCGTCCTCTTTGTACATATTTGACTCTGATACTTTGAAAAATAAGTATACGTGGAGGAAATATAGGTGTGCAATCTGCAACAGCATGTTCTTGATATTGTTGCTTCTTAAGCCACCTAACCCCTTAAAAAGCATGTCTTAGATGTCTTAGGTTTCGCTAATCATGTTTATGTGACTGATGGTTAATTTGATTATAAAGAAACTCAACTGGATTCGGAAAATGTATTATTTCTGGAATATCAACTTTTTTGCTTTCATATATTCACAGAAGATTCCTAGGTCAACTGTCTTGTTATCTTTTGATACTTCTATTTCAATTAATCCGCCTTGTCTTCTAGATTTTCATCAGTTATAATTTATTTATTTTTTCTTGACATGTGATATATGGAATTTCACTTGTTTATTGATCTAAGGTTTCTATATATCGTTAGTTTTAGGTGAATAATTAATTGTTATTACTGTTCAATGAATAGGTTCATTGCATGAGTAAGATTTATTTGCAAGTGTATCAGATCTGAGTTCAAATAAAAGATTGCTGTGAAACCATGGAATAAGTGGCATTATAATTAAATGTGGCCTGGTTCATGCAGTTGGGCCTGCCAATGTAGTGATATAGAGCTAAGCCTTACTAGCACTCTTTGGCAAAAATAAAATTATTTTTACAAGCTAAGCCTTACTAGCACTCTGTATTGGACTTGTTGAAGTTTGAACCGTACACTTTAGGCGAAATATACATACTAATTACCTTCGTTCCAATTCTTTATGGAATAACTAGTTAAATTTAAAATGTTAGAATATAATTAATATGTGGGAAAAGCTCAAAAAGTCTACCGACTATTTATGTATGACCAATATTGTCCTAAATTATAATATATTTTTTTTCAATATAGTACTTGGATGATATAAATTTGATCCCAAATTGTTCCTCGGGATTAAATTAAGATCAATTTTGTAAAGTTGAGAAACTAATTTTGGATTAATTTTGTATCTCAATTTCTATCAATTTTTACTTTAGTGACTTTTTGTGATCAATTTTGCATAGTCAAGATATATTGGAGAAAAAGAAAAGGATCAAAATGGTTCATTGACTCTTTGTAAAGACCAAAATGGTCCTTTAAAATAGTTGGGACCATTTTAATCCTTGATAAATGGTGAATGGACCATTATGGTCCTTTTCTCATTGGAGAAATGTGAAGCCACATTCGATAGTCAGGAAACTATTTTGTGCTTTTTCGTTAATTTGTTGTGCAGAACTCTCTTGAAGTAAAGAGAGTAATAGAGAATTTTGAAATATTCAATTGGTTGCTTTACATGTAAATTTGATATAATATGAGAACTGCTTGGATTTACAATTCATCGTCAAATCGTTTAAAAAAAGATACGCAATGTTTTGTTATATGTCAAGACTTCGATGTTGCTTGCATCATAAACATTGGTCAGGGCAGGAAATTGTTTTCATTTTTTTTTTTTCATATTTTAAACAGAAGTACCTTTTTTATGCCAATGAAATGCTTATTTGATTGGAATTTAGTTCTATCTCTATTCCTTAGCTATTCTTCACTGTTTAAGCTGTCCGGTGTACTTTTTTGGCATTGTTTTCATTGATGAAAATTAGATTTGTTTAATGAATTTTCTCTGTTTGACACTGCTGATGTCTTGTTTCTTATCTAATTTTGTGAACACTTATGCTGAATCATAGTTTTTTTATCTGTTTCATTATTTACTGAATGATAGGCGGCATAATGGCTAGCAAGCGTATACAAAAGGAACTTCAGGATCTGCAAAAGGATCCTCCAACATCATGCAGTGCTGGGCCTGCTGGTGAAGATCTGTTTCATTGGCAGGCAACTATTATGGGTCCGTCTGATAGCCCATATACTGGAGGGGTTTTCTTTGTTAAGATTCATTTCCCTCCAGATTATCCATTCAAACCTCCCAAGGTCAATTTTCAAACTAAGGTGAGAAGAAGGGCCCCTTCCATAAGTTAAATTTCCAATAAATTCTTTGGTAGTTTTTCTTTGTTTATCAGTCCATTTAGGCTTCGTTTGGGACGACTTTCTTACTGCTTCTTACAACAGCTTTTTAGTACAAAAATTAAAATTTTTATACTCGAAAGCTAAGCAGTAAAAAAGCCAATCTCAAACAAAACCTTATTTTCAAATGATCGAATGAGAAGTGTCTAAATGTCCACTTTGCAAAATGGCAATCAAGCTCCTCGTGTAACTAGTAATATTATTCTGTAGTTACATATAGAGTAATATACAATCTTGTTATGCTTGACATCTGCGTGTTATTTGTCCATTGGCTGTTTGGCTGACATTTCAGTCTGCTTTGTTGCGTCATAATGCTATGATGATATCCTAACACAAAATGTATCAGAATAAGAAGTTATTTGTTCAAAATAAGAAGACATTTCGTATAAACTAAACAATGTTTACATTTTCTTAAGCAAAAAAATGCCCTTACTTTAAAACATCCTGTAGTTTATATGAAATATCTTCATGTTTTTAAATAAATGCCTTCCTATCTTAATGCATGTTTGAATGAGGATATTCTGATAGTGTTTTTCATTCATAATAGCGCTGCAAAATTTTCTTATCATAATTGAAGCATACTATTGTCTAATGTTCATTTATGCAGGTTCTACATGACGCAGAAGGAGATGAACTAATAATAAAGCTAAATCATTCTTACAATATGATTATTTAGACTGTCAAATCACATAAACTTGTATTGTTGCATTTCAAATTAAGAAATTCTGACCATTATATCACATTTGAATATCATGACTATCACAAAAGTAGAAATTTTTATTATGGTTCAATATGCTATGATTACTGTTTTATTTTTACTTTTTATTTTTCTGGTAGAACACAGGCTTACCTGAAGTCAAGCATTAAGCAGTATGAAAAGATTTTATTATAAGAATCTGAACATGATTGTTTATCCAGTCCAGAAGTAATAATCCTGATGTTGGTGCTTTTCACTACATGCATAATGAAGAAGGGTGTCTGTCTTGGGAGATGCTAAGGCTTCATTTGAGATGGCTTTTTTACTGTTTCTTAAAGCAGTTTTTTAATATAAAAATTTTAATTTTTATACTAGAAAAGCTGTTTAAGAAGCACTAAGAAAGTCATCCCAAATGAAATCTAAATCTTTGTTGCTTCCTCTCCAAAGGCAAACATCGTTATGGTACCAAGCATATTTTACAATATAAGCTGATTCTTACCATATATCTAAGCACCCTTCAATGGTAATTAAAGTACCTCATATTGCAACTTTAAAGTAGTTATCCATAGCTGACATTCTCAGTTGGGGTGAATTTATTCAGTGCAGTGCTTTGAACCGTTTATTGGGTTTTGACTTGTGCTTTCTTCAGAAAGTTTCGTATTAGCTGTTTGTAAGTTTTCATATATAGCCATGTCTTTCAGTTTAGTTGTTGAAATTCAGGATGAACATTGTTAACATAACATAATACTTTAGAAAGACTATCATCCATTTGAAGTACAGAGGGAACAAAAGCCCAAAGTTCAGATTTTGATGTAAGAATATAATGGAAGATACGATGAACCAACTTCTTTCTTTCTTTATTTGATGATAGTATATGCTCATGAATGTGTTATTAAAGATATCAAAATGATCTATTGCCATCTCTGCAGGTTTATCATCCAAACATCAACTCCAACGGCAGCATTTGTCTTGACATTCTGAAGGAACAATGGAGCCCTGCGCTCACCATATCCAAGGTTCTCCTTTCTATTTCCTCTCTCTCACAGACCCTAATCCCGACGATCCTCTCGTCCCTGAGATCGCCCATATTTACAAGAATCAGCGCAGTCGATATGAGGAGACTGCGAGAGCATGGACCCAAAAGTATGCCATGGGATGATACTGTAAAACTTATCATAATAATGTGTGTGATCCTCTGAAATTTTCTATGTTTGTTTACAAAGAACGATTGGTGTGTAATGTCATGGAAGTGGAAACCCTTTTGGTGTTTGTAGACTTGTTATTTGAGAAGCATTTGATCTGCTTGTGGAAGAAGGATTCTGTCATGTTTCAAGTTCCTCCAGTTGTACATTGTAAGGGGTTTTCTTTCACCAACCTCTCATATTAGATGCTTTTGTGACATTTTCATATCATATTGGAAGTTGTATTTAGAGTATTTAGGGGGTCTCTAATTCTGAATGAATATTCAGGAATTAAAATCATGTTTTTATAATGTGTAGATGAGTTTGTATAAATTGAATTGAAATGCTAAATTACTTTGGAAAATGCTAAAATATGAATTGATTTAGGGTTAAAAGAACCAAGTTAAGTTGAGCAGTGCTTATTCATGTTTGAACTTGTTTATTTTCTAATAGTTCAAGTTTGATTCAAGCTTTTCTTTTTTATTCAATTTTAGTTCGTTTGAAGTAATAGATGTTCATCATGTTGATTCATTTCATGCTTATCAAATTTTAAATAAGCGAGCCTTGTCAAGTTATTAACGAGCTTTGCTTTCTATGTGTTCATTAACTTAACAAATAGGTCTTATCGAGCCTACTAACAAACCATTATATATATCCTATTCGTGAAATATATCTAAGTGTTTTTGAACTAGCAAAAGAGCTCATTCAAGAACATATGTAACTAGTATCTTCAAGCTAATCAAAATGCAAAGGGTGTGAAGGGCATTTAGCATATGAAACAATTGCTTTATAACACTGGCAATCAACATCAAGATACAAACAAGCATACTAATCTGCATGTAATCAAGGATAGAGGATCTGCAACACGTACGGTTTCTCTACGCATACAAATGTACACACTACATATCTGCAACAATAGCAGATGTACTGCAAAGACCAAAACCCGTAGCAAAATGCATGAAGAATACAACGAATGCAAATCCATTCACAAGCTATCGTAGCAGAAGAAGACCCATTATACACCCTGTGTGTCTCCATAAGCAAAATACAAAGTAATTATATCAAGTGCAAATGCCTACGAGTCAGTAGGAAACTCATCGTGCATACAACAGGCCACCTATAAGCATCTATAAATGCAAAACAGAAGATTTGTTAGTGCACTATAATCCATCTGCATGAAGCAACAAGTAGTGCACGATAGTTTACCTGTATGAAATGAGCAAATGGTCATAGTCTGACGCCACGCCACCGGATCGGCAATATCCTAACAAGCGGACAAACGACATGTACAAGCCCCCAAATCGAATGCTGCATTCAAATGACAATTGCCTATAAAGCTGATCAAAATTGAATATTCCAAAAATGCCCATTGCATATGCACCGTAATATGTATGCACATGGTACACATAAGGACATGTGTAATCACAACCCGCATAGGCCCCATCGAGCATGTTTTGGGTACACAAATGACGTCTAGGGATATTGTGCGGGTTAATAAATGAACTCAAGTTCGAGTCTGATCCTTCTATGTGAATATCTAGAAGTCAACATAGCTTAAACTATCATGATTAACGTGTCGATCGGAATATCTGTTTTGTACATTATATAAGGCCTTTAAGATTTATGACAAAAGAAATTCATCAATAAAAAAATATAAGGCCTATGAACCCGATCATCTGTTGATTAGCTCGACAGAGTCGACAAGGTTCAATCCACAAATGAAAATAACCTCATACACATCGATGATGGCCGAGTTGAGCGTTTAACTCAATCGTCGGGATCAATACCAAACACTTCAAATGCCACCCAAATACCTATGAAATTCAAAGCTCCAAAGAATCCAAAAATCCCAAACTCCATGACATTTAAAATTGAAATAATCAAACATCCAAAAATCCAAAAATTTAAAATATTTAAAAATTGAAAATAAATCATCCAACCACTCAAAGCAAAATCCATTCACCATCAGCAATAGTTTACTAGGGTGAACAAAATTAAATTTACTTCAGCTCATGCAGAGCTAATGCCTAGTCAAAAATATAACTAAAATTCATTCTCAAAAGAGTTCTGTCAGTAATGACGTGGTATTTGCTCTCTAACCGACAGTTTCGCTGCCAAATGGCACCACGATATAACGGTTATGACCAAAACCAATATGTTCCTTAGTGACATCAAATTCTTGAGATATGAATCAATAGAATATAATCGATAGGGCACAAAACCCTCTCTTAGCTAAGGTGGATTCAAATGTCCCCTTGACAAACATTTCCCCCAGGTATATAAGGTACCATTGGACAACGCAACCCATGGCCGCCGACAATGATCATTCTATCAGGTTGAGTTGACTACCTCCTCTAACTAAGTAGACCAAGGATCACGATGGCCCAAGTTGACGGAACCATGGGATCTTGATCGAGTCCATCATCCATTCCCCCACCATCCGCTTTAAGTACAAGAGGGTGAAATTTTTATTTAAAATATCAAATTCCAAAATTCTGAATGCCATGCTGCTACTATATGCCAGATTCAAAGTATTTTTATGTATCTAATTGATGACTAGCCTTAATCAAAAGTTCTCTCTCGTTATCGGGAGGGCTAGTTAACTATAGGGACTTGCACCTATAGGAAACCAAAACTCAGATCATAAAGTCCTCGCAAAATGAGGGCAAAATCTCTGGGTAGTGTCTTTTCTACAAACCAATCTAGCTTCCCAAAACAGCGGGGAAGGCCAGGCCCGAATTTTTGGAGCCCACAAAATGTTTTATATTAATATATCAATCATAAGGCAAATGTATTACACATAATACAAACACATATAAATTATGCAAATATAAAATGCAAAATACATTACACATATATGTATAAGCATTAGTTAATGTGTTAAATTTGTTATACAAATACATTAAAATATTAGCCATGCATGTACTCCGATAAACGTGTTAAAATTATAAACACATCTCCGAGAATGTTGCACGGGTCAAATATTCAAGTTTCATCCTGCTCAATGAAAGTATCGGAGTTGACCTGATTTAAATAATAAAATACATTACAAATTCCTACAAAAATAAAAGTGATTTTTAATATCACTACGATGATGCCCGTATTGGCAGGGAATATCAATCATAGAGGTCAAATCTTTAAAACTAAGAAAAAATATGAATTCTTAAAATAATATCCATCACCTAAAAACTTAAAACTAAAACTCATCTACCACCCACAAGTATAATCGGAGGTAATAAATTTGAAAGTAACCTCAGCTCATAAAGAGCGAAATTGTGTCGGGTGTATCACTAATATTCATCATCAAATAGTCTCTTGATAGTAAGGATGTGGCCGTGCTCTCTGATTGGGTGATTTTTTCATAAAATGACATCATTATATTACGATCACAGCCAAAGCCCATATATTTCCTAACGACAACAAACCATCGAGTAATGAATTATAGGATATATATTCAATAGGCATAAAGCCCTCTGTCAGCTAAGGTGGATTTAGATCTACTCATTTAGACAAACACCACCCCAGGTTTACAAGGTATTCTTTATTGATTCAACTCATGACTGTCGATAATGTGTCTTCTATCAGGTTGGGCCGACTTCCTCCTCTGACTAAGTAGACCAAAGACCAAGACAGCATGGGACGATGGTGGGATCTTGATCGAACTCGTTTTCATTCCTCGTATCATTAGTTTTAAATTTATGGTGATAAACTTTAAGTCTCAAACTCCAAAAACAATATCACATATTCAAAACCTAAAAGTGTTGCTTTTATACATTGGATTTGCAACCTATATGACCTCTTTAACGACTAGCTTTAGTCGAAAGTTCTCTCATTATCGAGAGAGGTAATTGACGATACAAGTTTGCACCTATAAGAAACCAAAACTCAGATCATAAAGTCCTCGCAAAATAAGGGTGAAATCTCTAAGTAATGTTTAATTAAAAACCCAATTTGCCTTCTAAAAATACACCTGAAACATAAGCTCAGTAAAACTCTCCACCGTCACATTAAATAAAAGAGATGGCGCAAAGAGGCCGGGGCGCGGAGTTTTCGAAGCCCACAATGAAAACGTAATTGATATGTAATAATGCTTTTCTCATCAAATTTATTTTATGTTGATAATTAGACAGCCTGCAAAAAAAAAACATAGTGAAATCTTACCAGTTTTCTTACTATCCTTAATAAGTAGTGTATTGCATCCTGCATATTTCCTTGTTCTTCATTTCCTTCATTGGATGAAACAGCAGCACAACAATTAGGCTAATTCATAGTTAAACCTTTACAAAAAGGGGCTAATTTAAACTTCATTTGGATAGCTTTCTTACTATTTTTCAAAAAATTTTAGGTCTAGAATATTTTGTACTACAAAAATACTTTAAAAAACAGTGAGAAAATTATCACAAACGAAACCTTAATTACATTTGAACAGCTCAATTCAAATTTGAACATTGTACCAAAAACTTCTAATTGCTCCCGAAGAGCCTCAATATTTGATTAAATTATAAAATTGACATTCAATTGTGACATACACCAACAACAACAAATCTTTACCCCACTATGGGGATTGGCTATATAATTTTTTTTTTTTTTTTCATTATGTTCTATTAAGAATCATGTATATATATAAAAGCCCTGCAACAAAAGCATATAGTTTGGCCGTCAAGGATAGTTTGTCACAAAACCAGAACCAACCATGGAAGTGAGAAATATAGGAAAGGATCAATGAACTCAGAACTTGCTGCAAATGCTAAAGAATTATACTCCAAAAGGTCTAGATTTGCTTGGTATTTTGCTTATTATCTCTGATATGGAACATAAGCTGCAATCAAATTTATCTAATAAGGCTCAGGATTTGAAGTAAATAAATAGCAAACAATTCGGATTGAAAAAGAAATGCATACCTTGACAGCCACATAGAATGACAGAAATATGAAACCAAGAACTGGAAAACCTGGCCTCACAAATGTAAAACTCTAATTAACATATTCTTATTCAATTGAAAGGAATATGTGGTGAATTATCATACCATCCTTTTTAACTAATCGGGAAATCAACCAACTTGTTCCTGATGGTCCGATAACATAGCCAACGAGATTTGCTACCTGCCAAACATGGTGTGTTCAAAATAAAGTTAGCTAGCACAACTAGATGCAGGGATGTTCCCATTGTCCCAATTCGAAATGCTAACAGTAAAAGCATTAAGATTTGAAATGCACTCTTTTTGTATACTTGCACATGGTGGAAACATAAGAAGGATTGGCATTTTAGTCATAGACCTATTCAATATCACTAACTAATGATGATTTGTTCAAAAGATATGTGTATGTGCTTGAGTGCATGTTAATGTGACTTTGGCTTCATTTGGGACAGTTTTTTTCTTGCTTTATAAAACAGCTTTCTATTACAACTAGAAAACAGTTTTAGAAAGCAGTACGAAAGTTGTCTCAAACGAAGACTTCATCTTTTTTATTAGGATCCTTGCTGAAATGAAAATCCCTGTATGGAAGGTGTTTTCCAAGTGCTTCTAGTGAAGGACTTGCTCAGAACCTCAAACCAGTTCACACACTGAAAGTGCAGGAGCATGGCAGATGAACAGACATATTTACAAACAGAGAGAAGGAAATATTGACACATTTCCATCAAGCTCATTGAAGAAAGAATTCAAATAAAGATCCTCACATGAAAAGAGAACTAAATCCAAATTCCCAGATCAACTATACAATCAGTTTGGCAAGAATCTTGCCTATCTGCAGCCAAATAGATTGCTACATGCTTGGATCGACATAAATTTCAACAATATGAATTTTTAATCAGATTCACCCATCATTACTAGATTTGGACGAGGTAAAAATAATAATTAAGTCATGGTTGGCTCCAAACTGGATGAGAAAATTTGAACGTTGATAATATTATAGAACCTACTCCAAAATTGATGAATTACAATTTGTTTGCTGGTTCTACGGTATGTTGACACATTTTCATGTCGACCAGACTCGGATCGAGTCGAATCGGGCCTAATTAGGCCCGATTTAGCCCGATCAACTCAATTGAACCTCAGTTTTCCAGAAAATATATTAAAATAAAATAAAATTTTTAGGGGGGGGGAGGGGATTATAATTTTTTAAAGTCAGAACTTATATGAGGATAATGGAACATATGTTTAAAAAAACTACAAGATAGTAGTTAATCAACTGGGTTTACAATAGAAAGATCTACTATTGAGAAAATTTTTGCATTAAAGGATGCAGCTGAGTTACACAAGATTTGGTTTGGTAGAAATTAAGAACAAAATGTATTTCAGCTATACAGAAGGGGAATTTGTATAAAACAACTTGTGGTTTGTCCACTTTTCTAAAAAAATAACACAAGTTTTAAACTTCAGTATAAACAACCTACAAACAAGAACATTAGGGAAAACTATTTCAAGAACATGAAAATTTAAGATTTAAAAAAAAAAAAAAAGTCATATGAGCATGGGCTTCTTGCAACCATGGCATACTATTTCGTACAGCCCAAGTATTTCTGGCATTTTTCTTGAAAGCTAAACATGTCTTAAGGGTTTATGACAACCAAGATATTAATCAACCCAGGTAAAGATGCAGGGTTACTCTCAAATCCAGGCACTAGTAGGAAGTATAAAAAACTGAGATATGATTCGTGGAAGAGGCATCAAACAATTGCGTACATGCCTCCATCAGATTTCTTTACTAAATGAAATGAAGAAGACCATAGGCGGTGAGTAAAGAGGATAAATAGAGCATAAGAGATTAGTAGATCAAGATATACTCTACTAGAATCATTAACTGCTAGAAGTAAGAGGGGTGTAAATGGAGAGAAGCTATCCTGCAAGCCTATGCCACTACTATGGCCTCCAGAAAAACTCCCCATTTCCTAATTACACGGGAAGATGGAGAGGAAAGCATCAAGATATATACCCAAGAAAAAGTGCGCAAAAGCTTATTGACAATTTTAAAAACCAACCATGCTTGATATTTAATTCTAAAGGTTAAAATAAATTAGAGCTACAAAATAACATCACACCTTTAAGTAACATACTTAATAAAATTGAACCAACATTTAAACAGTTGCACACACAGTCCAAATAGTAGAGCATTAAAAGAAAAAAAGAAAAAAAGAAAAGGTACTTAATCCTTTAATTGATCATTGGATGGTTTTTAACAACAGCATTCCTTATAATACTCAAAATATACCGAGATTACATTTATTACAGAATTCCAAGCCAGGCACTAGCTGTTTTGCCTGTTTATTTATTGTTTTCATTAACTTCATCGCCATTGTTATTAACATAAAGTGCCATACCTCATTGTCTCAAATGATGAAAAAGTTAGATGGAAAGATGGAATAATGTATGATATCATCATATAGCTTTACCAATACATATATGATAAACAAGAAACTTATTTGTTACTAAAGTACTAATTAAATAACAATCAGAAAAATGATAATAGCACATCTTGTAACAACCACTCACATAATTCAAATCAAGAAAAGTAGAACAAATCTCAACTTCTAAAGTTAGTTAATGATACGTAATATAATGTGATGATACAAAAAAAAAATTTCTGCAACATAATGAGATCAGATAACACACCATAAGACATGTAATGGTAATGGCCCCTGCTACAGCGCTCATTTCACGAAGAAATAACTTGCCAGTAGCACTTCTAGACTGAAAATAGAAACAAAAAAATAAAGAAGTTAACAATCCATGTCATAACAAAATAAAGCCAGAGACTCGACCGAAATAGCCCAATTAACAAACTGGTTTCAGTATAAAGTGAATTGGTATGTTGTAAAGGTACTAATTAGTAGCATCACCACATTATTATAAAACAAGAAATCTGATTCCCCTTTACAACACTACTAGATGATGAATACATATTATCACAGAAGGATAAAGAGAACATACTGTAAATGAAGAAACTGATGATTTGATCACTATTTCTGGGATAAAAAAAATACAGGTGAGCCATGCCCACGAAATAAGCTTCCTATGTGAAAGAGCAGAAGTATCAGTACAAGTCAGATTTGAAGGAAAAATTTTTATCAATAAATACAATACACTTGCTTCTTGACATACAAAAATATGATTATAGAAGATTTACCACTCCAGATCATGCCATAATGCAACAAAAGTGAAGATAATCCACGTATTAAAGAGCTTTTTGTGAGAACCACCAAGAGGAATATACATATATCTGATGCCATTTTAAATGGTACATTAAGTTAGAGGATAGAAATAACAAATTGAAGAACACAAAAAAGATTTTAGAATACCTAACAATCCATTTATTGAAAGATGCATGCCAGCACTTCCAAAAGGTCTCCAAACTATAACAATTATTTATACACTTTGGCATGTTTTCAATGGTCTCGATTCCTGCAACCTATAACGGAATTTCATCATAAATAAAACAAGGATTAAGTTTCACATTTAATAGATTTAGAATTTTAAAAAGTAGTGAAGCAAAAAAAAATTTTTTTTTGGAAGTCAATAAATCAGGATATTAAATAACCTTTGAACGTTAAATGCATCTTGCAATCTTTAATTCACATCTAGGAGTTAATATCAAGGAGAAATAACACTTCAATAAATGCTCACCGTATCCCCAAAAAAGGTCAAAATCAAGACTTAATATAAATCGAAATATGCATGCCCATAACACATTTTTTTTCTCTATATACGGGTGAATATACTTTCCCTTCTTTTTTGTTCATTGGACAACTAGGTAAATTCTTGGATAGGACTATATTGAGACAGTGATACTTCACTCAGGCAAGGAACTGACCATACATGGGTTGATAAAATTTCCCTTCTTTCCTATCCCAAAGTGTCATTAAGTATTAAGATATATGCAATGATGAATAGCTTACTAATTGTATCCTGGAAAAATCATTGCATCATGATCATCTAAATTAGTTTTCAACTATTTGCTAAGAACTTTTCAACTCAAATAAATAATTCCATAAAGTAATCAGTAAATGCAATAATATCTAGCATTATTTCAGCTAAACCTATCTAGTATCAAGCTTTACAGTTCAAAAAGTATAAGATTCAAACAAAAACATCATATATTCTATGAAAAACTATAAAGAAATTAGCGAGTCATCCAAGATGATCATAGTAACTGTAATTAGTAGCTTTGAGGGTACTGAATACAGATCGTAAACAAAGGTAAGACTTGACATTCATCTGAAAAATAGAGGAATGAAAACATTCATGTTCTAGGATAAAATCCAACTAAGCTACAACTGGCCAGTAAAAGCTTAACTATGAAGTTTAATCAATGAGTTCATTGATAGTTTGATCAATGTACAGAATATTGACAAAGTTCTATCGAAAGTTAAATGATTGAAATGGTGGCATGGATCATATTTTTACGATTAATAATAGCATGTTTGATAAGGCCAATCAACATGTCACAGATCCAGACATTCTAATAAAAAAACAATATTCCAACTAATAGCATGATTGATAAGGCCGATAAACTAGTAAAAAATACTCAAGACTTTATAATAAAAACATAATATTCCAATTAACACCACGACTAAAGCAATGAAACTTAAATGCCAATCCAAAATACAGGTCTTCACCTTCATTGTAGTTACAAGCAAAACTTATCTTAGTTTTGAAAATAAAGGGAAACAAACTGTCCACAGGAAAACAAGTAATACAACTTGTAAGAAAGCTCTGATAATTTCACAAGGAAAAGTGCAACTACAAATAAGCTTACCAATGACCAAAACCGAAAATAGCGCCAGATAACTAGGAACTTCAGCCACATAAAGTTTATAACCTGCCATAGAATAACGCAAAAAATACAGATGAAATCAAAGCAGAGAGATGTTCATCCCAAAGTTTACAAGGAAAAAAAATTCCTCAAATAATGATAGAACATCCTCCATGCATCAGATTAAATCAAGCAAACCAATAATTAGCCTAATATTATTGCAGGAAAGTTACCCAACAACAACTACTAACAAGAGTAATAATTTAATCTGCCAATTGCATCGTACCCCATATCCAATAATGAAGATCTCCAGGGGTGACAATTGCCTCCATAAGCCACTAAAAGAAACATGAAATAATCAAAACAACTACTAAAATGCATTAAAATTAAAAAAAGAGTAAATTATTGAAATAAGAAGGGCCTCACCTAGTTGCAAAGGCATTGTAATAGAAAAAGTGAGTCATTGTTTCCATTAAAACAAAACAAAGAACCCATCTTAATCCATAGAAAGCCACATCTCCAACTGAGTGGCTCCTCTGAGGTACGTCTAGCTGTAATGTTTCTCAAGTTGGTACGGTAAACAAGAAAAAAAAGTAGAATACTAGAAACTGTCTTGATATCAAAATCAAAATATGGGCATAGCAATACATACATCATAGTTTAAGAGATAAATTAAAATTTTACGTGATTCAAATAAAGAGTGCAATCTCTAATTAATGCACAAACAAGGACACAGATGCAGGGTCTGTGCACGATACAACACAAACAAGGACATGAAAACTCATGAAAAAGGTAGGATAATGACACTTGTTAAACATAACAACTAAATTATATGTAATATTATTTAAATATAAAATTTTTCAAATTTTTAATAGACTTCTAAATTATGGTGCTCGTTATGTCATAGGGCTTAAAAGTCAAATAATAATTAATCACATTTCAAATGATTAAAAGGACAGTCTGTCTATATTCATGATCTGCCAAGTGTTGTCAGTTCTTTCTTAACAATTTAAAAAATTAGAAATGACAAAGAGCTTGTCTAACACTGTCCTGAAGTGATGACAACCTATAAGTATGTGTGCTCAATACTATACATTTAGGAGACAAAGGAACCTATCATAAGGAGAAATCAGATGTTTGGGAGAGAGAGAGAGAGAGAGAAAGAGAGAGAGAGAAAGAGAGAGAGAAGAGAGAGAGAGAGAGAGAGAGAGAGAGAATAAATATAGTTAAAAAAATAAATATAACTTTAAAACCCAAGTCAGACCAATCTTCTAAGGCCACTAAACACTGGAAACCTTGCCAGCTTGATTATCTCCGAACCATTTCATTTTGCGTGAATAGAATTTACAAAAATGTCCTCTTAAGGAGCCTCTGCAAACACTACCCAATGAGAGAGTGCTTTCTAAATGCATCATGAAAAACCATGTAAACACATCCGATATATTTTTAAGAATATTATTTTGATTATGAATTTCTAAAACCCTTAAACCAATTACACTATCAATCTGGCTAATCATTGGGCTAAGTTTATATGGCAGGCTCAAATTGTTTGCCGGGAAGTATAAGCATAAAGACGGGCATACCAAGCAAGTTGTGTTGCATGATCTGAGCCACCAAGGTTCATAGTTGTAAGACCCAAACGGATAACCAAGTGAGTTACTAAATGCTACCTAGAATTCAAATTTATTTATTAACTAACTGTTAAATAGATTAATATTAAATAGGAAAGTTTAATATTAAGTGTTGTTATGTTAATATTAGCAAATAAATGGAATTTGTAATTAAAGCCAAATAAGATAATTAGTAAGTTATTTTGAACAGATGCATAGATTGAGCAATGGCAGTTATAGCTTGGGCCCACTTTTCAATCCATATCATTTTCAAGCCTTATCTGCCACAAGCCTTATCTACTGCAAGCCAGTCTCACGCCAGAGAGGTTTCCGACATCGAGAAATCCATTTTTTCCACCTTCGGCACTATAGCCAGAAACTGAAGGAAATTCGGTAAAGGAATTTCCTGCGGCACTGTAGCAAGATATTCGGAGGCTTACAGGCGGAGACAGAGGTCCTGTAGCAAAGCTCGGCAAGTGGTTCCGATACTGTAGCAAGAGGAGGAGAGTTGGCTTGGTAGCGATAATATGGAATTACTGTAGGGAAGTTCGGAACTCTCTAGGCAGCATCCCAGCAGTAAACTGCAACATTTTAAGAAAGGAGTTGAGCCATATTTTCTATAGCAAGATGTTCAAAACATTGATGGAAAGTTCGGACATGGCAATAGGGATTTGGTAGTGCAGGTATTGCCTTAACAGTGATCTTATTAGTGAATTAGAATATTAGTAAACAGTAATCATGACTTAATTGTGGTTAATATATTTTGTGATAAATTGTAGTTTGATGCAAAGGTGAGAATTAATTGGAGACTTAGTGAATAAAGTTTAAAAGGAAATTTAAAAGAAGAAGAAGGTAAAATTTATACTAATCATTGTTATCTTCTATGTTATCTAAATTAGGTAACATTTCTTGTGACAACCGGTTCATCCGGCCGGTTCAACCGAACCGGCCGGCCCACCCTTACTTATACCGCGAACAGACAAGTTCGCGGAACAAGGGGGCGGACGGTCGGCTTCACGCGAGAGCGAGGTTGGTTTCTTCTTTCTCCGATTTTAGCAAATGATTATCTTCAAGAGTAAGAAATAGTAATTCCTTTTCATTCTTATCATTATTAGAGTGTTATTTTGAGAGAAATTTGAAGAACGAGAGAAACGAACGAAGAAGGAAAAGGAAAAAGGTTTGTTGGATTTTCTTACGGATTTTTGTATAAATTTCCTTCCTTTACTTCATTCAAAGTGAATAATATGTTTCTTGAAAGATAAGGAAGGGATTGAAGCGAAGAAAAAGAGATTTGCGAGAAGAAGGATTTTAAGAATTTGAGAAGTTTTCTTTTCGAAATTGTAAGCGAATTTCTATCATTTCAGTTTTAATGATATTTAGTATTTAAATCAAAATATTATTTTTGATAGAAGTTATTGTTTGAAATTAGGGTTTTAGGAAGTGAAAGATCAAGTCATAAGTGTTGATCCCGCGAGGATTCAACAAGAAGAGAAATTGATTCAAGAGAAGATCAAGCATCGAAGACCTGAAGAGTTTAAAGTGGGTAATTATGCTTGTGAAAATTTTTACTAGTTATTTTAATTTCAGAATTCAAAGTATATTCATACAATTGATTGTATTTTATACATGCTATTCCAATTGAAGATAGTTATAGATGAGACAATGTAAATTCTAATGCATGCATTAATATCGAATTTGTATAAATGAAATGAATGAAATATTATAAGCATGTGGAAATTTATCAATATATGTGAAAGAAAATATATGCAAAGGAAATGGAAAATAATTGAAATGCATATCTATACATCTAAGAATACAATTACATAAACATTAAAGGAAAATGACATAGTATCAAATGAAAAAAAAAATGAAAAGGTTATGCATGCAAAGTATACAGGAGTTCACCCCCGTATGGTACTGGCTGGGGAAGCAACGTACCCGTGCACGTAAAAAGTGGAAAAGGTAATGGAAATGGATAAAGGAAATGGAAATGGTTGTACTTTTGAGTACATTTAAACGGTGCTCCTGTATGAATTCAAAAGGGAAAAGGATTTAGTTTAAAAGAAATTTTAGGAATGAATATAATGTTATACGATGAGATATATATGATTGAGAAATGTCTAAATGAAATTCATGAAAGGAAATTCATAAAGTGAAGCAAAAGTACACTAATGTAAATGTTAAACTTTATTTTATCTTAGTGATTTTCATGTATATTAAGTGAAGATGAAAATTTCCCACTGAGTTTACTTAGTAAACTCAAACCACGAGTTTAAATGTTTCAGGTAATTCCTAAGTAAAGAAATGGCAGAAAGAGAAGAACATGTTTACAGAAGACGAGGTGCAAATGACAACAGGTAAAATAGATTTTTTTTGTTTAGTGGCATCTTCAGTTTATTGTAAAAGTTTTGATGATGAGTTGTTTTATATTTTTGAAAATGTACTACCGTCCGACTTTTCGTACCCGCCTCATTAGATCAAGCATCCGGGACGGGTCGTGACAAAAGTGGTATCAGAGCCAATTAAGATCTGAATCATACTGAAAGAGCCATTATGATGAATATCAATAATTGAAAGTTTAATATGAAATGAATATCTTATTGATTACAAGAATCAAGATAATCCTAGAGAAGAGGAAGTGGAAAGATCAATACCTAATGTTAATGTTAATCCTGATGCACTGGCACAAATGATGACAGCTGTAACTCAGCTGATTCAAGATACAAGAAATCAACCGGGGAGTAGTAGTGGTGGTGGAATAGTTATGGATAAATATCTGAAATTATTTCAAGATATGAGACCACCATTATTCAAAGGAATAGAGGGACCAATAGAGGCTGAAAACTGGTTGTTGAGGATTGAAAAGATATTAGAAGGTATGAACTGTCCAGAAGAGAGAAAAGTTGCATTGGCAACCTTTGCACTAGAAGGAGAAGCTGAAAGGTGGTGGAGAGGACTGTATCAAGACAAATTTGAAGGAATACCTGGCATGCAAATCAAGTGGAATGACTTCACTCAGATATTCAGAGATTGGTTCGTACCTCTTACAGTGAGAAGACAGATGCAAGATAAATTTATGAGATTAGTACAAGGAGAAAGATCAGTGATGCAGTATGAGGCTGAATTTACCACCCTATCCAGATATGCTCCCCAGTTAATACAAACGGCAGAGGAAAAATGTCATAAATTTTTATCTGGACTGAAGGATGTAATTAGGCAACCCCTGGTTCCTTTCGAAATTGAAGATTATGTGGTGCTAGTGGAAAAAGCTAGAAAGATAGAAGCAGACATGCAAAATACTCAAAGAAGACGTGATTTTCAGAAGAGGAAAAGTGGAGAGGTTATAGGAGTCCCTCAGGATTCACATAGCAAGTCTATTTCACAAGGTGGAAAGTTTAATTGGAAAAAGACAAAGTCCAGTAGCAGTGACAGTTCAAGTGTGAACAGTTGTAGCAAATGTGGAAGACAACATAAAGGAGAATGCTTATCTGGTACAAACACTTGCTTCTGGTGTCATCAACCAGGTCATATAGCTAAGAACTGTCCTACTCTGGGGCAAAGACCAACAGGAGAGTCAAAGATGAATACTGGATCTCAGAGGAATGTTGGAAGACCAAGAACAGTGGAATTAGCTGCATCTACTCCAGGATCAAGTCAAAGCCGACAGAATACTCTGCCTAGAGTATATGCATTGACTCAGAAGGATGCTAAGGATTCACCTGAAGTGATTACAGGTGATAAGAATGAGAAGTGAATGAATATGTATTATGAAAATATTATTAAAAGAATGATGTATGTTTATGTTTTCTTATGAAATTTTATAGGTATAATTATGATGCAAGGAAAGCCTGTACGGATTCTATTTGATACAGGAGCTTCACACTCCTTCATTTCAGAAGAATTGGTTAAAAGTGTTGGATTGAATGTTTGTGAAATCAATTTAATTTTGAAAGTTTTAATGCCAGATGGATCATTTATAAATGTGAAAGGTGTATGTAAAGTGACTTTCAAATTAAATGAAAGAGAGTTTGAAGCTTCAATGAATGTTTTACCATTGCAAGAGTTTGATATGATATTGGGAATGGATTGGTTATCAAAGCATTTTGTGATTATTGATTGCAACAAGAAAATTTTGAAGTTCAAATTTCCAGAAGGAGAATTGAAGTTTTATGGTGAGAGAGGAATTTCTTCAATGATAATCACTTATTTGAAAGCATACAAATTTGTATCCAAGGGATGTCAGTGTTTTCTTGCTCAAGTAAAGGATACAAATAAAGAAGTTAAAGAGTTGAAAGATATACCTGTAATCAGAGAGTATCCGGAGGTGTTTTTAGAGGATTTGCCAGGATTACCACCAGAAAGAGAGATAGATTTCACTATTGAATTGATACCGGGTTCAGAACCAGTGGCAAGAGCACCTTACAGAATGGCAGTCAAAGAGTTACAGGAGCTGAAAGGTCAGTTACAGGAATTGCTCGATAAGGGGTTCATCAGGCCAAGTTCCTCACCATGGGGAGCTCCAGTACTGTTTGTAAAGAAGAAAGATGGGAGCTTCAGAATGTGCATAGATTACAGAGAATTGAATAAGCTTACTGTTAAGAATAAATATCCATTGCCCAGGATTGATGATCTTTTTGACCAACTAGAAGGGGCTACAGTTTTCTCTAAAATTGATTTGAGATCTGGGTATCATCAGTTACGAATTAAGGAGGAAGATATAGCAAAGACAGCTTTCAGAACCAGATATGGTCATTATGAATTTGTGATAATGCCATTTGGGGTGACAAATGCACCAGCTATATTTATGGATTTGATGAACAGAATTTTTAAACCATTTCTGGACATATTTGTGATTGTGTTTATTGATGACATTTTGATTTATTCAAGTGATAAAGAAAGCCACTCCAGTCATCTGCAAGCAGTGTTGCAAACATTAAAGGAGAACAAGTTATATGCCAAATTTTCAAAGTGTGAATTTTGGCTGAGCAGTGTTAATTTTCTGGGACATGTGATTAGTGGTGAAGGGATTTCAGTTGATCAGAATAAAATTCAAGCTATATCAGATTGGCCAAGGCCAACGACAGTTTCAGAGGTGAGGAGCTTTCTTGGACTTGTTGGTTACTACAGGAGATTTGTAGAGGGGTTCTCTCAGATAGAAGTGCCATTATCCAGATTAACTCAGAAAGCAGTGAAATTTGAATGGAGTGATCAGTGTGAAGGAGCTTTCCAGAAGTTAAAAAATTGCCTAATGACTGCCCCAATCTTGACAATTCCATCAGGTTCAGAAGGGTTTCAAATTTTCTGCGATGCTTCCTTAAGGGGACTTGGTTGTGTGCTGATGCAACATGGTAGAGTGGTGGCCTATGCTTCAAGGCAACTGAAAATTCATGAAAAGAACTATCCTACTCATGATTTAGAATTGGCAGCTGTAGTTTTTGCACTTAAAATATGGAGACATTATCTGTATGGGGTCAGATGTGAAGTGTTTACAGATCATAAAAGCCTCAAGTACATTTTCAATCAAAAAGAGCTTAATTTGAGACAGAGAAGGTGGTTAGAGCTCATTAAAGATTATGACTTGGACATACAATACCATCCTGGAAAGGCAAATGTGGTTGCAGATGCACTTAGCAGAAAAACCTTTGGAAATGCAAATTGGCTAGTCACCCAACAAGAGCAGATTATCAAGGATATGGAAAAGTTAGAAATTTCTGTGGTCAATCTGAAAGAGACAAAAGATATGATGTTAAATCAACTGATGATCCAATCCACCTTGAAAGATAGAGTGCTCAAATCATTATCGCAAGATGAAAAATTTCAGGCCATCATACAGAAGGTACAAGCAGGACAATTAGAGAACTTTGTTATTGATGGAGAAGGGTTATTAAAGTATAAAGGCAGGATTTGTATTCCAAATGCTAAAAGCTTAAGAGAAAAGATATTGCAGGAAGCTCACCTCTCAACTTATGAAATTCACCCAGGCAGTACAAAGATGTATCAGGAACTCAGAGGTTTATTTTGGTGGCCAGGATTAAAGAGAAGTGTTGCAGAATTTGTAGCAAAATGCATTCCCTGTCAGATGATTAAAGCAGAACATCAAAGGCCAAGTGGACAACTACAACCCTTGCCTATACCTGAGTGGAAATGGGAAGACATTGCGATGGATTCTGTAGTTGGATTACCTAGATCAAGGCAGAGTCGAGATGCAATATGGGTCATTATTGACAGATTAACCAAATCAACTCATTTCTTACCAATCAGACAGACAGATTCAGTGGAAAAGTTGGCAAAACTTTATATTGATGAAATTGTGAGATTGCATGGGATTCCAAAATCTATAGTTTCAGACAGAGATGCCCGTTTTACTTCTAAGTTGTGGAAGAAAATTCAAGAAACTTTGGGTACACGATTGACTTTCAGTACGGCATTTCATCCACAGACAGATGGGCAATCAGAAAGAACAATTCAAACTTTGGAGGATTTAATACGATTATGTGTATTAGATTTTGGAGGAAATTGGGAGACTCACATACCATTGATTGAATTTGCTTACAACAACAGTTTTCAGGCTAGTATTGGAATGGCACCATATGAAGCCCTTTATGGAAGAAAGTGCAGAACACCCTTGTGTTGGGTAGAAACTGATGAAAGAAAGATAATTGGAACTGAAATGGTAGATGAGGCTCCTAGCAAAATCAGATTGATTAGAGACAGATTAAAGGCAGTTCAAGACAGGCAACGGAAATATTATGATGCTAAGCACCGACCAGTGGAATTTGAAGTTGGAGAGTTTGTTTTCTTAAAAGTTAGCCCAATGAAAGGTGTTCAAAGGTTTGGAAAGACAGGGAAGTTGAGCCCAAGATTCATAGGTCCCTATGAAATCATTGAAAAGATTGGGAATATGGCATACAGATTGGATCTACCAGTACACATGCAAGGAATTCATAATGTGTTTCACATATCAGTGCTTCGGAAGTATGTCTCAGATGATTCTAAAAGAATACAGTCAAAATCCATTAAATTGCAACCTGATTTGAGATATGTTGAAGAACCTGAAAGAATACTGGATTATGATGTAAAACAACTGAGGCATAGGACAATTCCTTTTGAAAAGATTTTATGGAAATATGGATTAGAAAGAGATGCCACCTGGGAACGAGAAGCTGAAATGAGAAGTCAATATCCTCATCTTTTTAACTAAGGTATGTTCATGTTTACTTGATTAATTTCGAGGACGAAATTTTTTTAAGGAAGGGAGATTGTGACAACCGGTTCATCCGGCCGGTTCAACCGAACCGGCCGGCCCACCCTTACTTATACCGCGAACAGACAAGTTCGCGGAACAAGAGCAGTTCGCGCGAACAGAAGGGGCGGACGGTCAGCTTCACGCGAGAGCGAGGTTGGTTTCTTCTTTCTCCGATTTTAGCAAATGATTATCTTCAAGAGTAAGAAATAGTAATTCCTTTTCATTCTTATCATTATTAGAGTGTTATTTTGGGAGAAATTTGAAGAACGAGAGAAACGAACGAAGAAGGAAAAGGAAAAAGGTTTGTTGGATTTTCTTACGGATTTTTGTATAAATTTCCTTCCTTTACTTCATTCAAAGTGAATAATATGTTTCTTGAAAGATAAGGAAGGGATTAAAGCGAAGAAAAAGAGATTTGCGAGAAGAAGGATTTTAGGAATTTGAGAAGTTTTCTTTTCGAAATTGTAAGCGAATTTCTATCATTTCAGTTTTAATGATATTTAGTATTTAAATCAAAATATTATTTTTGATAGAAGTTATTGTTTGAAATTAGGGTTTTAGGAAGTGAAAGATCAAGTCATAAGTGTTGATCCCGCGAGGATTCAACAAGAAGAGAAATTGATTCAAGAGAAGATCAAGCATCGAAGACCTGAAGAGTTTAAAGTGGGTAATTATGCTTGTGAAAATTTTTACTAGTTATTTTAATTTCAGAATTCAAAGTATATTCATACAATTGATTGTATTTTATACATGCTATTCCAATTGAAGATAGTTATAGATGAGACAATGTAAATTCTAATGCATGCATTAATATCGAATTTGTATAAATGAAATGAATGAAATATTATAAGCATGTGGAAATTTATCAATATATGTGAAAGAAAATATATGCAAAGGAAATGGAAAATAATTGAAATGCATATCTATACATCTAAGAATACAATTACATAAACATTAAAGGAAAATGACATAGTATCAAATGAAAAAAAAAAAAGGAAAAGGTTATGCATGCAAAGTATACAGGAGTTCACCCCCGTATGGTACTGGCTGGGGAAGCAACGTACCCGTGCACGTAAAAAGTGGAAAAGGTAATGGAAATGGATAAAGGAAATGGAAATGGTTGTACTTTTGAGTACATTTAAACGGTGCTCCTGTATGAATTCAAAAGGGAAAAGGGATTTAGTTTAAAAGAAATTTTAGGAATGAATATAATGTTATACGATGAGATATATATGATTGAGAAATGTCTAAATGAAATTCATGAAAGGAAATTCATAAAGTGAAGCAAAAGTACACTAATGTAAATGTTAAACTTTATTTTATCTTAGTGATTTTCATGTATATTAAGTGAAGATGAAAATTTCCCACTGAGTTTACTTAGTAAACTCAAACCACGAGTTTAAATGTTTCAGGTAATTCCTAAGTAAAGAAATGGCAGAAAGAGAAGAACATGTTTACAGAAGACGAGGTGCAAATGACAACAGGTAAAATAGATTTTTTTTGTTTAGTGGCATCTTCAGTTTATTGTAAAAGTTTTGATGATGAGTTGTTTTATATTTTTGGAAATGTACTACCGTCCGACTTTTCGTACCCGCCTCGTTAGATCGAGCATCCGGGACGGGTCGTGACATTTCTAAAAGATTGTAACTTATTCGTATTGTAGGGTTATTCGTATATTTATGCAGAAAGAAAGTTTTGGGTTAGTGTATCAAAGGAAAATGTTGCGTGGTGTAGGTTTTGAAGAGACCAACCATCAGGAAGGTAAATTATGTAATTATTTATAATTGTAATCATCATGAATGATTAATTTATTCTTTATGTTTTGAAAGCTTATTATGAAGAGATGTATTATGAGAATTTGGCTAGTCATCATAAGAATACATTAAGGTATGCATAATTGTCTATCCATAAGAATAAGAGAAATTTGATAGATGTTTAAATGTGCTTATCTAAGCCTTTTCTTGACTGGAAAATTTTTATGCAAAGAAGTTTTTGTTTAACATAGTAGCTATTAAATTCTTATTGCATAAGATGTATGAAAATAAGCATACTTGAAGTTTATGAACATTAAAAAGTATGAAGTAAAGAATACCAAATTAAAAGTAAAGATTGGCTATATTATGAAATGATGTCTGCAATTTCAGGTGGGCAAAAGGGACCCAATTAGTAAACCTGTATTGTAGGTGGGGCAAAAGGGACCCCAAAAAGGAAAAGAGACCTGCGTAGCAGTTGGGGCAAAAGGGACCCCTAATGAAGCAAAAGGGTCCTCAATGTAATTCAATGGCGTTAATACCAGGGCTACCTGGGCTCCATTGAATATTGTTATGAATTTATAGCCAAGTCTTTTATATATTTAATTTGATATTCAATGTAACCTCAAAGAGATTAAGAATAATGCTAATTAAGATTTTTGATGTTGTTATCATTAATTGTGAGTTTAATGCTTTATGACTTCAATGTTTTGAATTATTCCTCTTCTTATATTATAACTGTTGTTTAGATTATATAATTTGTTGGGCCTCATAGCTTACCAATTATTTCTTACTGGCTGTCTTTACAGGAAAAGGGAAAAAAAAGTTGAAGAAGTTTAATATGCGAGTATTAAGTTTTGTATCAATGTTTATTTAAAATTTTAAATCTACTCTTAAGGTTAGTAAATTGTTTTAATGTTGTAATACTTTGAATGATTTGGACTTCCTTAATGGCTCTGTATTAAAGCTTTGATGTGATAAAATTTGGGAACTATTAGATGCTTCATTTGTTGTATTAATTGATGTTTATATGATCTTTTATATAGATCTGAATTCAAGTGTATAGAAAATGAAATATTAATGATGGAAGTGTTATGGTTGTTCTTGTTACACTCTACAGTACTGTTAAAGAGTACTGTGAGGTGTTACAAAAGTGGTATCAGAGCAAATATTCAAGGTTATGAGGATTCAATTAAGGAAGCATAAGCAAAATGAATTATTTAAGATGATAAGATTGGATATGATGGAATTATTATAGAGCTTAGGAGAGTAGTAATTTTAAGTCATAAAGAATCTAATTTCATTTATTTATAAGTAATCATGTTTAATTTTCACTCTGACTAATAAATCAGTATATGAAAGTAACGTCTAAATAGAATTATGATTACATAAATATATAACTATTAATGTAATGCATTGCAGATATAATGGCTGAAAGAGAGGAGGGTCAGTCATCTCAGCCTATTAAGATCAGATCTGAAGATCCTGAAATTGTGGCACCAGTAAGAGACAATGCACCTAGTGTAAATCCTGCATCGATAGGAATGGATACTATGAATGCAATGTCAGGGAATATGATGCAACTACAAATGATTAATATGATGATGCAAATGATGGAAAAGATGCAGTCTGGTGGGATCTGCTACACCAGGCGTTCCACCTGTAGTTACATCAGCTACTCCTACCACTCCCGGTAGTGGTACCAATGTGGAGGCAGGTGATTCTATTAATGTAGAAGTGGATAAGCATTTAAAGCTCTTCCAAAGTCTAAAACCTCCTTTGTTTAAAGGAGGAGTTGATGCCAGAAGTGCTGAGGACTGGATCATCAGGACAGAGAAAATTTTAAATGGAATGAGATGTCCTGAAAATAGACGTGTATCTCTGGCAATATTTATGCTAGAGGGTGAAGCAAAAAGATGGTGGAGGGGACAACGATTGGAAAAGTTCAGAGGTAGATTTGAGGAGCAAATTATGTGGGAAGAATTTGAGCAAGTTTTCAGAGAGTGGCACGTTCCTCCATCAACAAGACAGGCAATGCAAGAAAGTTTTGTGAACCTTAAGCAGGGAACAAAGACTATTATTCAATATGAAGCAGAATTTACAGCTCTGTCAAGGTATGCTCCACAGCTTATCAGTAATCCAGAGGAAAAGTGTTATAGATTCTTAAAGGGTCTAAGGGATTCATTGAGACAGTCGTTAATCCCTCTTCGCATAAAGGAATTTTCTAAACGGGTTGAAAGTGCTAGATTATTGGAGAATGATATAGAAGTGGTGAAACAGAAATGGGATAATAATAATAATAAGAGATAATGTGACTTTAGGAGTGGATCATCCAAAAGACAAAAAATTTATCAGAAGCCACAACAGCAGTCGACAAGGGTACTTGCAATACCAGTTTGTACAACATGTGGAAAATCTCATCTAGGAAGATGCCTTATGAATTCAGGGAAGTGTTATTTGTGTGGAGAATCGGGTCACATCAAGAGAAATTCTCCAAGGAATGTTCTGGGAGGCAAGGAATTTAGAGGCAATCAAAACATAGAGCAATACAGAAGTGCCAGGACACAGATGCATCAACCTGCTCTGAAGATAAAAGGAGAAACCTCAAGTGAAGCAGTCAGATCAGTGCCAGCTAGTGTCTTTTCTTTATCTTCCCAAGAGGCCAAAGATTCTTCAGAGGTGGTGACAGGTACTTTAAATATCTTAGACTTTCCTGCTAGAGTACTTTTTTATTGTGGTGCGTCGCATTCTTTCATAACGCATTCTTTCATAGCTGAGATATTTTGTAAGAAAGTGCATTTGGAACCTCTCTCTTTTACTCCTGGATTGTATGTTAGATTACCTGCGGGTAATTATTTGAATGTCAGTACAACATGTTCAGTTGATTTTTTAATAGCTGGTAGAAAATTTCAAGCAGATTTGATTATACTCCCATTGGTAGAATTCAATATAATTCTGGGAATGAATTGGTTAATCAAACATTATGCCACATAGAATGTTGGAAGAAGAAGGTAAGATTCGATTTGCCTGGAGAAGAAGTATTTCATTTTCAGTGTGAAAGATGAGTCATTTCATCATTGATTGCTTTTAATCAGGTGCATAAAAGTTTAAAAGTTGGTGAATTAGTTTTCCTTGCAAAAATAGAGGCAATGAATGAGGAAGATGATGATATATATTCCATTCCTATTGTGAATGAATTTATAGATGTGTTCTCTGAGGAATAGAATGAGTTACCTCCTGAAAGAGAAGTAGAATTTTCAATAAATTTGCAACCCGGCACTAATCCTATTGTCAAATCACCTTATAGAATGGCAACCAAGGAATTGCAAGAACTGAAAAATCAGTTAGCTTAATTGATTGAAAAAGGTTTTATCAGACCTGGTTTATCTTCTTGGAGTGCACCTGTATTGTTTGTTAAAAAGAAAGATGGTTCAATGAGACTTTGCATTGATTACAGAGAATTAAACAAGGTGATCGTTAAAAACAAGTATCCTCTTCCCAGGATTGATGACCTATTTGATCAGTTGGCAGGTGCTTCTGTTTTCTCCAGAATTGATTTCAGATCAGGTTATCACCAGGTAAGGGTGAAAGAATGTGATGTGGAGAAGACTGCTTTTGGAACCAGATATGGACACTATTAATTTTTGGTTATGCCTTTTGGGTTAACCAATGCCCCGGCAATATTCATGGACATGATGAACAGAATTTTCAGACCTTATTTGGATCAATTTGTTATTATATTTATTGATGACATATTGATCTATTCTAAGAACGATAAGGATCATAGAGAGCATTTGAAGGTTGTACTTGAATTACAGCGACACCATAAGTTGTTTGCCAAATTTTTTAAGTGTGAATTCTGGTTGAAAGAAATTTCATTTTTGGGTCATATTGTCAGTGGAAAAGGAATAGCTGTAGACCCAAAAAAAGATTAAAGCTATAATGGAATGGCCAAGACCAACAACTATGGCAGAAGTCAAAAGTTTCTTAGGATTGGCAGGTTACTATAGAAGATTTGTTAAGGGTTGGTTTTTCTCAGATTGCTTTGCCTTTATCCAAGTTAACCAGGAAAGATAATAATTTGAGTGGACAGATGTTTGTGAGCAGAGTTTTCATGAATTGAAGCAATGTCTGACGACAGCACCAGTGCTGACAATTCCTTCTGGAATGGAGGCATTTCAATTATACAGTGATGCTTCTTTGAGAGGGTTGGGTTGTATGTTGATGCAGAACAGAAAAGTGATTGCCTATGCTTCCAGACAGCTTAAGCCACATGAAAAGAACTATCCCACTCATGACTTGAATTAGCTACAGTGGTATTTGTTTTGAAAATTTGGAGACATTATTTGTATGGAGTTAAATGTGAAATTTTTACATATCACAAGAGTTTGAAATATATTTTTACTCAGAAGGAATTGAATCTGAGACAGAGAAGATAGTTAGAATTAATAAAGGATTATGATCTTGACATCCAATACTGTCAAGGAAAGGCTAATGTTGTAGCTGATGCGTTGAGCAGAAAGACCTAATCACAGATGAATATATTGACTAGTGAAGAAAGATTAATTAAAGAAATGGAAGCATTACAATTAAAAGTTAGAATGCTAAGAGATCATGATACACCTAACATTAATCAAATGATAGTTCAGCTGTCATTGGAGGAAGAAATTAAGGAAGCTCAGAAGAAAAGCAATGACTATCAGAAGTTTATGAATCAAGTGCAAGAAGGGTTAAAGAAGGAACTCAGTGTTGATGATCAAGGAAGAATCAGATACAATATGCGTCTGTGGATACCAAAAGAGTCAGATGTGATTCAAGACATCTTGTTTGAAGCACATAATACCAGTTACTCCATTCACCCTGAAAACACAAAGATGTATAAAGATTTGAAAACTTTATTTTGGTGGTCAGGAATTAAAAGAGATGTGGCAGACTATGTGGCTAAATGTGAAAGGTGTCAAGTTGTGAAAGCTGAACATCAGAAACCCAGTGGAATGTTGCAATCTTTACCAATTTCAGAATGGAAGTGGGAAGAGATTGCCATGGATTTTATTACATGATTTCCTAGGTCAAAGCAAGGGCATGATAGTATTTGGGTGGTAGTTGACAGACTCAACAAGTCAGCTCATTTTCTACCTATCCGTCAGACTGATTCTGTGGAGAAATTGGCCAAATTATTCAAGAAGGAAATCATCAAATTGCATGGAATTCCTAAAGCTATTGTATCGGATAGAGATGGACATTTTACATCTAAGTTATGGAAAAGTACTCATGCAAGTTTGGGCACAAAATTAAAATACAGCACTGCATTTCATCCACAGACAGATGGTCAATCAGAAAGACTAATTCAAGTGTTAGAAGATTTGTTAAGATTGTGTATTTTAGATTTTGGAGGTAGCTGGGAGGATCACATTTCATTAATAGAATTTACTTACAATAATTGCTACCAATCTAGTATCAAGATGGCACCCTATGAAGATTTATATGGCAGAAAATACAGAACTCCCTTAAGCTGGTTTGAAGTGGGGGAAAGACAAATGTTAGGTCCACAGTTGGTAGATCAGGCTACTGAGAAGGTCAGACTCATTAGAGACAGATTAAGACAGCTCAAGACCGTCAACAGAAATATTGTAATTCCAAGCATAGAATGGTAGAATTTGAAGACGGAGATTTCGTATTTTTGAAGGTGAGGCCAATAAAGGGTGTTTCTAGATTTGGCCAAGGTGGAAAACTCATTCCTAGATTCATTGGACCATTTGAAATTATTGAAAGAGTGGGACCAGTAGCTTATAAGCTAGCACTACCTGTAGATATGTCTGATATCCACAATGTTTTCCATGCATCAATGCTAAGAAAGTGGGTTACGGATGAAAGTCAAAGAGTTTCGCATAAAGATATTGAAATTAAGAAAAATATGACCTTTGTAGAAGAACCTGAAATGATACTGGATAAGGATGTGCGTAAATTAAGAAACAGGATGATTCCTTTTGTAAAAGTAAAGTGGAAGCACAAATCATTAAAAAATGTTACTTGGGAAAAAGAGACCTACATGGCACAGAAGTTTCCCCACCTGTTTAAAGAAATATGAAAAGGGAATTTCGAGGACGAAATTTCAATGAGGGGAGTATTGTAAGACCTAAATGGATAACCAAGTGAGTTACTAAATGCTACCTAGAATTCAAATTTATTTATTAACTAATTGTTAAATAGATTAATATTAAATAGGTAAGTTTAATATTAAGTGTTGTTATGTTAATATTAGCAAATAAATGGAATTTGTAATTAAAGCCAAATAAGATAATTAGCAAGTTATTTTGAACAGATGCATAGATTGAGCAATGGCAGTTATAGCTTGGGCCCACTTTTCAATCCATATCATTTTGAAGCCTTATCTGCCACAAGCCTTATCTACTGCAAGCCAGTCTCACACCGGAGAGGTTTCCTCCATCGAGAAATCCATTTTTTCCACCTTTGGCACTATAGCCAGAAACTGAAGGAAATTCGGTAAAGGAATTTCCTGCGGGACTATAGCATTGGTTGGCACAGTGTCTCAGGACTGTAGCAGAATATTCGGAGGCTTACAGGCGAAGACAGAGGTCCTGTAGCAGAGTTCGGCACAGTGGTACCGCTACTGTAGCAAGAGGCGGAGAGTTGGCTTGGTAGCGATAGTATGGAATTACTGTAGGGAAGTTCAGAACTCTCTAGGCAGCATCCCTGCAGTAAAGT
This sequence comes from Dendrobium nobile, assembly GCA_022539455.1. Lineage (NCBI taxonomy): Eukaryota > Viridiplantae > Streptophyta > Magnoliopsida > Asparagales > Orchidaceae > Dendrobium > Dendrobium nobile. Next base: position 71,547,100 of record CM039735.1, on the reverse strand, counting down.
GCAATATTTTAAGGAAGGAGTTGAGCCATATTTTCTATAGCAAGATGTTCAAAACATTGATGGAAAGTTCGGACATGGCAATAGGGATTTGGTAGTGCAGTATTGCCTCAACAGTGATCATATTAGTGAATTGGAATATTAGTAAAAAGTAATCATGACTTAATTGTGGTTAATATATTTTGTGATAAATTGTAGTTTGATGCAAAGGTGAGAATAAATTGGAGACTTAGTGAATAAAGTTTAAAAGGAAATTTAAAAGAAGAAGAAGGTAAAATTTATACTAATCATTGTTATCTTCTAAATTAGGTAATATTTCTAAAAGATTGTAACTTATTCGTATTGTAGGATTATTCGTATATTTATGCAGAAAGAAAGTTTTGGGTTAGTGTATCAAAGGAAAAGGCTGCGTGATGTAGGTTTTGAAGAGATCAACCATCAGGAAGGTAAATTACGTAATTATTTATAATTGTAATCATCATGAATGATTAATTTATTCTTTATGTTTTGAAAGCTTATTATGAAGAGATGCATTATGAGAATTTGGCTAGTCATCATAAGAATACATTAAGGTATGCATAATTGTCTATCCATGAGAATAAGAGAAATTTGATAGATGTTTAAATGTGCTTATCTAAACCTTTTCTTAACTGGAAAATTTTTATGCAAAGAAGTTTTTGTTTAACATAGTAGCTATTAAATTCTTATTGCACAAGATGTATGAAAATAAGCATACTTGAAGTTTATGAACATTAAAAAGTATGAAGTAAGGAATACAAAATTAAAAGTAAAGATTGGCTATATTATGAAATGATGTCTGCAATATCAAGTGGGCAAAAGGAACCCAATTACTAAACCTGTATTATAGGTGAGGCAAAAGGGACCCCAAAAAGAAAAAGAGACCTGCGTAGCAGGTGAGGCAAAAAGGACCCCTAATGAGGCAAAAGGGTTCTCAATGTAATTCAATGGCGATAATGCTAGGGCTACCTGGGCTCAATTGAATATTGTTATGAATTTATAGCCAAGTCTTTTACATATTTAATTTGATATTCAATGTAACCTCAAAGAGATTAAGAATAATGCTAATTAAGATTTTTGATGTTGTTATCATTAATTGTGAGTTTAATGCTTTATGACTTCAATGTTTTGAATTATTCCTCTTCTTATATTATAACTGTTGTTTAGATTACATAATTTGCTGGGCCTCATAGCTTACAAGTTATTTCTTACTGGCTGTCTTTACAGGAAAAATGAAAGAAAAAGTTGAAGAAGTTTAATATGCAAGTATTAAGTTTTGTATCAATGTTTATTTAAAATGTTAAATCTACTCTTGACGTTAGTAAACTGTTTTAATGTTGTAATACTTTCAATGATTTTGGACTTCCTTAGTGGCTCTGTATTAAAGCTTTGATGTGATGAAATTTGTGAACTATTAGATGCTTTCTTTGTTGTATTAATTGATGTTTATATGATCTTTTATATAGATATGCATTCAAGTGTATAGAAAATGAAATATTAATGATGGAAGTGTTATGGCTGTTCTTGTTACACTCTACAGTATTATTAAAGAGTACTGTGGGGTGTTATAATAGTTCCGTATAAGACTGGCAGACTAGCTAATTGAATGGCAAAGCTCATTAGAACCAGTGCAATCAAAAGCGTTAAATTAGCATTTCATGTCCTTGCCTAAGTTTAGGGTTACAATTCTCTTCCCTAAGTTCATCAGTAGTGGAGGAATCGCCAACCTCTGTTGGTGATTAGGTTTGATGGGCAACCCGATGGCCATTAGGGCACCTTGTGGTTTATAGTATGGCCTAGTCCTCTAAAAGCAATCCTATGTGGTTTTATTTGGAGTCCGAGGGGATTGAGACAAACAAGATAATAAGTGGCCCAGGGATTAAAAAAAATAGTTAAAAGGAGCAACAAGTGTCACCCATATGAAAGATAAATAATTTGCCCTTGTTATATTATAGATTCCCTAAAGATGCATGCACGCCAAGCGAACATGATAATTTTCAGTAAGTGGGCCCAGCCAAAAAAAATAGCTAAAAGGGGTTTCATGTGTCACCATATATGAAAGATCGATAGTTTGCCCTTGTTATATATTATAGATTCCCGGAAGATGCATGCATGCCTCTTTCAGCATGACAAATGTTTTGGAAATTTTATTTTGTTTTCTTTCTATACTATGCTAACCTTTACATAGGTTTTCAAAACTCATGCATGTAATATGCCACTTATAAAATAATATATATATATATATATATATATATATAATATATATATATATATATATATATATATATATATATATAAAATGAATCAATTAATGCCAATTCAACAAAACCAACACTAGTCGATTACACTCATGTAATCACAAGATGGGAACCATAGGGAGTCAACTGAAAGAGAGAAGGCGAGAGAAAAAGAAACTAAGGGGCTATTTGGTATGCCAAATTAGGAGGGTAAAGTAATCTATTTACTTGCATTTTTATAAATTATGTTGTTTGGTTTGTTTTGAGCGGAACATAAGTAATTCTTCCGGAGCATTAGCAGTGTATTCCCATGGGCCCTTCGCGCGACTTCGAAACCCGCTCAAATTGAGCGGGTTAGGAATCCTCTCGCGCGAAATAATGAGAAGAGGGCAGAGCGTGAGGGTTTTCAACAGAGCAGCAGAGAGGCAGGATGCTTCTTCGTTTCGATCCGTCGTTGCTTCTTCAGCTCCGTCATTCCTGTTCGACTTCGAGTCACTTATTCGGCTCCTTCGACGACGTTCCTTTCCTGTCGGATCGAAAGTCACGACATTTTGATCGGAAGCAACGACGTGAGCTCGTTCGCTATGAAGGTAACTATCTTTCTCCCATTCGTGCGATTCTTCGGCCAAATCCCGTAAATCCCGTAAGAGCGTGAGGGTCAATGCTCCATCTCCCTGTTGCACTATTGAAAACCCTCTTGATGACTTCATCTCTCTGCCATACAACAACAATTGCAAGATCTGCTTCAAACTTTGAGTCCAACCGAACCTCACTACTGTTAAGATACCATAAACCTGCAACAAAAGCTTTAAGAGAAAATAAACATAGGGAGATGAAGAAGACAGTAAGACACAGAGAATAGGAGCTATGATATCTTCTTTTTCTATTCAATGAAACAGTAGTCCTGTTTATATACAGTAGATGTAGTATTGCAAAGTATGATCAAGCTGTTGATACAAAATATCTCTGAATGGCTGAGATAGTGCTGATAGTTTCCTGCTCATGAGCATTTCGGCTGCATATGTTAATGGCAGAAGTAGTGGTTGTTGCTGAGACAGTGATGTGTAACGGTTTGAGCCTTGACCGTTATCAACTACATATGGTGTGTTAAGCCTGATAATCTTCTAAAGCCAACAATTTTTTAGAATCACAATGTGCTCTAGCAGTTCAGATGCGGTGTAAATTATTTTATGATTTGAATTATATGCAATATAGCATCATCCCACGTCCATTCAAGACATTCTTATATACTTATATATAGGGGTGATGGAAGCTATTAGGATAAGCTATGCTAGTTATCCTACAAGGGGTACTTTTGATGAGTTTATTGATCGTTTTGGCATTCTTGAACCAGTTTTTTTTATGGAAGGTGTGTTTTATTTTTCTAAATTGCATTTGTTTGGAGATCATGATCTCCTATGAGTTGATCATGGTTATCTTTGTTATGTAATTGTAGCTGTGATGAGATTACAGTCTCAAAGAGACTGCTTGAGAAGATTGGACTTAAGGGTTGTCATGTAACTATGATTAAAATAAATGATTTAACATCAAGTGCTTGTCCTGGGTACTTTCTATATTAATTGGTAAGTTTATGAATCAAATAAAAATTTATGGAATTGAATTCATCTCATTTTTGTTTGAGTTGTTTACTTCTATATTAATGAAGTTTTAGTTGTGTTGATATGTTTCCTACTCATCCTCTTATCAGCTCATGCTCCTATAGAATAAATTTTTAATGTTCAAGTTGTGTCATTGTTTTAAGTTCATACTCTTATCAATTGTGAATAAATGATATAGCAGATTTGACATAAGGTTTATTAGAGGCTTTATAAGTATGATTTTGTAATTTTATACAGCTATATGTTGATCTTGATTTTTTAGTTAATTGTTGGATTGATAAATATATAAGCATGTCATGTAGTCATGTAGATAAAGAATCATAATTTTTTAAGTCTTATAAATATTGATTTTTTTTATACAAATGAGAATATTAAATGTATATCTTCTTCCCTACTTCCAATGGTAGGGAGAAAGTGAAAGGAAATATACAACAACAGTAATTACAATTTGATTTAGCAGTATCGAAGATTTAGGCTTGAGCATTCAAGCACATATGTGCCAGTTAAATGCAATATTGATTGCAATTGTGATAAGAAGAAAAGGCATTGTACATATGAGAGGCATTATGCGGAAATTAGCTCTAGCAGTGGGCTTCTTTCTCAATAAGTCATATGATTTGGTAAAGAAATTGAACTTATGCCACAACGAGCCCTTTTTTTATGTGAAAATTCTGAATCTGATTATTTGTTCAATCAACAAGCTGATGGCATGATTGGTCTAGGTCATGGCCAGTTAAGTATATTTTATCAACTTGTTAAAAAAGCTGCAATTACTTACTCATTTTCGTTATGTTATGGTGGAATTAATATTACGGGTAGTGCAATGGTTCTTGGTATAAGAACTCTTCCTCCCAGCATGGTATTTTCCAATTCAGATCCTGCTCATAGGTCCGTTCAATCAGCTGTTTTAAGGAGAAAACAACATAATACATACTTTACAGATAAAATTGATACGTCTCCAACATTTACTACTCTAGATAATCTTTGATTGCTATATATATATAATATTTGATTTCCATTTATCTTAATTCAACTATAAGACAATTATAAAATCATTTTTATTTATACAAATTTTATGTTTAATATTGATATAGAATTTTATATATTTGATATAGCTTGTAATCTCAAAAAAAATTTATAATAAGATAGTGCAATAAATAAATACACTGATTTTATTTTATGATATCAAATAATACTAATTATTATAAATATACTATTTTTATAAATACACTAGTTGTAATGTCAAAATAAATTATTACAAATACGTCACAATTACTTTACTCTGGATATACCTAACCAAACAAAGCAAACAGTTCTCCTGCGTTTATTTTGCAGACAACCAAACAGTCTCAAAGTATTCGGAATACAATACATTTACTTTATATTGAATTTACTTTACACTGCATTTCTTTTTCAGGCAACCAAATAGCCCCTAAAAATAGAGAAAGAAAGTAATAGAGAGGGAAAGCAAGAGGGAGGATGTGGAAGAGCAAGAGAGAGAAATAGGGAAAAGAGCAAGAAAATAAGGCCGAAGAGGAATTTAAAAGATTTAAGATTGTAATTGATTTTGAGTGAAACATTATTGAAAAGATTTAAGTGAAAGTATTTAGAAATTTAAAAACTTTTACTTAAAAATAAAAAATAAAAGAATGTTCTATACATTATAATATAAAACAAATCTGAAAAGTAATTCGTTATTCTTTGTATATGTAAAATAAAATCAAAAGGCTAATATATCAGTGACATTATTATGCTATGAATTTGGATAACTAATTTATGCATGAGTAAAAAACTTAATTTTAAAAGTATAAATTGATCAATTTGAAAATAATGAATACTTGTTAAATTTAGTTGATGTAAAGTTTTATGTTTTCAATGCTATAAAATTTAGTTTGTGACAAAGATTCAATATCATAAGATTTTAATTTTGCATGAGAAAGTTAATAACATATAGTAAAAATAACTAGTGATATTTAAAATATTATAAAGTATGTTGAGTGGAGTATCAAAAGAAAAAGCTCCTCATAGTAAAAATAGTTGGTAGTGGAATCAAAATACATAAGAAAATATAAAAAATAAGAAACTTAGTAATAAAAATTGGTTTAGATATAAAAGCTCATAAAATTGGGAAAAATATAAAAGAGCTCGTACGGAGTCTAAGAAAACAATATGTTATATAAATAATTTAGTTTTTAATGATTTATAAAATAGATTTATATAATAGATTAGATATTAATGACAGCCAAGGATGTATGTATAAATAGCCAAAAACGAAATAGGAAACATAAAGATTTCGTCCAAGTGGAGTGCATTAAGGATAAAGATAAAAAAATGTTTATTAGAAGAAGATATTGAACAAAAGTGGTTGTATTTCGATAAGTCTTTCAACAAAAAGTGGGAAAATATAATTGACTTTAGTAACCTTAGCACAATAAATAAAACTAGAGAATTTTGTTTTTATCGTCATATTAGTAAAACTAAAGTTCGATATGTTTTAAATAAAATAAAGTGTGGAAAAGCTATTGGACCTAATGATATTCCAATAGAAGTGTGAAAATACTTAGGAAATGAAGGGATTTTTTTGCTTATAAAACTTGTCGTTATTACTTTTAAGACTAAAAAGATGTCAGATGAGTGCAGGAATGTGTTGATTCCTATTTTCAAGAATAAAATTAATAAAGAAGGGTGTGCAAATTATACAGGAATTAATTTAATGTGTAAACTATGGGAGAGAGTTATTGAGCATAGGTTACGATGTGATACTAATATATCTCAAAATCAATTTGGATTCATGCCGGATAGGTCTACTAATGGAAGCTATATATTTATTGAGAAGTTTAATGGATAAGTATAGAGTGGAGGAGGAGGATCTACATATGATATTTATTGATTTAGAGAAAACATATGATAAAGTTCCAAGAAAAGTGCTACAGAGAGTTCAAGAAAAAAAAGGTTAATAATGCTTATATGCAAGTCATTAAGGATATGTATACAGAAACTGTTACTTTTATTCAAAAAAAGGTGGTTTGACCAAGTATTTTCCTATTTTAATTGGATTAAATCAAGGATCAACTGCAAGCCCATACCTTTTTTATTTAGTGATGGATGTTCTTACAAGTCATTTACAAGAGGATCTACTTTGGTGTGCACATTTTGCTGATAATAATCTTCTTGTTGGTAAGACTAGATAGGGAGTTCAAGAAAAACTTAAATTATAAATGTCAGCCTTAGAGTCTAAAGGTTTTCATTTGAATAATCTAAAATCAAATACATAGAGTATAATTTTAGTAATAATAGATCTAGTGAGAGAATTGAGACTTTTTTCTTATGATATTCTTCTTATTGATAAGACTACAGAGGGAGTTGAAGGTAAACTTAAATTATGGAGGTCAACCTTAAAGTCTAATGGCTTTAGTTTGAGTAGATCTAAAATTGAATAAATGGAGTATAATTTTAGTAATAATAGATCTAGTGGTTGGATTGTGACTTTGGGTGATTAAGTCATTAATAAGAGTACACATTTTAGATATCTTGGATTTATTGTTCAGAGTATTGGTGAAATAGATGAGGATATTATTAGTAGAATTCAAGTTGGAAGGTTGAAGTGGAGGAATGCATCGGGCTTGTTGTGTGATAGAAAAGTCCCCCCCCCCCCTCTAACTTAAAGGAAAATTCTATAGGATGGCGATTAGACCTGAAATGCTTTAAGGTGCAAAATGTTGGCCATTTAAAGAGAAGCATAATATTATGTTAAGTTTTGTAGAGATAAGGATGCTCATGTGAATAAGTGGCGTTACTCTTAAAGACAGATACGAAATGAGCATATATGTGAAAAAGTTGGAATATCTCTGATGGAAGATAAGATTAGAGAGAGTCACCTTAGATGGTTTGGTCACATAAAACGGTGGCCTTCCGATGACCTGGTTATAAAAGTAGATGTATTAGATTTTGACTTATTTTAAGAAAGGTAAAGGTAGACCTAAAAAAACTTGGTTAGAAAATATTAGAAATAACTATTCTTTGTTAGATTTAAACAAGAATTTAATTTTTAACATGGCATAATAGAGAAAGATGATTCATGTAGACGAACCCACAGTGGGATAAAAACTTAATGTTATTGTTGTTGTTGAAGATATAAAGGGAGGATTGTGACTTGGGCGATCAAGTCATTAAAAGAAGTACACATTTTAGATATCTCGAGTCTATTGTTCAAAGTAATGGTGAAATAGATAAGATATTATTAGTAGAATTTAACTTAGATGGCTGAAGTGAAGGAATGCATTGGGCCAATTGTGTGATCCGAAAGTATCCCTCAAACCTCAGAGAAAATTCTATAAGATGTTGGTGGTAATGTTTTATCGCGCATAATGTTGTAAAATTAAGTTTAAAGTGTCATAAAGATGAGGATGCTCATGCGGTTGAGTGGCTTCACTCTAAGAGACAGAATGTGAAACGACTATATATGTGAAAAGACTGGAGTAGCTCCAGTGACATATAAGATTAGAGAGAATCATCTTAGATGGTTTGGTCATATAAAACATCGACCTTCCGATGACTCAATTAGGAGAGTAAATATATTAGATTTGACCTATATTAAGAAAAGTAGAGATAGACCAAAAAAAACTTGATTAGAAAGTATTAGAAATTGGACCCCTTTTAATTAAATTTAAATGAGAATTTAACTCTTAACAAGACAAAATGATGAAAAATGATTCATTTAGTCAATCCATGTAGTGGGATAAAAGCTTGATATTGTTGTTGTACAGCCAACCCCAAGTAGAGGGATAAAGGCTTGATGTTGTTATTATTGTTGTTGTGTGCTATAAAATTTAGTTTAAAATATATAGTCTATAATTTAAATCAATTTTAAAATAGCAAAATAAAGGGAATTTACGTGTTCTAAATAATTTTTTAAAAAATGAAAGGTTAATATACACATTGCAATGATATTTGAAGTAATAAATTAAATATTTGTAACTATTGCTTATGAGTTATCTATTGGAACAAAAGCAAAAGATAACAAAGTACAGTACATGTACTTGAATATTCTTAAATACAACAGCAACAACAATAAGTCATTATCCCACTACACTTGAAAATTATTAAACAAAGAAATCAAAAAAAAATTTAAGCATTGAAGTAAAGGAGTTTAAAGATTAAGTGACAAGATAGAACTTCTAAGATGAAGGTGGGGTACTTCTAATTTACAGTAATAATATTTGCTTCTTCCACATGATTTTCATTCAATCAATCATTATTGCATATTCATTTATAATTTATCACTATTAGAGAAAAGATTGATCATATTAAAATTAATGCCATCAAATTTTTGCAAAACTTCATTTATACAAATCTACTATAAAAATGTAATGAATAAAATGAAAAAAAAAGTGAATGAAATAAACTATATAAAAGTGATTGCATATACTTGTGACTTACGAAGTTTAACCCCTTGTTATAATATTTGGGGATGCTAAAGTACCCAAGAATGCATAAAAATACAAAATTTTAGAAAAAGAAATGGAAATGAATGTGATGTAGAACGAAGGGGGTTGGCCAAAAGAAGAGAAAAAGGGAAGGCATCCACATACGTTGAATGTGTCCACATACGATAAATGTGGACTTAAGAATTTCCAAACTTGAATTATTAAGATAAGGAAAGGGGAATAAAGGAGGGAGTTTAATGAGGCATTCAAAGCTTTCCTAAATTAATAAATTAAATTTGGAATGAAAGATTTCATCCAATTTAATTCAAAATTTAAATAGGCTATGAATTAGTAATTTTCCTAAAATAGAATTTATAAATTAGGCAACTATTCAAATTCAAATAGATTTGAATTTGATCATTAAGATAGTTACCTAAAATATGAAAACTAATTTAGAAAAGACTTGATGGCAAGTGGAGATGGGAGGAAACCAAGGGGAGGGCCGGCGGCTTGTGACTTGGCCGTGAGTGGTGGTGAGCTAAGACCGGTTTGATGGAAGTACGGAGAGGATGAAGATGGCAACTAGGAACAACAAGGAACAAAAACAAAGAAACAAAAGATAAAAGATAAAACCGCGAGACTTGGACTTTTTCGAAGACTAACGGGTGATACATTGCCCTTCTCCAAGGGACTTCAAGCCACGAGCCTGGACCCATCCTGCGGCTGGTGAAAACTTCGATTCCTTCCCATAGGAATCTCACAAAAATCCTCCAAAAAGAACACAAGTGTATAACACAAATTTTATTATAATTCCATCATAACTAATACAAGAGAGTGAGCCTCTATATATAGGCCTCAAAAGAAACTAAAAAACACATTTTGCCCCTTGGGTTATATAAGACAAGACTCTTAAATAAAAGGGCAAAAAGGAAAAATGAAAAATTGCAAAATTAAATCAAAATACAATTAATAAACTTAAATAAAACGGAGTGATCTCGGCCGTCGATCTTCGACTCTTCCTGTGAATATCGTCCATCGTCGAATGTCCTCATCATTCTCCCGGGGTGGAAAAGAGCTCGACTCCGTCGAGTTCGCATCCCGGACAATCATGCTCTGATACCAAACTGATGTAAAACGCGAGCAGCTAACCATGATTAAAATTATGAATTTTGAAAACCTTCCTAATTTAAAACTTTGCTAATATGGAAAGTTATAATTGCTTGATTTGAAACTGGAGGGAAAGAGGAAAGGGAAAAGGGGAAGGTGATTACGTGATTTGAAATTTGAATTTCAAATAGGTATGGAAAGGAAAATTATCCCTTTTATTAAGGATGAACTAAGGCCCCAAAAAGGGAGGAATTAATGGGAATTCAGTGGATTGGAGAAAGAGGGGAGGGGCAGAACTAGAGAGGGAGAGGAGAGAGGGCGTCCAGGTTCGTTGAATGTGGTGATTGATTTAAAATCTGAATTACATTTCATATTTGAGAATATTAGGGAAGTTTCCAAATGAGATTGAACTTATTTTAGGAAAGAATTTCAAATTTAAATTGATTTGAATTTGAAATTTGAATACTTTCCTAAATTAAGACATTGAATAAAAGGAAAGTCTTGAATAGGAATTTGAATTTGGAAGCAAAGGGGGATTGGGGAAAGAGTTCAGCCGACGGTTAGGCTAGGAATTAGGGTTAGGCTTAGGTGCCCGGCAGCTTTAAGAGGGAGAGAAGAATAAGCTCTGATACCAATTTCTGTCACACCCCAGTTTGACACACCCTCTACCACGAACTGGAGTATAACAGAGAAAGATGTCAACGAATCAAACTCCACACTTAACAACAAGAAGCATGTAATATACCTTATTAAACCTCAACATAATTAAAACAAATACAGAGCTCTACTAAAACTTTTAAAATTTATTCACATACCCAAAAGTCTTTACATCTAGCATTCAAATCTCGCTTTAGATCACTTGCACCCCAAAATGTACTTACATCAAAAGAACGGTCACCTCTTTTATTGTCCCAAGGGCTCCTTCCCCTTTCCTGCAGTACAACCACTGCTAATGAGCTTGGCTCAATGAAATACGCAAGCAAGTTATAAGAAATAAAAATGAACCATTAAGAAATATCATAACTATGCTAACATAATTAAAACACATATTGAAATGTCATATTGAGCCTAAAAGTGTCTAGCAGTATTATTTATTTTACCAAAACTATTCCACATCTTTAAATAAGTTATAGAATGGTTATAAGCTTTTGCACCATTCAACTTTTTAATTCAAGGTTGGGACTAATTTCCCAACTTTTAGAATGGAAGTTGTTCTCTCATTCAGGGTTGAGTCAAATTTCTCAACTTCTAGAATTAAGAGTGTAGGCTTACCTCATCAGTTTCGTCTTTACTTGTGCGGGCCTATCCCCCATATATAACTTATTTCACTTTTTATATAGTCATCCTTTTTAGAGCTAATGACATATGCTTTTGATGATAGAGTTGTGCTTTAGCTGCCCTTAAGTTACCCTTTAGCTTCCCTTTAGGTACCCTCTAACTGCCCTTTAGTTGCCCTTTAGGTGCGCTTTAGGTGCCCTTTAGGTGCATTATTTTTTTTTTCATATATGGATAATGTCAAATTATTTTATTAGCTTTTAATTTTAATTTTGATCCTTATAGTATAATTATCTGTATTCATGTAAAAGACATGTTATCATTTAAATGAGTTTGTTCTAAACACTTAAATAAAAGTATTAGCTGTAATAATACTTAGCATTAATTTAAATAAATGATTTAATTGCTAAAGCAAATAATCCATTTTCCTATTTACGGTTACTGTAGCATATCCACTTAGCTTGACATGCAATGTCTGATCTCTCTCATACTTCATCCAACGGATAGAATTAATGTATAGTGGCTTAGTGGGATTAATTATATAGTATTATAATAAAAAATGTATTTTTAGTGGAATTGTTATATTATTATATTAGCAACACCTGTAGCCATTCTTTCATTTTATTTTTCCTTCCCATTTAAGAGACGAAGCTCTGTAAGCCGTGGGAGAACGGGAGTTGAAAGAGGCGGGTTGTGTGTGGGAATTTCAAGCTTGGTAGCCGATTTATCATGTAATGAAATTGAGGTAGGAGTTTTAAGCTTTCAAAAATCTGAGATAGCAATTTCTGTAATCTTTGTGTTGAATTACAATTTTAGAATTTCTAAAATATAGCTGAAAGTGGTGGTTACTTAATTCAAGAATATGGAGAAATGAACTGGTACAGTGGTGACCAAAATTTGAAAAGGTGTGTTGTTGAATGAGAAAGTTTAGTGAAGGTTATTTACAAAAGGAAAAGAAGGTTGAGTCTAGGAGAACCAATTCCTCATGAGGTGAGATACCCAAACAAGGTTATAAGAATTAATAAATGTTTTATTATCGCAATACATCTTCATTATGTTTATGATAACATGTATTCTAGTTGATTTTGGTTATTTTGTATGAATATGGTTGTATATGTATGAAATTGTTTATGTAAAGGGTAATCTTTAGCAATGTGAATGATTTCGTAAGCATAAAAGGGTACATATTCATAAACTAGTGAAGTGCACCAAAAGCAACCCTAAAGGGCACAAAGCGCACACAAAGTGCACCAAAAGCGCACCTAAAGGGTAACTAAAGGGCATTTAGAGGGCACCTAAAGGGAAGCTAAAGGGTAACTTAAGGGCAGCTAAAGCACAACTCTATCATCAAAAACATATGTCATTAGCTCTAAAAAGGATGACTATATGAAAAGTGAAATAAGTTATATATGGGGGATAGGCCCGCACAAGTAAAGGCGAAAGACCTGATGAGGTAAGCCTACACTCTTAATTCTAGAAGTTGAGAAATTTGACTCAACCCTGAATGAGAGAACAACTTCCATTCTAAAAGTTGGGAAATTAGACCCAACCTTGAATTGGAAAGTTGAATGATGCAAAAGCTTATATCCATTCTATAACTTATTTAAAGATGTGGAATAATTTTGGTAAGATAAATAATACTGCTAGTGCTAGGAACTTTCAGGCTCAATATGACATTTCAATATGTGTTTTAATTATGTTAGCATAGTTATGGTATTTCTTAATGGTTCATTTTTATTTCTTATAACTTGCTTGCGTATTTCATTGAGCCAAGCTCATTAGCAGTGATTGTACTGCATGAAAGGGGAAGGAGCCCTTGGGACAATAAAAAGAGGTGACCGTTCTTTTGATGTAAGTACGTTTTGGAGTGCAAGAGATCTAAAGCGAGATCTGAATGCTAGATGTAAAGACTTTTGGGTATGTGAATGAATTTTAAAAGTTTTAGTAGAGCTCTGTATTTGTTTTAATTATGTTGAGGTTCAATAAGGTATATTACATGCTGTTGGAGAATTTTTGTATCCTCAAACGGATTGCATATTTTATAATCGGGCACGGCATAAGAATACGATATATTACCCCGGAGGATAAAAATATCATTTTCTTATAGGCTCAAAAATAAAATTTACAATTATTTAATAGAGATTCCCCCACTCAATGTTTGGTTGAGTGGGGTTTATTTATTTCTGGGGTACAGATATCCCATAGGGGGAAGCCCCTATGGTTAATTACATCCCAAGTTTGATTTGGGAAAACTTTTGATTAAACTAGTGGTTTTGCTTTTTTTTTTGAAGTCATTTAAATGTTGGCTAAAGTTTGATCTTTTGTTGTTTTAAAATCCATGAAAGTCTTGCTTAAAGGTTTTGGCCCTTTAGGAATTTCAAGGAGAAATTGATCAACTAAGGATTAGATTTTGGGGATGAAAGCCAAATGAAGTGAAGTAGGGATACTTGATTCTGAGATGAAACTCAGAGATGCCCAAACTATCCTATGTTGGGCTTTACATTTTAACAACCTAATTTTGGTTTAAGTTGATATTTTTATTAGAAGGTTGGGGCTTACATCCCAAAAACGCTTGTTGGAGGAATTGCCCGAAGGATGAGGACTTATAGGGTGATTTGGAATCAACCCTTGCCTCGGACCCTAAGACTAAGGTGAGGACTACTGATAGGTAGTGCCTCGAACCTAGATCTAACAAGTGCAAAGAGAGACTTACAAGCTACACCTCACAAGAGGCATAACCCGCCCGACCTCTGAATTTATTGTCCCGCCTGGAAGGGACTACCAGCTAAACTCCCCCTAATCGCTTTTAAAACCATGTTATTCGGTCTCAATGCAAATGTAGAGTGGTAGGGTTGTTTTTATTTAGAAGGTAGGGCTTATAGCTTGGCTTTGAGGCCAAGATGCCTATGGATGTGTGGTATGCAAATGCTGACTCACAAAAAGAGATATTTTTGTTATCTAGTCCTTAAGTGAAGGCTTGCTATATGCAACATGCTTGGGTTATGCATGATTATTTTCAATTTTGAAAACTTGGCTCCTTGAAGGGAGCCATGCAATTTTTCTTATTTGAAAGACATGGAGCCTAATTTGATTTTATTTTTAGATTGCTTACATGTTAAGGGGTAGAAAACTTAGTTTATCCTAAGAGCCTAACGTGATCAAGTCCAGGCCACACCCACAAAAACAAGAGAAGAAACCTAGGAAAGACATGCATTTCTATTGCGCACCCAGTAAACATTCCAACACATGCTCATATATAAATTAAGACAGAAATGTAGATAATGTCCCAGTTATTACAAACATGTTTGGCAGCTGAGTTGCCTGCCATTATACAACCCAGTTATATTTACAGACTCTACTTGTGGGGGTCTTCAAGCTTTAACCTTCGAGGAGGTCTTTGGGCTTCCTCTCCAAAATGGTACTTTCTCTTGATCTTTCTTACTTTCTGATCCAAACCCCACAAGTTTTACACCCTAGATCTAATCAAATACATGGTGTAAAAAGAAAAAGACTCAAATCTGCAAAAGAGAGTCAGGCGGCAGTTTACATAATAAGCATATAATCATCTCAAAATTGGCCTAACACTTAGAGTGCTAAGTGCTAGGCCCCTGCTTCTACCCTATTGGTCATGTCTCCTGGGGGGTTTTAAGTAACGCCTGCAAGCAAACAGCATTAATAAAATTATGACATTTACCCCCTTCTTGGACATGACCACCTGCACAGAAAAGCATTTATATTTCTATACTAACCACTTAAGGGCAAGTGCCCACACGCAGACAATCCAAGGGTAATCAAACCACAACATCAATCACATGCGCACACAAAGAAAAATCCTAATCCTAGCATGCCTAAGGGGCTGTGCACCTAAGTGTGTGAGGCTTGTGTAGCATGTCACACTAAGGGTCCTCCTAGAGTTTGGGTCTAAGAAAGGAGTGTCCAACATGTGGCTTTTGAGCCACTTGTTGAGGGAAATTCTCCTTAGCTTTTGGAGCTAAGAAGAAGAGATAGGAATCCGACATTTAGCTTTTGAGCTAAATGTTGGAGAGTTCTCTTTTAGCTTTTGGAGCCAAAGAGAGGAGAAATCTCCTATAACTTTGGGGTTGGAGGAGAATTGAGAGAAAATGCAACTTTTGGGTTGCAAATTCATGAAGGTCTTCGGACATTTTGATGTCCAAAGAGAGAATTGCCCCCTTCCAACTTGAGTTTAGAAGGGCACAGAGAAGTAGGACTTGAATCCTAAGCTTGGGGTGAAGTTACTTGTTGTTTTTGGTTCAACAAGTAAGATAATTTGGGACAAATTTGGATCACTCAATATAGGTTGAGTGAAAGTGGGCTTCATACAACTTTTGAGTTGTAGGAAAAGTGAAAGAACTCATGGCTTTGAGCTAAGGTAAGGAATTCCTTAAGACTTTTGGAGCCTACAGGAGTGAAAGAGGATTTGTAACTTTAAGGTTACAAATCAAGAAGGTGGTTCCTTGAATTTTTTTATTCAAGGAGGTGGAATTTTATTTCCTTAATTTGGGTTAAGAGAAATGAAGAGAATTTGATGGTTTCCTACAATCTAGATTTGTAAGAAAAGAAGTAGTCCAATGTGCAACCTAGAGATTGCAAATTGGAGGAATTCCTTTGGACATGTGGTGTCCAAAGAAAAGAAAGGTTTCATCCTCCAATTTTGGGTTGGAGGAGAAAAGGAGATGGGATGTTCACTCACCCAATTTGAGTCAATGAAATAAGAAAAATTCCTATAATCTTTTTTTGGATTGAGAAATAAGAGAAGGAAACATGCAACTTGTGAGTTGCAAATCCACAAATGTTCCTTAAACTTTTGATGTTCAAAGGAACAAATTCGCTTGCCTAATTTGAGGCTAGGCAAATGAAGGGGAATTGGGAGATTTCCTACAATTTAGAATTGTAGGAAAAGAAGTAGACCGAAGTGCAACTTAGCGGTTGCGAATTAGAGTGGTTTCTTTGAACACTTTGGTGTCCAAAGATGGGATTCATCCTCCTAATTTGGGTTTGGGAGCATGAGCACGGATTTAGATTCTCTCCTACAATCTTGGCTTGTAGGAAAAGAGAGAGAGAAATGCAACTTAAAAAGTTGCAAATCAAAGGGATCCTTTAAACATTTGGGCTCAAGGGAGATGAGTATATTCTCCTAATTTTGATTTTTTAGGAGGATAAGATGGTTTTCCTACAACTTTTGAGTTGTAGAAAAGGAGAAATCATGTGCAACTTATAAGTTGCAAGTTAGAGGAATTTCTTTGAGCATTTGGTGTTCAAAGAAAATGACACACATTCACTTGATTTAGGCTAAGTGAATGAAGAGATTTTCTACAATTTTGTTTTGGTAGAAAGAGGAAATAATGTGCAACTTGGAAGTTCCACATTCATGAGTGCCCTTGAACTTTTGGTATTCAAAGGGGAAACGAACATTCTCCTAGATTTGGGTTTAGGAAAATGAGAGGACTTTCTACAACCCTTAAGTTGTAGAAGAGAGAAGCAACAAGCAACATTTGGATTGCATGTTGAAAGGGATTCCTTGGACATTTGGTGTCCAAGGAGAGGTATTCATTTGCTTAATTAGTAACTAAGCAAATGATGAAGACTAGGATTTGAGTCTTATGTTTAAGGAATTACTTATTGATTTGTGTTCCAATAAATAGATGAGTATATAAGCTTCCTACAACTTTGGTGTTGAAGGAAGAAAATGCAACCTAGAGAGTTACAAAATTTCATAGGATGCCTTTGAATATTTGGTATTCAAAGAGGGGTGATCATTCACTTAATTTTGGGTTGAGTGAATGATGAGGAAAGACTAGGTTTTAGATTCTAAGCCTAAGCGGGGTGTTCAATTGCTGAACTTAGATTCGAACAATTGAGAGAAAGAACTTAGAATTTGGTTCTAAGTTCAACGATCCCATGTGATGGTAAGTAGAAGTTCAGGAAGAGCTTCAAACTATTATACATGGGGGGAGAAGTGGCATTTGTTTGTTGATTTTGCATTTCAACAAACAAAGAAGAGGAAGTAACCTAGGATTGCTCCTAGAATTAAAGGATTTATACAATGATATGTTTAAGGGCTTGAGGAGCCTTAAAATATCTTGCATGAGAAAAGATATGTTGGTTTCTTGTGTTCCAACAAATGGGTTGAGAGTTTAGAGTTTGGTTCCAAACTACAAAGATTCATGTGGGTTTACTTGAAGACTTGAGGGGCTTCAATTCACCTCACATGAGAGGATACTCGTTGGTTTTGGGATTCCAACAAGAGATGTAAGAAAACTTGGATTTTGGCTCCAAGTTTCAAGATTTTCATATAATGATAGGTTAGAATTTTAGAGAATTCCAAATCGTCATTTATGACGGGAGAAACGTTCATTTATTAACTTTATGTCTTAACAAATGAAAGAAGTAAACTTATGATTTGGTCATAAGTTTGGAAAAGTTCCTTTAAACATGTGGCGTTTAGAAAGAACAAAGAGAGGCGAACATTCTCCTAATTTTGAGTCTTAAGAGAATGGGTCGGTCTCCTACAACTTTTGGATTGTAGAAAGACAAAAAAAGAGATGCGACCTAGAGGTAGCAACATTGGGAGAGATCCTTTGAACATTTGGTGTTCAAATGGGTTTGTTCACTCACTTAATTTAGTTTGAGTGAAGGGGTGTATGAACCTAGAGTTGGGTTCTAAGGTCCAAGATTTTCATGTTGCGATATTATGGAATTTTGGGAGGTTCCAACTCATCACATATGAAAAGAGAGTCCACTAGAGTTTGAATGAATGTTTGGATTCATTTGGAGGGGAGAGAATTGATCTCCTACGATTTCTAAGGAGTCTTACGATTGGATTTGACACCATCTAAAAAACCTAGAAACGTGAATGTAGTTTGTATGTTTGAAGGGATGAATATATGCTAAGTTCAATTATCATTGCACTTGAGTCCCTTAATTTACAAATTTGACTAATCATGCTTAGGTAATTTCAATGCATGGAGTATGATCCATAGCCATTTGGATGTCATGGAATACACCACCTTTGCTTCAAGAAGCATTTGGAAATTAACTAAGCATGCTTATAAATTTGTAAATTTCGGATATAAGAGAAAAGCGAGCAAACAACCCTTAGCATATAAATGCATTTCAATCATTTCATCATAAACCCTCAATTTGGAAGTTTCAAAAAAATGGGATTAGATAATTCTAGGCATAGGCACTCATGGGCTTATGAAGGCCCATGTGACCTCAAAATCGTTTAGAATTAAATGAACCCATTTACTCTTCTTCCAAACCACTAGGATTAGGGTTGTTCTAAACAAGTGGCAATCATCATTCTAAGCAAAGTAAACTTGATGGAATGACTTGTCATGGATTTAGTTGGTTATGAATGTCGTGAGGTTTACAACATAAGTCTTTGGAGACTTGTAGTAAATCTTACGATGATTTGTATCAAAACTCCACCACAAGTTTCCACCAAATTTATTAAACATTGAACTTTAGCAAACATACATACCCTAAACATATGTCAATTTTGCCATAGCGCGTCGACTTAAGGAGCTTAACCTAGCATGCAACACTATAAAGAGAAGTTTACACCCTAACATTTGATTTCTAGGTCAAATAGAATGGTCTAACCTATAGTTCAAGCATAGGTAATGGAAGGGTTGCATGAATGCAAAGACATACAATTTAAAAGGTGTTGGATACCAATCCAACATCTTCATACGCATCAAAATCCTCTTCGGACCCTTACATAAGAGTCAACTAATGGAAATCGACCAATTTCCATAGCCTTTGCGAAGTGGACAGCCAACACAAAGGTTTTGGGGGCCAAAAATTAAAGTTTCTAAGGACCTCAGGCTTTGGATCGTCAACCACATTGCAATTGGCCTTGGGAGCCTTAAGGTTCCGCCTAAGTTTTAGTGGTATACCTTCCCCGGGTTGTCCAAGCGCTCCTATCCAAGTTCCAAGCTTTGTCCAAGCTCCGCTCCAAGCTCCAAGTCACTGTCCAAGGTATTCCGGACGTCGCCGCTGCTGTCCAAGCTACTCCGGAGGGTGGATTTGCTGTCCAAAGCACTTCCGACAGCAGTTTTCAGCATTTGACAGCTCTCGGAAGCTGTATGGCTGCTGTTTACACGCTCCAAACAGCAGATTTTGCTGTTCGACAGTCTCCCGGAGCTAATTTCGTCGTCGAGAAGTCGCCGGAGTTGAAAGAGAAGGGAGAAGAAGCATTCCTTTGCTGTTTGGAAGATTTAGAAGCCCTCCCTTGCTGTTTGGAAGTCTCCGACAGCTTTCTAACTCGCCTCGAGGTCGCCGGAGACGAAAAAGGAAGAGAGTAGGGACGTTCTTCCACAAAAAGTGCCACACCAGCCCAAATCCAGACGGAATTGGGGCTTTGGACCGAACCTAAGGTCGGCAGCTTCGAGAGATCGGGCAGGTGAGTGAGACGAAGCTCTCAGGAGGTCCGGCCGACCGTCCAGGTGGAGTCGGACGCGGGTTCCGCGCGGTCTAGAGGTCGCAAACAGGGAGAGAACGCGCGTTGGAGCTCCTGTTTCGCTGATCCCTATCTCTCACTCTCGCCTTTTTTTGTCGGGACGAAACGCAGGAGGGGGAGCCGAATGAGACTCCCCATTCCATTTTGTTTACTTAGGGACGCAAGCACCGAGCAGATAGCCGCCCGTTCCGTCCCATCTCCCTGCCTCGTTCCGTGTAACGAGGGAAAATCTACTTGAGTAGATTTTGGCTGCTCACTTGAAGTGAAATTGAGTGGAATTTGAGAAGAGATCTCAACCCTTGATTTCATATTTTGATTTGAGAACCAAATTCAGCCCAAATTGATTGATTTGGGTTGAAATTGAGTTTGAATCGAACTCGAATTGGATCGATTTGGGTCCGATCGAGTTAATTTCATGAAATTAAACTCAAATCGGTGTCGAATTGTGTCGAAATAGGCTCGGCGACGCTCGACGAGGTTTGATTTGGATTGATTTGATCTAAATTAAATTAAATTTGATTTAATTTAATTTAATTAAATCGAGGCTCAATTCGGATTAATTTCACCTCGACGATGATCAATTGAGTTGATCGAGCGCGATCGAGCTTTGTCGGGCTCGATCGGGGTCGAGTCGATGCAAAAATATTCGTCAACACATGCTTCCTGTTGTTAAGTGTTGAGTTTGATACGTTGAAATCTTTCTCTGTTATACTCCAGTTCGCGGTAGAGGGTGTGTCAAACTGGGGTGTGACATAGAGGGATTAGATAAGGGACTTTATAACTTGCCTAATCAAAGCTATTTAATTGATGAGAACAAATTAAATCAAATCTAATTAGAAATTTAATTAGACCTAATTTAAACAACTTTCCTAAAATAAGAATCCTAACTTAGGAAACAAATTCAAATTCAAATTCAAATTAATTTGAATTTTGAATTCAAATTCATTACCAAATTAAGATGTATATAATATGAAGGTTTTGAATACAAGATGAAATTGTGGGAGTCAATGGAGGAAAGAAAGCCGGTAGCTATGGAGGTAAGGTAGGGTGTAGCCGGCGAGTAGGGTGGAAGAAATTGCTTGGCCGGTGGGTTGTGGTGGAGTGGCCAACGGTTGGAGGTGGGGAAAGAAAGGGTTGTGATGTTCGGATTAGAGAGGGGGTGGAGGGAAGAGAAACAAAAACAAAGAAACAAAAGATAAAATCGTGAGCTCGGACACTTCCTGCAGCTGACGGGTGATGCATCGCCCTTTATCAAGGGACTTCAAGCCACGAGCCCGGATCCATCCAGAGGCTGGTGGAAACTACGATTCCCTCCCATAGAAATCTCACCCAAGTTCTCTCCAAAGAACACAAGTGCAAACCTTTTTTTTTAATAATCCATCATACTTAATACAAGAGAACGGGCCTCTATATATAGGTCTCAAAATAAACTAACAGACATTTGTCCCCAAGGCTTACATAAAACAAGACTCTTAAATAAAGGGGTAAAAAGGAAAAATTGCAAAATTAAATCAAAATACAATTAATAAACTAAAATAAAACGGAGTGATCTCAGCCGTCGGTCTTTGACTCTTCCTGTGAATATCGTCCATCGTCGGATGTCCGCATCAGAATGTATCTTAAATGGTAAAATATGGCTAGTGCTCCTATGACATATAATTTATGAAAATAACACATTTAAGATATGATAAAATATACACTTATGTTATGGAATGTTTTAAAATCCTTTTGATGGTCATCTTTGAATAGAATGATGGTTATCTTGTGTGCATCGTGACATGTAGCTTAAAATGATGGTAAAGCCCAAAAACAAACCCTCTGGTAAGGGTGATGCGAAAATGGAGTCAATACACATCGCCCTGCATCATAGGTGCGTTGCAGAAAAACTGATGCCAAAATTTTCAGAAAATTGAGCTTGCACAAATCTATATACAAAAATAAGTTACTAGAAAATGAATGCAACAAATAATAAAAATTAGAAAAATAGTTACATATAAAGTATAAAGAGAACAAAATTCAAATTTCGGACCAGCTACAAGAAATAAAATACATTATTTTAAATCCATAACAAAAAACTCAATCATAACGATCACCACTAGTTCCGCACTACATATACGCAAGTGGGAAAAAGGTATATTAAAACTCAAAATGAAACTTCATGAACACATATAAGAAGCCCTAGGATGAAACAACTCATAGCTTCCGACAATGATCCTTCAATCGGATTGAGTCATCTACCTCCTTTGACTAAGTAGACAAAAGTTAATGATAACTTGGGACGACGAAACTTAAAGATCTTGATCGGGTTCATCATCATTCCCCACACCATCCGTTTTAAGCTAAATACAATGAATTTTCTTCAATCCTAAAGCCCAAAAATTACAACTACTATAAAATAAATATTTAGCACCTATCAACTAGCATTAATCTAAAGCTCTCACTCATTATTGGGAGGGTAATTAATCATAGCTGTTTGCACCTAGCAAAAACCTAAAAATTAGATCACAAAATGCTCGCAAAGGGAGAACAAAATATCTATATAGTGTCTTATCTACAATTTAATATCTTCTGAAAATTTTACTCAAAACAAACCCCTTAGAAGAGTTGGGCACGCACAAAATTTTTGGTTTTCTCACTCTACTCTTCCTAGCATTGTAGCACATCAATCTCAACATATGCATTTATACATGCTCAACTTGCTTATGAGTGACTTATGCTCAATACTTGAATCCATGTAATAATATTGATCTAGTTGCAATTTCATAAGTTTTTTATCATAAAACAATTAATTACAAAATGAATGACAAAAAGAGTATGAAAAAGAAATTAACACAGCAAATAAACTTTAATTACTTTGCAGTTTCAAAATCAGAACTCACTGACCTGTGAAGCAAATGCATTAAAGCTCACAATTGGTCCAGCAATATAAAGTGGAGCATATAGTAAGTAGGCAATATATGTTATGAATGAGTATTGGCGAGAGTGAAGTCCTCTTTCCTGAGAAAGACAATAAATGCATCAAGTTCAAGTAATAAACATAGCAGATGTAGGATAGCATTGATGAAAATAAGCCACAGAACAAAACGACTTCAAGTTAATGCAGATAGAGCTAGCACGCACTTTATAAATCTATGAATAAGCACTACTAAGAATCAACCATTTATTTCTCAATTTATCCACTAGTCTCAATAAAATATCTAGGCATATGACTGTTTAGAAATAGAAAATATACAGGTTCAATGAAAAAAAGACTAGTCCCAAGATAGCCCGCAACCCAAAGTTTTATGACCTAAAAGATCTCTGTGAAAACTGATTCTTTCCAAGCTATAGCTTACAGCCTTATAAATCTATAAATCTATAAATCAGAAACGGTTGATTTCAGGTCAGCTTGGTTTCTAGTACTTTCTAGAACAAACTAAATAGTCGGTCATAAATAAATAAAATTTGCTCGGGATACTCAGGAAAGAAAATATTGAAAAATATTATTCGTGCGGCTCATTTGGGCTAGTTAGTTGGAAGGTTTGACTACCAACCAAAAGATTTTGGATTTGTGTCTTACGTATGTGATGTGTGTGTGAGTTTGTCTTAATTAGCCTAAATCTCCCCAAAAAATTTTATTATTCCATTTGTGACTTATACTGAGAAGCAGAACAACTGATTGTCATGCCAAGTAGAAAAGCCTACTTATTCAGCATGTCTTATGCTTGAATTGCCGCTTCTAATAAGCAAGCTCGGAATAATTTATAAACTACACCAAACCAAGCACAATATGCCTCATATCAATTCTGTTGCTTTAGGTGATTTCATGCCTTTATACCCATCTATGCTTTAATTGGAAACATGTCAACTAAAATTGGACTATAAGTGATAAAAGTCATGACCATGCACCTAAAACTTTGAATAAGCACCAAAGTACAACAAGGTGGAAGGTGGCAAGTCTGACCACCTACAAACATAATGGCACAATTTAAAAGGAGAAACAGGAAAATATATGGAAAAGAATCATTAATATTCTTTGAAATCCAGAAAATCAAATCTTCCTATATTTTTTTATAAAAAAAAAAGTAATTTCGGTGACATCTTTCTTTTTCAACGATGCTAAGGCTGCTTTCTCTACAATGCCAATTATTTGTTTGAACTGCCCACTTTTTGTGTTCTTATCCATAGCTGACAAAAGCTATAAAATAAATTTGAGGCTCCATTTTTTTTCTGCAACCAATTCAGAAAGAAAATGCACAGAAAATCTCGCTTCACTTATATATATACACACCAGCACCACTTTCAAAAGTTTGGCTCTTTGAGTATATCATTATGTTTTCTTTTCCTTGTATTACATTCTTCAAAGTTTAGTCTGGCCTCTTCATGGATGTTTTTGAAACCATGTGGTCGTTGGCATGCTGTTGATTGGAATGAAGCAAAGTTAATAAATACAAA
This sequence comes from Dendrobium nobile, assembly GCA_022539455.1. Classification (NCBI taxonomy): domain Eukaryota; kingdom Viridiplantae; phylum Streptophyta; class Magnoliopsida; order Asparagales; family Orchidaceae; genus Dendrobium; species Dendrobium nobile. Next base: position 71,522,502 of record CM039735.1, on the reverse strand, counting down.
ATGAACATTAAGGTGCATTCATACCCAACTAGATGTAACATTATGGGAACTATACATGCAAACCATAGTTGTGTAAGCAAATTCCATTTGTGTTTGATCTTAGTTCATGGGATACACTTAAGGGTGTAAGTGATCTGAGTCGGCTCTAGCTCGACTCATTAGCAAGCTCATGAGTCGAGTTTATCAAGCCACACATTCAAGCTCGAGTCTATACTCGAACTCGTATATTAAACGAGATTGAGCTCAACCAAGCTCGGATTGTAAGCTCGTTGAGCTACTCTATTAACTTAAATATATTTAAAATTAATTTAAATTAGTATTATACAATAAAAATAAAAACTCTAAAAAAATTTAGTTAAATGACTCATTATTTCTAAATTATGGCTTAATTTTATATTAAAAATAAAAATTCTAAAAAATTTTGAAAATTTTAATTTAAAACTAAGAAATCACGCTCAACAAATGAGTCAAGCTCGAGCTTTCCAAATATGCTCGATCAATCAAGCCAAGCTCGAGCCTATAAAATTTTTAAAGAACAAAGCTCGAGCTTAATAAAAGAGCATGAGTTGAGCTCGAGCTCAATAAGAACTAAACAAGCTTGGCTAGATTAGGCAGATACTCGACTCGACTCGCTACCTATGATGCACCAACACTTCTCCTAAAAAATGCGTGTAGTGTCCGACAGGACACGTGTCCGACACTCCTCCGACAAGTATCGGACACGCCAAAAATGTGTCAGATTAAAAAAAAATATTAAATACAAATTTGACAAGTCTGTCTGGCACGCGTATCTTAAATATTTTATGATTTTTTAAATATAATTTATTGTATTTAAAATTTGCACTTATTTAAAATTTAAAAAAAAAACTAATTTTTTTATTTCCTATCCACAACATCAAAGAAATCGCCCGCACTTAATACCCCATTCATCAAATATTCTTATTTTTATTTCTCTTTGGCAGTGAAGGCATTTTCATCTCCTCTCTCAATGACTGATGAATGACATCGACGCTCGACATATTAATCATTATAAGCACAAATTTTAGTTAAATGACTCATTATTTCTAAATTACTTTTAAAATTATATTTATTTAATTTTATATACTATTTTTCAAATATAAAAACTATAATACCGTGTCCAACCCATGTCCGTGTCCTATATTTTCAATAATTGGCGTGTCCCGTGTCCGTGCAGCCGTGTCCGTGTCTGTGCATCATAGCTCGTTACACCCGTAGCTACGCTTTTTCTTGGATAAGCATTAAAAAAAACTTTATTGAGTGAGCTATAATATAAACTTAACCAATCATTGAAATATAAAATCTTATCTAAGGAAATAATCTAATTCAAAGTTATATGCTTTAGATTGAAGCAATTTGACATGTTTAAAATAAGAAATTAACATTTCAATTATTCAAATCTGCAAACTCAAATATAAAAATTATTTCATCCTTAGCTCTATACAATAGAGAAGCAATAAGATATGTTTGTTTTATTGATGCATTTTTTATCTCCATTATACATGTCTAAATCAAATCACCGGTGTCCTATCTCCAACAAACACTACCCCTATGACCCTTTAAATAATCGTTTCTCAAAATATTCTTTCATATTTTGTCATAGATTCATCTTAATATTCATACTTCAATTACACTCGATTTGCCTATCAATGACTTCTTTGTTGTCCAACCCTCAAAATCAAATAATATAGCTCGCCTAATTGTAATATTACGACCTTTGCCTTCAAATATCTATGATATTCTATTGCTCCATAGTCAATCTAATAAGCTTCACCATTTTAACCACCAACATTAACAATATAAGTAATATCCTAATTCTTCTACGTAATATAACTAAGATACTTACATAGCCACTAAAGAAATTAAAAAAAAAATCCATTTCCGAAATGTTTTCATGCCTCACAAGTGGACACACTAACAAAGATAACTTTAACATAAAAAGAAGAATTAACTTGCGTCTATTAATCTGCAACAATCTCTTTTCTTTTTCCTGTAACAACAATCAATAAGAAAATATTGATGAGCTATGAGGCTCAGTAAGCTTAATTTTAAAATTAGGTATTAGAGAAAATACATAACTATAATTTTATATTCTAATAATATTGAGTAATAATTATTTATATCATACCAACTAAAATTATATATCATATACTCGATCATTATTCTGTTAATCCTAAGCTCTTTAATGTTCTAAAAATTTTCCATATTTTTCTTACATTTTAAATCCCTCACCGAATAGAATTACATCATCTATAAAAACAATACACCAAAATACCTCACTTTGAATAACCTTCACAAAAATTCACGTAGCTAACACCAAAGAGATCTATGTAGATCATTAATTTAATCCAACTGTGATGAGAATTATTTCATCATTCTATATTTATTTTAGTACTAGTCAATATTTTATTATACATATTATTTATAACTTCAACATACCTATGGCATATAAATTTTCCCTAATGAACAACAAATCAAATACTGTGCTACTCTATCAAAAACATTCTTAAAATGAATTTAAAACATTTGATGATCCTTCCATTGCTCTCTTGCTTTCAATTAATTGTTTTAGCACAAAAAAACCACAAGCATAGTGTACCTTCCAGCTAAAACTAATCTGATTTGCTAATATGGGCACAACTTTCAAAGTCTATATGCTCCATTACTCTCTCCGTAATTATATTATATGGATCAAAAGTATAACTTTTCTAAAATTAAACAATCCTAATACCTCACTTGTTCTTAAATAGCAGCACAAAATGCATCTTCTTCAATCATTTGGCATACTCTTTCCCATCAAAATTCCAATGAATTTTTTTACAAACCAAATTACTATAATAACATTCATAACTCTCCAAGTCTCAATTGAAACTAAAGCATTACTTAATGCATACTGTACAAACCTAACTGCAATTCACATTTTGAGCACAATCTATAACATATTTCATCATTATGTTCTTCAAATAAATATTTCCTAAATAAAACTCCTTTAATAATTTCTAAAAGTAGAGTTCAGCATATATTTCATATCTCCATCTTTAGCAAAGATCTTATTATATTTTCTTTTAATGCATCTAACATGACCAATATCTTTAGGGTATTTATCTTTTGCCTTGGCCATTATATTTCTCTTTTCTCTTTCCTATGTCCATAGCCAATTGTATGAATCATAAAAAAAAAAAAAAAAAACTTTTATTTAGCTTGCTATCCTCTTGCCAAAACCAATAGATTTTTTTAGCAAAAAATAACAAAAGATTTGATAAGAAAGTCAAAATGATGAAATAATCGTTAAGTCAAGCACTTCTGTCAAGCAGATTCCCTTGAGTAAATGGTCAAAAGATCAGCATGTGATTTCAACTAAAACCAATTTGTCAGTTTGTCAATTATGAAAATACTTAATTGACAGTGTTGAAAATACTTGAATGCCAATTTGTTTAAGACAGTCTTGTAGAAGGAATTATGAAAATAGTTTAAGCTAAAACAGGAACCTCAATAATATTTCCGCCAAAAACCCTCAAGCAGAAACCAAAATGAAGCATAAGTTCAGATTCTATTTAAACGTTATTTGTTTCATCTTTTTACCTGCTTTGCAATGGCATAAGCTGCATGATGCAAGCAAAAGTAAGCAAAAAATTAGGAGAGCCCTAATTTTTTTGCTAGAAAAATATGACCTTACTAGGATAAAGAAATTACAAGAAATAGACAAAATACAACTTTACTATTATAAAAGGACTTACAAACGACACATACTAATGACGCATACAAACTTTGACATAAAATCCTAAACTTGCATTCCTTGAGACGAAAGATACTGATGGCGTCGATCTTGCGGAGAGAAGAAGGGATAAGAGGCCGAGAATAAAGAGGAGAAGCTCACAGGCTTTCCTAGAATGAAGAAGAAGAAATGTACAAAGCTCTCAAGCTTTTCCAAAAACCCCCAGGCTTACTCCAAAAATTGCATTTTTCACCACCTTTAACCATCCAAAACAACTTCTATATATAGGCAAAAGAAGGCAGTTAAATAGCCCCTAAAAATATTAATTAAGCCTATAAGATTTAGGGAAATGAAAGGCCAATAGCCACCATCATCAGCCCCCAAACGATACAGCAAAACAGAGAAGAAAAGCCACGGAAACCAAGCAGAAAAGCCGCAAGAACCAAGCAGCGAGCCCATGGAACCAAGCAGCCAACTAAGGGAACCAAAGGGACAAGCCAAGGGAACCAAAGAGATAATGCACGGGAAAACAGTCAACCACGGGAAACCAAGGGATAAGACACGGGAAAATAGCCAGCCATGGGAAACCAAGGGACAAGGCAGGGAAAACAGCCAGCACAAGAAAACGAATAGACAAAGGGGAGGAGAAGAGGCAAGGCACGGGAAACCAAAAGCCAAGAGGAAATATGGGGAAGAGAAAGGGCCAACTCCAAATAATAATGAGCTACCTTTTTAGTTCAATAAATGAACTAAAAATAGCTCATAATGAGCTAAATTTCAGCTCAAAGAATTAATGAGCTAGCAAGTCCAAGAGAAGTCAAAACCCAAAATTTAGGATTTGGTTTGACCCCCCCCCCCCCCCCCCCCCCCCCGCCTACATCACTACGACAAAGAAAGCGCATTTTATTTGATCTAAAAAAATTTTGGATAGCTTTTCAAACAATTTATTTCAGACAAGTTATTTTCACAATAGATGATGAATTAGTTTCTATCAAGTTGTGGCTTAAAAACTAAATAAGCAGAAACCAATCAATCAAGGCAGTAACTACTCCAGATATCGTAGGCATGCAAAACTTTTGTAGTCATCCAAAAGTCCCAAGCTGGCCGTAAAGATGAGAATCTTGAAAGGAATATATAAAGTTAGCAAATTGAAGAGCGCATCAAAAGGTTGAGGCTACCCATTTAACTCATGAGCATCACTCGTCAAAGGCTCATATTTCCCAAGCTAAATGGATATGGCATTCTAAAGGTCAAACCTAAACCTACTAGGGATGTCCTATAAGCTTGATAGTCCACTGGCAATGACCATCAAAGCCTCTCGCAACAATGCATCTGAACTAGCAGTTACAACCATTGTTTCCACAATCAACCAATTATATTGAAGACGGAAGACAATGGATACTACCATTGAAAGCAAGCAGCGACCACCACCAACCGAGACTTATGATACCCTTAACAAGCACTATGGCCAGAGACCACAATTTTTTATTATTGACGACAGGTGTCATAACTGACAAGGGCTACAACAACCGTACTGCATAATATTTTGTCCAAGTTGACAATATTTTAAGTTTGTGTCTAACTAGCATTTAAGCTTCTAATCTCAAAGGGATAAAATGCATTGTGTGATAAAAAAATCTAAACGGGCCATAATGGACTATCCAACAGTCATTTGTAAATCAAGGCTAACCCAAACCCATTATGGCCATTTCAAGGATTACTTAATGGGTTTAAAGACAGCCCTTAATAGCATATTTGACAGACCTACTTGAAGATAATATCTATCCAAAAATCTATCCAATAATAAGTAAAAATCACCTACAAGTTCAAGAAAAAAATATTGTTCAATCAAAGAAGGAGAAGCTGGTATTAAGTTTAAAAATAGTATCAATGATTCGTATAACAATTATTGGTGAAAAGGATGTTTGAATCTCTTTCAAAAAATGTTAGTGCTGACCTAAGTGATAGAAGCACAAGATTAGAAAGAATATATGTATGGGCTGTATGATTGCCTGCAAAAGGAGTGTAAAGTATTCCAAAAACAGGGGTTTTGAAAATATTGAAGTTTGGTTTGAAGTATAACAAATGCAGCGTAAAATTTTAATGCATTCGAAATACACTATCTAGTTCATTACGTGTATTTGGAATACCTCCGATTTGGGCGAGTTCCAAATACACCGGAAATTCATGGCAATTGATGACGCTACCAACCGCCACATCGGTTGCCTCCAGGCACCCACTACCGCCAGTCACCTGCCACCAACCACACTGCCGCCAATGCCAGCCACTGATCACTACCTTTTTGCACTTAACATTACATTCATTTTATTTCAAATCAAACAAAAAATAATAATTTCATGCATTTCTTTTACAATCATTCAAACAACTCCAAAATATTCTTTTTACACTGCATTCCTTTTTCAGACAACCAAACAGCCCCTTATCTAAATGTGTTTTCTATTGTGTTTTATAATGCCATCATATAATGCATTGCAAGAATATACTCCTCCACTTTGAGTTTTGACAGTTTTTCCTGTCAACATTAATTCCATAAGCACCAAAAACCCAACATGGACCAACCGGAGATCAAACCACAAGGTCATGCAAAATACTAAGCAAACAAAAGAAAACCTCTAACCTGAAGAAAGTGGTAGCACGCCTTTCCAGAAGAACAAATAGAACAACATACTATGTGTTTCTGAATCCAAAAAACATGGTTAGATATAAGAAAATAATAATGAATTCTCATGGTCAAAGAATCAATACGGTACAAAGAAAACCATAGTTATACTAGTAATCATCAAATTATGCAATTCAACAAACATGAAAGACAATTCTAAATAAATTCAAAACACGGATAAGAAAATAAAAAAATAGAGTGAACAAGAGTAGAAAGAAGATCTACATATATGCAAGCTAACTGATAAAAAAATAAATAATGCAAGCCTAGGTTTTCTATCCAGAAGTAAGCTTTCGATATAAAACCCAATTCATCATTTAAATAAATAGAACAAAAACATATATTTAAGAGAATGAGTGTGATCAGTGCATGGAAACAATAAACTGCAACTCTACGGATGACTTGGATATCCGTTCATTTACACAAACTTACCACTTAATATAGCAGATAAAGTCTATCCATGATTTGAATACATGATGTCCAGGGCAGGATAAGGGAAATCATACCATTGTAACCAAATGGTCCAAATCCAACCTAAATAATATTTTTAGGTTTAAAAGTTGTACATAAAAATATCAAAGTGAGAGAATTCTTTCAACCTTTACAAGGAGATAATAATCATATCAAGAAAAATTGAACCCAATGTAATAAAGTTTCTAGAAAAATGCAGGGTGAAAGGCTATTAAAATTTAAACATTTTAAACACAGGAAAAAGCTACTAAAATAAAAACCGTGTAGTGCCATTATAAAGAATATTATGGAAGATTGTTGACCTTTGTATAAAGAAACAAAAAGAGTAAAAAATCATCAGCATATCAGTAGACCGTCGGATCCACGAAATGGTGCCGAAATCCCGCTGCAAACGGCGCCGCTCCAGTCAATTTCCCGCGATTCCTGCTCAAATTCCGCTCGAGGAGGTTCATTCGCATCGTTAAATAGCCACCCGAACAGAGCCTTCGATTGCTCTTCTCCCACAAACCTCCACGCGAAACCACTGCTCTGCCTGATCCCCATCCAGCCGCAGGTTCCGACAACCTCAATCTCGTAGCCTCTTGCTGCCGACTCCACTTGAGCCCTCTCGGCCTCTTCCAAACCTCACAAAACGAAAGAGAGAGAGAGAGAGAGAGAGAGAGAGAGAGAGAGGAACCTTTCTTCTTCCTTTGCCGAATCTCCTCCCTGTGCCTCTTTCTCCTAGCCCGATCCTCCTCTCCAATCCACGGCCAAGCTCCGAGCTCCCCATTGCCGCCCGACTCCGCCCATTCCACGACTTCTCCTTCCTGTTGGATCGGGAAACACGGCACCTTGATCAGAAGCTACAACTGGAGCTCACTGGCCGTGAGATTAACTCTCTATGTCGCGCCCTCTTTGGCCAAATCCTGTTCCCGAGCAGCCCTTTGGGCTATTTTTCCTTTTTTTTTATTATTTCATTTTATTTATTATTATTATTATTAATTAGTGTTAATTATAAACTAATTATAATAATTAACTAAACTTAATTAAAGTTAATTACGTTAATTATAATTAATATTTGATTAATCATATTTAATCAGCATTAATAATAATTATTAATTAATTAACTATATATTAATTATAATTAATAGTTTTATAATTATAATTAATTAATTATTATTATTAACCTAATCATAATTAATTTACTTTAATTATGATTAATTATCTTTAGTTATGATTAATTATTAATTAACTATATATTAATTATAATTAATTAAGTAAGTTTAATTATAATTAATTCTAATTAGTTATTACTAATAATAAATAATTATAATAAAAGAAGGAGAAAGAAAATGAAATTTCCTCTCTTACCTCGGCATGCGTGTCGGGCCGGGAAACCGCCTATACACGCTTTTCTCTAGCGTGGTGCAATGTTTAAAATTGCAAATTCGGGTATTGAGACGTTTTTCATTCGTGAGGCGAGGCGTAAGCCTCAAGGCGTTTTAAGGCGTAAGCCTCAAAGTCAAAAGATTGCGTAAACATAAAATGTTAAATTTTTTATATACTAATGAGTGAATAATATAAAACATAAAAAAACATAAGATATTATTCACTCATTAGTATATAATAAACCAATAATAAGATAACATGAAATATAGTTCAACTCAAAATTCTATCTTTCCCAAATCCCAGTATTCTTTTCATTAACATATAATTTCAATTTCCAAAAATAAATAGCAATGACATATCAAATAAGAACTCATAAGTCATCAGCACTGTCATAACTAAGGGGTTATTCATTTGAATCATCATTATGATGAACTGCTCTCTCCCCTTCCTCCTCTCCTATATAGTCCAATGTCGGGCATTTACTTCAAGATTTAAGTAAGTTTTAATATATATAGCATGAGGCGTAAGCCTCATGCTAGTGAGGCGAGGCGGGCCTCAACCAAGTTGAGGCGCAAGCCTCATAAAAAAAACTCGAGGCGTAAGCATCGAGGCATTTTTTAATGGAATTGCGCAAAGGCGGGCCTCAAAGCGAGCCTCATATTGCACAATTTTAAACCATGGCGTGGTGGGAAGGGAACCCGGCGTGACACCTACGACGAGATAGGCGAGCAACCCCTCGGCCTCTAAAATCCTGTTTTCGGCATTCGTGGCACACAGGAAAACCGCCTATACACGCTTTTCTCTAGCGTTGTGGGATGGGAACCCGGTGCGACACCTACGGCGAGACCGGGATATTCATAAGTACCCGCTTACGGGGAAAAAACTGCTTTTCTTTTGCAACAGGTATCGAAGACCCATACACGCCTTTCTCTGGCGTGGTGGGCGCAAAGACTTTATATGGCCGCGGTGTCCTCGTAAGAGGGCACCTACCGTACACGCTTTTCTCTAGCGTGGCGGGAGGCCCAGTTTTCCATAATTTTCCTCTAAACGGGGGAGAATCCGGGAGGCTACCGAAATTTTGGTGAATACACGACCGCACTTGGAACCTGTTTTGAACTCAAAAGGAACAAATACAAAGAACTTTGACTTGAGATTGTAGTTTGGGACAACTACAAAGAACTTGAACTCACATTTGAACCTGAATGGAACTTGCAATTTTGACTACAGGGAATCGGACTTCAATGCAATAAATACACTGTAAATTTAAATGTAAAAATTCTAAGTGGTGGCTCAAAACTTGCAACGAACATCAACTTTTTATGCAAGCAAAGAATTCATGTGAACTACAAAAAAGACTTGAATCAAATGTGAACTTGAGTGAACTCAAACCTTAAAAGAATTGCAAAATTCTTGAACTTCAATTGAAATTCGAACAAAGACTTTAAAAAAAATTTTGGACAGTAGGGGACTATGCTTGAACTTGAAAGTGATACAAGGGACCTTGAACCATTTGGACTCATACTAACAGAGGATTCATATTGAAGCTTCACCAGGCTTGGACTTGGACTTGGACAAGATTTGTGGACTCAAACGGAACATTAAATGAACTAAATCATACTCAAATCGATCATAAAATAAACGCCACGCCACCAGATCTGCAACATTTGTACAAGCAGATAGAAGGCGTTTACAAATACTTTCAAAGTACCCCCACACGTGCACAATAGTTTGTATACACATGAGTACACTAAAAGGGGTAAAAGCAATCATGAAACTCACATGGGTCCCGGCGAGCGTGTTATTGGTACACACGTGACGTCTAGGGATGCTGCACGGGTTATTAAATTTAAACCCGATCCTCCTTAATAGGTAAAAAGGAGTCGACAGTGTATAATTATAAAATGCCCCCAAACAACCGCATGGGCCTCGGCGAGCGTGTTATTGGTACACACGTGACGTCTAGGGATGCTGCGCTGGTCAATAAGTGAATTCAAGTTCAAACCTGATCCTTCTATACGAGTCAATAGAAGTCGACAGGGTTCGAACAATCAAACAAATATACGATAATGGTGACCAGAATATTTGTTTTAATAAATTCATATTAGGCCTTCAAAAGTCTATAGCAATACAAATTCACTAATAAGGGCATAAAACATACGAAATCCGATCCTCTATCGATAATTCGATAGAGTCGACAAGATTCAATCAATAAAAGAAAAATGGCCCCGAACACCCCGATGATGGCGTGTTGAATGCAGATCTCAACCGGAGGGATTCCCAAATATTTTCAAATGTCTCCCAAATATCTAAAGTTCATTTAAAATATTCCAAAGCTCCACCCAAAATACCCACAAAAATTCAAAACTCCACAAAAATCCCAAAATCCCAAAAATATTTAAAAATGAAACTATCCATCCCAACACTTAAAGCAAAGCCCATCAACCCTCCGCAATAGGCTGCCTGGGTGGACAAATTCAAATTTACTTCAGCTCACAAAGAGTCAAATGTCTAGTCGAAAATATCATTAGGATCTATTCTCAAACAATCTCCTGACAGTAAGGACATGGTACGTGTCCTCTGACCGGCGGTTTGCCGCCAAATGGCACCACAGGATAAAAAGTTAGGGCCCGGGGCCCTCTGAACCGAGTGGTTTTGCCGCCAAATGACACCACGAAATACCAGTTATGGCCAGAGCCAATACGCTCCTTAGTGGTATCAAATTCTTGAGATATGAATCAATAGGATATGATCGATAGGGCACAAAGCCCTCTGTTAGCTAAGGTGGATTCAAATTTGTCCCCTTAGACAAATATTCATCTCAGGTCTACAAGGTCCCCTTGGACAAAGCAACCCATGGTTGCCGACAAGGATCCTTCTGTCAGGTTAGGTCGACTACCTCCTCTAACTAAGTAGACCAGGTACCACGATGGCCAGGGATGACGGAACCATGGGATCTTGATCGGGTCTATCATCCATTCCCCCATCATACGCTTTAAGTGCAAGATGGTGAAATTTCTATTTTAAATATCAAAAAAACCTTCCCAAATACCCAAATCCAGACACAATTCTCAAATCCAAATTTATGCTGCTACTATATGCCAGATAACATGTATTCTCTACGTATCTGATCGACGACTAGCCTTAATCGAAAGTTCTCTCCCGTGATCGGGAGGGGTAATTAATTATAGGGGCTTGCGCCTATAGGAAACCAGAACTCAGATCATAAAGTCCTCGCAAAATGAGGACAAAATCTCTGGGTAGTGTCTTATCTACAAACCCATCTACCTTCCAAAATTTACCCCGGAACTTATTCCGTTAAAACTCCCTGGCCAAAACAAAAAGCACGATCAGTGCAGGCGGAGGCCGGGGCCGAATTTTCGGAACCCACAAAGATTTTGAAGTTTAACAATGAATATATGTTTTGAAAGATGAATCATGCATGTGCGCTTATTATCTTTGAACTAACTAGTCGAAGATAAAACATAAGGATAACCAAATAAGATAAATATTTAATATATTTGAATTAACTAATGGAAAGATAAAATATAAGAAAACCATGCTAAGCCGGCATATGCATAGATATTGTTTGTTGATAAAAGAAAAATACATCAACAGAATTAAGGAATCACCAAAAAGGATAACAAGCAGGTAAGATGACCAATACTCAATAGCATACCTTTTGGTGTAACCGAGTTTCCTTTACTGACCAATAATAGTCGCATCCAAAACTTATCATTCGTAAAACAACTGCAACCAAAATAAAAATCACATCCAGCAACCATACAGAGAATAATTTTGCAATTCTAATACTGTTGAACATCTTGTATTTACGTGTTTTGGAAATCATTGAAAACTGGCAGAGAAGATGAATAACTTCAACAATAGCAAACATAAAATGGATCCATGTTTCATAAACTCTTCCTCGATGATCTAGATTGTAGAAAATCATTCTTTATCTATAACTCAAGAATATGGAAATCATTTTTCCATATCACGTATGGTGCAGTCAAATTAACTGCTTTCTTATTTATAACTACAATTTTGGTAAATCTGAAAAATGATACATCAATTCAATAACTGCACAAGATTCCAACAATCTACCTTGACGTGTAATGAACAGTCCCGGCATATAGATTACAATAGAATGAAATATTATGTTCTGAGTTACGTGTGGAACAATGAAAAGTGAGTAAGAAGCTGAGGCCACCAAGACAAAATGTCAGCTGAAAATTAGAAAAGTATGCAACTGCATGGAAAAAATCATGCTCTATGAATCCTACACCAAATAAAATTCAAAGGTGCTCTGACCCAATTGTTATATTTGATGATAAAAAGATTGTAACTGAAACAAATAGGAGAAAGCAGCACAAGTAAACATGTATAAATTTATAATCATCCAATTTGGATGACAAATTCAATTGCAAGCTCAACATATAAGCACTATTAGGCTACTCCACTTATCCCTAACTTATTGATCTTGACAGCAAAATACAAAACCAAGACTTTAGATGACAGCATTTGACAATTATAGATAAATTCAGGTACAGAAGTTTTCAAGAACAAACTTTTATGTAGATTACCAAGATTAAAGCATATTTGCCATCGAAAGGAGCCGCGATAGCTGTCCAAAAATGCCCAGTGATTCCTTTTGACGGAAAGTAAATGAAATTCAAATCAAAAAAATTGAATCGGAAGATAAATTAATTGAATATCTGAAGCTTCATGTTACAAACCCAAATAAAGAGAAAGAGTATCCGTCATAGATGCGGTTCAACAAGAGAATTGATATGTTGAAAATCCAGAGCACATATAGGTAAGATTTTGATTTTGCCAAAATCTGCCAAAATAAGCAAATTTATAAGGAAAAATATGAGAAAACTCCTGAAACATGGACATTTACAGTTATTATTAAACAACAAAATGAAAAAGGCATATTTTTACTTATAAATATTTAAATCAAGCTAAAAATTTAATATTGACCTTAAGAACATGAATGAGTTCATAAGTTCAATAAATCATGGATATTAATAAGTAGTAAATTGCCTTAAATTAGAATTAACATCAGGAATACTTAAAAAGCAACGTCAAGCATTTATCCCACCACGTGGGGTCAGCTACATGAATCCTTTTTCTCCATTGTGTTCTGTTAAGAGTCAAATTCTCATTTAAATCTAATAAAAAAAAGGTCATTTCAAATATTTTATAGCCAAATCTTTTTAGGTCTATCTCTACCTTTCTTAACATAAGCTAAATCTAATACATTTACTCTCCTAAACAGGTCATCGGAAGGCCAATGTTTTATGTGACCAAATCATCTAAGGCCACACATTGGCATGGATAGAGAATAGAACTTCTTCAAGTTTTACTACTTATGGAGATGCATATAAACAGCTCGGTGGAAATAAGAGCTTTCAATGAGTAATTTCTATTTTTACAAGACTGAAAAAAGGAAAAAAAATAAGTGATAAGTAATCAACCAGTAAAAGTTTCATGGATCAAACTCTCCGCTAACTAAAGGGTAAAATTGCTTAAATCAACCCCTCCACCAGTAAAAGTTACACAGAAACATCTCTCAAGGCCAGTGGCGGAGCCAGAAATTTTATTTAGGGGGGGCCTAAATTAAAATAGTTATATTTGTTGTCTCATTACCAGTGTCAAGAGTAGCTATAAGATTGAAATTAAGAATGCAAATAACATGACCCTTGAGCTTAGAAGACATAAATATCTGTCACGGGTAGGGGTGCAACCGAATCAAGCCGGATCACGAGCTGGCTCGGGCTAAACGAGTCGAGTTTAACGAGCTTCGCCGCAAGAGCGGAAGCGAGCTTCGCCGCAAGAGCGGAAGAGGGCTTCGCCTCGAAAGGGGGTCTCGACAGTGGGCTTCGCCACGAGAGCAGGTCGCGGCAGCGGGCTTTGCCGCGAGAGCGAGAGCAGTGGGATTCGCCACGAGAGCGGGAGTGGGCTTCGCCGAAAGAGCGAGAGTAGGAGTGGGATTCTCCGCGAGAGCGGGAGCGGGCTTCGCCGCGAGAGCGAGAGCAGGAGTGGGATTCGCCGCAAGAGCGGGAGCATGTTTCGCAACGAGAGCAGGAGCTCGACGAACCGCTCGACTCGACTCGTTTCGTGAGACGAGTTGAACTCGAGCTCATATTTCGAGCTACATCTGTGACTTTCTTAATATAAACCATATCTAAGACATCTGTTTTCCTAACCGAATCATCAAAAACTGATGTTTTATGTGACTAAATCATCTCCGACAACTCTCTAAATAGTAGAACTATTATGCAGCTATTAAGGTCAACAAATAAAATGCTATCTCTTTGCAAATAAACAACAAAACATTAGAAATTTGTCAACAATTTTTAAACCTAGGTTGTTACAAAAAATTTTGCATGGAATGAGACCTCCCATTTTTCATATTAAATGCTAGTAAACATTGCTATAACTATTCCATAGAATTTTATTTTTTTTTAGGGGGGGGCACGTGCCCCCCCTTGCCCCCCCTTCCCTCCGCCAGTGCTCAAGGCAAGGGTAAAATGCTTAAAGAAACCCCTTCCAAACCTGTAGGCGCAAGATCTTCATGAACTAAGTACGCCTTTTTTTCTAATCAGCCAACAAAAGTTTACCAGAATAAATATCAAGATGTCAAGTTAGTCAGGCATTCGCATAATTATTTTGTTGTGCTTATCAAAATAAAGTCAAGTTTTTCAAATTTCAAAAGAAGCTAGAGAAAAAAGCAAACCTTTGCAAGGAAATAGTTCACTGAGGCAATTGAGAGGACAAACACTACACTGCAATTTTAAGAATTGATGGATTAAGAAAAATAATAGTATGTCAACTACATTCAAAAGAAAGTATGTCAGAAACAAAGATGCATACCATGCACCATGTAAATGTAATATGTATGCCAACGATATTAAAAACCAGACAACTGACATCTCCTTCGCTTTCAAGTAAAATTGGCTTCTCAAGGTATTTGCTCCAAAAGTGAAAAGTCCCAAAACAAAGGTAAGAATGGGTAAATTTCCATGAAAGTTTCTCCATTGTGCATCAGAAAGATCCTATCAGGAAGCAAAAAAGTACATATTTTGTAAGGGTCCTTTATCATTCTTCCATAACATATTTCCAATGAAATTAAGGATAGAATCAATGATGATAAAGAACAAAAAAAGAATCGAGGATAAAGATGAACAAGAAATAACAAGTCATTTAAAGACTACCTTAAACTTTAAACATTAAGGATAAACATGTATCTACAACTATGCACTTGATGAATTTGACAGATCCATACTTTTATGAGCTGCAACAATTAGTAGTTTTTGAAGCAATCAATCAGGCCCTACAACATGGACTGGTCACTCTTCCTTGTAGCCCATGAAATTCAATATAGTTATTACTGTATTCTACTTCTCCACGTCTACACGGTCTGATTTTGTTGAGCCTCTACCTTTCTTTAATAGGGAAGTATACGACTCTTTACTCAAGAGGAAATAGCGCATGGATGTAGCTTCTTTCGCCCCTTAGGTGGCAATTGGAAACTGCAAGTTTTCAACTTTATAAGGTTAAAAGTAAACTTGATCCCAGTAAAACTTTGCTTTAGCGGTGAGCCTTCCTTGAAACTTGTTTGCTTATGATGTTGATGAACTGCCTGTTTCTAACAGGATATAACGGGAATGACATGAAACTTGTTCAAGCATAGCTTGACAGAGGCCCAGAAAAGTGAACTTTTATTGACTATAACTCCTCAACTGCACCTTCCAGCCAACACCAACCATGCTGATTACCTGCCAATTCCAGCCGATGCAAAAGCAATGCCCCGGATAAAAAACATGACTAGACATAACTTCCAAAGGTAATACATGAAGCTAATTAGGATGAGAATAATCTTGAGATCTACGTGGAATGGGAAACCCACTCCTTTTTCGTACAAATTAAAATTATAATGAAAGAGACTCAAATTGAGGTAATCACAGAGATTACAACAATCCAAAGTCTTACTGATCAAATAACAGAATTATAGTTTAGAATATGGGTGCAAGTGAGCCGGCCCGCTCGAGCTCAACTCGATTATGGGCTCGCGAGCCAAGCTTATCGAGCTCATGAGTCGAGTTCGAGCTCCTTCAGTAAACGAGCTCGAGTTCGAGCTTGAACCGGCTCAGCTCGAATAAATATTAATATTTTTAAAATAATTTTATTTCATTTATTAAATTTAAATATTAAAAAGATTAGTAAAACAACCTTAAGTTTTATTTAAATGTTAAACATCTCATTTTTTTTTTCTAAATTTTGATTAAGTTTTAAAAATTTTGATTAAGTTTTAAAAATTCAGCTTAAGTTTTAAAAATCCCGCATAATTTTTAAAAATCCCGCCTAAATTTAAAAATTCTCTCCCATGGGTCACGAGCCGGCTTGAGCTCGTTTACAATGAGACGAGCTCGAGCTCAACTTGAGCTCAAGCTCGAGCTTGTTTTCCAACTAATGAGCCGAGCTTGGTAAGGGCCTAAACTCAACTCGACTCGACTCGTTTACACCCCTAGTTAATAATAGCAATGACAAAAAATAGCAATATTAAGCAACTCAACCAGCAGTATTTAGAGAGAGGTGTGGTAACTTCCTCAATCAGGACACCTCGAAACTTTGTATCCCATCCATCACATAATATTTGGTTATCCATAATGTGTAGTTCAACCCACTTACATCTCCTCATTAGGAGATCAAACTTGCTGATCCATGAATACTTCTAATCAGAATCTCCTTCAACAAATTTTTTAGCAATCTTCCACAGTAGCAGCAAATGCATCCTCTAAAGTGCTTTGATTTTATCTATCCATATCCACCTTCAATTATTATGGCAGGTTTGTATAGAGGACAAATTTTAAACAAGAGCTAATACAAGGTTCCCATTTCTTGCCCAATTAGAACTGAAGTCCATGCAAACAATTGCCAATTTTCATGCTAACTTTTGAGCAGAAACTTTTCGAATGAAGTTGACCATACTTCCAAGTTCCAACTTAAAATATTTGGATGGAGAACATCCAAGGACATTGAAAACTTCTATGGATGATATTGACTGATGATAATCAAGCAGACATAATCATCGGCTTGATGGACATTCAATATTTATTAATAATTTAGCTTGATTCAACTGACGTATTTAAAACTTATACACACAATTTTACACACACACACACTATATATATATATATATATATATATATATATAATATATATATATATATATATATATATATATATATATTATATAAAAGCAATTGCTCTCACCCTCTACCTTTCTCCCCCCCATTCCTTTCTTCCCTTAGTTTCAAATCTCACTCCCTATGATTCCTTTTCTAGGTTTCTTTATTGCTGCATACATAGCTAAAACTCATTTCAGCCACCGAACTGCGACTGCTAAAGGACCAGCAGATAAACCTTCCTAGCGTTAGTTTCTGGTCTTCCAGATTACCAGTACCTCCCAACCTCCATCTCCCGCTCTTTTAATCAGAAAATAACACTATAAAACCCAAAAAAGGAGGTGTAATTGTGGTCCCCTACACACAAAAATATGCAATTGCAGAATTAGTTCAATATCTGCCCCATAATTGTTGATGTTTGGTTCCGCGTCTGCTGAAAATTTACGCCGATGCTGCTCAAAGCTGCAATACCTTCCGTTGTGTTAAAAATCCTTGTTGCAATAGCGTAAAATATAGTATACGATTAATACCTCCGATGATACTTTGTAGCTGATTCCTTCACGTTCCTGTTGCCCGTTAGCTGTTTTTTTTATATACGCCTACTAAACAGCCAAAGCTGATTACATCATCTTCTTCGCTACTATGTACACGGAGTACAGCAGCTCACCAGCAGCCTCTACCTCCCTTATCCCTGCAAAAATTACAATTTTTCCCACAATCCATTTCCAAAAAAAGTTCAACACCTTGTTGAATTTCAAAATGGAAAGCCTACCCAAAACCAAAATTTTATCCTTATCCAAACCTGAAACTAATCCATTGAAACTCTTATAAGACAAGGAGAGGACCATTTGGAGGAACCAAACCCAAATGGACTTGAACTGACCCTATGGAAACAGTCCGAGTAAATTGAACCAAGAAGAGGCCAAACAGAAATCTTCCTTTCCATTCAAAGATGACAGGCACGCTTGAACGCAAAGGCATATACCCATGTTGCTTCACCCCAGAGTTCAGAGCTTCATCTTGAAGGCCACCTACACAAAGTTAAGGTTCAACAACACTCTACTGTATAGATACAGAATTGAAGAGTTGGATCATGTGTTGAAATGAAGGACTATTAGCATAATTTTGGTCCATGCGTAGAAAATTCCAATTTTCCGCATAATTATGAGTTTAGTGATTTACTTTCCATATCAAATGATGAGCGTTATGATGGTGAGATTGCATATTGCCTAAAATTATAAAAGTAGCACACTATATTCCAATAGACTTGAATACGTGCTAGATAGATAGTTCCTAAACTGACCTTATGCAAACGTTACTTATCTAATGTCAAATGTTAACACATATTCAATTTTATCTAGGGTTATACTGTAGGCTTGCCTCATAGCACATCTGAAAGTTTTATGTTTCCTCATCATAACATTTTCCTATAACTATAAATGTTGTTGCACAAACAGAAAAACATGAGAAACTGGTACATTCTGTCAAAACATCGAGCCAATGGGTCAAAAAACCAAGAAGAGCATTATTCCATTTTGCTGCAAAAACAAAAACTCCTGAAAATTATTTTAATCGTATCATGGATACATTTGATGATCTCTAATCAATCCAGACATCAAAATTAGCATAAACGTCAAAGAATTTTAATGAAGGTACTTCTCTATGTATCTTTCCTTTTCCTCTTGGAATTCTTAAAAATCTTAATCCCAAAAGAATAGCTTTTAAAACATAAACCCACAAGAATATTGTTCATTAAATGACTTAAGAAATGAAACCGTAGATAAGCTAGCCACCATCAAGAAAATGGGTCTCATGCACCTCTTCGAAGAACATCACATAGCTAGAAATATAGCTATACGAGAGGCAACATTGGCATCATCAACAACATAGAAAGCATATGTTAGATTGGTCCAGCCAATCCAATAGACCGGTCCAACCAGTCCACTGGGGACCGGCTCAGGAGGACAGAAGCGGAACTCTTCCGCCTCTCCTGTATGCCACTAGAAACCGCTGGGTCCAATGGAGCTTTTTGGGAAGGATTTTTGGGGGAGTTAGGATTGAAATATGAATGTAGGGACTGTTTAGATATTTTTCTTTTCGATTGTACGCATTAAATAGTTGGTTTCCAAGGATTATGGCATCTTGAATTTGGCTGAAATCTGATCTCTCTTAGGTTTAGGTTTTGGGCTCTAGCAGCGTCTACAGATTTTAAAAGAGATAGATCCTCCTCTCGAATAGAGGATCAATTGTATCTTGACATTTTTCGTTTCCCCTTTTATCAAATAATACAAATTATCTACTGTTTTCATGATTTTGAGTGGATTTTTGTGGAGAACTCTCGCTGTTTTCCGAGGATTGATAGGAAATACTTGAGATCTACAAGTATTTCCTATCAAATTGGCATCAGAGCAAGTCTTGAGACCATCGAAGACAGATTTTTTGAAATTTTAGTGGCGAAATTGCAATCGAAGGAAGAAATTTTTGCTGATTTTGGAGCGAAACCCAGAATTTTTATGGCGGCCAAGAAGGTGACGCGTTGAAGGAAAGCTTGGAAGGAGAGATGAGCCAAATAAAAGCCACGATGGAAAATCGAATCTCATCCGTGGAAGGCAAAATTTCAGATCTTCATGCGATGATGACGAAGTTATTGGAGAATCAAATTCAAACGGCGGCATCAGAGGCAAAAGAATCGGTGGGGAAAACGGCAAATTCTAATTGTCATAGTAGGGACAATGAAGTGGAAATCATGGAGGAAAAAGGTGAAAGGAATGGAGGAAGGCATGGGTATGGGGGCAAGACTCAAGGGGTGCTGGTTGGGAAAGAAAAGAAGGTGAATACGGCAGAAGGGGTTCTGATTTCGAATAAAAAGTGGGGAAAGTGAAGAAGGGTATTCCGTATGAACAGAGGGAAGATCGGGGGACTTGGGGGGGTCTGAGCACATGGGGGGGGGGGAATTATGAAGGAACAAGGATAAATGGGGGAAATCAGAAGATGAGGAAGCTGAAGATGTCCATTTTTTGAAAGGGAGGATGCAGATAGGTAGATTTACAAGGTGGAGAGGTACTTCTCCGTTAATGGGCTGACAGAGGAGGAGCAGTTGACCATAGCAAGCTTATGTTTGGAGGGGAAGGCGTTGTCGTGGTACCAGTGGAGGGACCAGAGGAGACCCGTTCGAAGTTGAAGAGAATTCAAGGAATAATTATTAGAACATTTCAAACTGACAAGTGAGGAGACTTCTATGAGCAATTCTTTGCGTTGGTACAGAACGGAACAGTGGCAGATTACCGATAGTGGTTTGAGCATCTAGCCAGTAGAGTGGAGCGATTCTCGAAGACGACATTGGAGGGGAACTTTCTGAAAGGGCTCAAATCAGAGATGAGAGCTGCCGTAAAAGTACTAAGGCCCCGTGACTTGAGAGGATATGGAGTTAGCAGAGTTGGTGAAAAATCAGAGGTATCATGAGAGGGGAGCCAAGAGCAGCAATTCAGGTGGCACTTATTGGACAACGACCACTCTTCTAGCGCCCAAGGGGCCTGCATTAGGCAACATTAATGAGACTCCCAAGGAGAATCCAGGAGGGGGAAGTGGGGGGAACTACAAAAGATTGATGGAGAGGGAGATGCATGAGAAGAGGGGGAATGGACTATGCTTCAAATGTAATGAGAAGTATACTCAGGGGCCCAAGTGTAGGGATCGAACTCTTCAGGTTCTCACCGTCTGTGATAACGAGGAAATTGAGGAGGGAGATGAGAGTATGTGGGGGAGAGAGAGAGAGAGAGAGAGAGAGAGAGAGATGGAGGACAAGCTGCATTTGGATGTGATGGAGGTCTCCCTGAATTCAATGGTGGGATTCACTCTGAATCATACCAAGAAGATGGAGGACGAAATAGCAGACAGGGAGGTGGTGGTGTTGATTGACAGTGAGGTTACCCATAATTTAATCTCCAACCAGGTCATGGACAATTTGGGGGTGACATTGATGTATACAAGGTGTTATGGAGTGATGATGGGTATGGGAAAGTGGAGACGTGTTAGGGGATATGTAAGGGAGTAGTGTTAACCATACAGGGGGTTCAGGTGAAAGAGGATTTTCTCCCATTGAAGTTAGGGAGCACTAATATCATCCTATGAATGAAGTGGCTGCAGACCTTGGGGGATACCAAGGTCAATTGGAGAGTATTGACAATGGAGCTGATGGTAGATGAAAGAAGGATAGTGATTAGGGGAGATACATGGCTCATCAAAGCCATGATATCACTTAAAACCAAGGTGATGAGCATACAGGAGGAGGGGGAAGGTTATCTAATGGAACTACATAGACTGGAGGGGATTAGATTGGAGGGGGGCAGGATAGTCCTCTTTTAGTACAACCATTGATTCAACAGTTCAGTGAGATTTCTCAGCTGCCTCAGGGGTTGCCTTCTCCGCGGGGACAGGAACATGCTATTATCTTAAAGGAAGTAGTTTCAGCTATCACTGTTCATCTGTATCGACATCCCCAAATCCAGAAGGATGAGATCGAGAGATTGATTAGGTAGATATTAGAAGCATGGATTATTCAACCCAGTATCAATCCATTTTTCAGTCCAATGTTATTGACCAAGTGCTTTAGCAGCAGTTTCCTTCGTTCCACCTTGAGAACAAGGTAGCATTTTGGGAGGGGAGTATTGTTAGACCGATCCATTAGACCAGTTCACACGGGACCGGCTCAGGCGAACAAAGTTCTCTTCCGCCTCTCTTGTATGCTGCTAGAAACCGTCGGGTCCAAGGGAGTTTTTTTGGTAGGAATTTTGGGAGAGTTAGGAGAAAATTTTGAATGCAGGGACTGTTTAGAGATTTCTTTTTGGATTGTATACATTAAATAGTTGGTTTCTTAGGGTTAAGGCATCTTGAATTTGGCTGAAATTTGATATCTCTTAGGTTTAGGTTTTGGGCTCTAGCGGCGTCTAGAGATTTGGGAGAGATAGATCCTCCTCTCGAATAGAGGATCAATTGTATCTTGGTATTTTATGTTTCCCCTTTTATCAAATAATACGAATTATCTATTATTTTCATGATTTTGTGTGGATTTTTGTGATGAATTCTCACAATTTTCCAAGAATTGATAGGAAATACTTGAGATCTACAAGTGTTTCCTATCAGCATAGTATTGGTAACAACCTGTTACATTGTAGGGCGGGCTCTGAAACGTGCAATCCGATTGATTATTGAGAGGGCGGATTATTTACAGGCAACAATTTAAGCAACGAAAAGGACTACCAAAGATTTTTCCTCTTGCGGTAACTCATTTTCCTAGTTTGAAGGTTTCTAATAGGCACAAATGCCAATAATTAATTCTCTATCTTGTAATTCAAAACACTTTATATTAAGGCTAGTGATATAAGCTCTCTCATAAATTGGTCATTGCAATGAGTCAATGACTCTCTTGGTGCAAGAGAAAAGATTATATACTCTTGTACTCAAAGGGGTTTGGTTTGATGATTGATAACCCATCAAATCAAGATCTCATAGTTTTGTCATTCCATAAAAAAAGATACCTTATTCCAAGGGTAATAGACTCTTAATATAAATATTTTAAAACATTAATTTACCAAATAAAATTTTAGAATCCCTAGACCCTTAATTTCATGATCTTTTACGCTTTCATTGGATTGTCATCCACCTCTTCCATTCAATTTCAATTATGACAACAAAAGAAGAGGTTAGTCACTAAAATATAGGTGTTTAAATTTAAAATTATATAAGACGTTCAATGTGTTTGTTCTATATTAAATAAATGAGTTTTTTTTTCCCACAAATTTGCATTGTTATTAAGTCATTTAATTAATCATTAAATAATTTTAATGTTTATTAAGTCATCATATTACAACCTCTGGTCAAATTCTGGTTAAACATTTCAACCTTGAATAACATCTTCTAATTGTTCAATGTCTAATCCATATTTTAGAAACTTGCACTGATATATTTAATCAATGCAAGTTGTTGACCTAACTTGACTCGATGACCCTTGTTAATAGTCATGAGTTGTTAATAGTCATCAAGTTGCTTCCACCAAAAATACCTAATATACTTAGTGAATTCTAATTAAATGATCTATTTCAAATCGAAACAAGCTAACAGATAACCCTATAAGATACATTGAGAATAACCAAAAGCTTGATTGCAAGTCACTGGGGAATATACAAAGTGTAGCTCTATCTATAATATAGTGGTGCTAGCGCTATCCATGTTAACCACCCAATCAAGGACCATGTGTCACTTCCGTAATAGCATTGAATTTTGAGATTGATTTGTTTGATAAGATTGATATGATAGTAATTCCTTCGTGAGCATGGACCAACTTTAAATTTGGTAGCATTAATTGCATTTAATTAGCTTAATGCAAGTATCGATGTTTTCTCTAAACACGGCAATTTTCTTATTATATGAGTTTTTAATTTTGTATGGCATTTTCATATAGTATGGGGACATTGCGCCTTTTATATTTCAGAGAGACATTTATAAGGAACATTTTTTGGATCCCATTTAGATGTTTTTAGGGACCAAGGATAGGAGGCATTAGGATATTAAGGGGCGCTAACCTTGGTGATTTGGTATTTGGGGTAAATCTCAGGATGGGGTCTCAAGAGTTAGAAGGGCTAATGGTTAAGAAAGCTTTTCGGTTGAGCTTTGATGTCACCTTCACCAAAGAGATTTAGCATGGGCTTGACGGAAATCTCGCGAGTTGGTTGGGCTAATAGTTATGAAAACCCTATGCTTGAGATTTATTGTCACCATCACCAAGGAGATTTAGCATGGGCTTTTAAAGTAGCATTTTATTGGTGGCAAATAAGAGCTTAATATACATGGAATGATATTGAGATGGGTCATTCAACTGTCTTTTGAAATGCCATAGGCATTTTGGTCCATTGCGAAAGTTTTTTTGCCCGAGTTCTTAAAGCTTCCTTTAAGTAAGGAAGTGGTGAGACTCGATTCAATCCAAAGACTTTCAAGAAGACACCTCCCTCTAGTTATGATCAACATATATTTTACATATAATCAATAATAGTGGTAGGTAGGTTTTATTTAACTCTGGATTGATAGTGAGATGCATTGAGGCATTTTTTATAGATCTGAAGGTGAAGTCATTTAAAGTTGGTTGTCAACCAAGCAAGACAACTCACGAGGATAGGTTAGTTATTTATTTGAGTCTCAAATTGGTTGGTTGGTTGGTTGGTCCTTTGGATATCATTGTAATCATTTTTAAAAGGGCAAGTTGGATAGACTCCTGATAATTTGTTTGCATGAGGGTTGACATTTGAGTTGGTAAGTTGTTATGTGACCCACTAGAAATTAGATTATTCAGTCCAAGGCATCAATAACCCATCGGAGATTAAGTTTAGTTATAGGCCTTCAATAGTTCAATAGACTTCATTATGTGTGCAAATTTTAGGTTGACATAGCAACTACCTACGGCTTTGAGTTTTAGGTTGTTAGCCTTGCAGTTGAATTGGAATGAGCTCCACTGAGAATAATCAAAAAAAATTTTAGTGGAGCCAGTATTGAGTTAGTAGACACGCTGGCATGTTTATAAAGGCATCAATCTAGTCAACCTCATTGCAAGGGAATTAAGGGATTCGATCGAGATTCTTAGTTTAACTAAATCCCAATAGGTAGTTTTGACTTAGTAGTGACAATTAAGTATAAAGAAACACCTTGGGAGTGAAGTATTAGTTTATCCTTATTTTGGAGATGATGTTATTTTAACCACATTCAAAAAGTATAATTTAATCTTGCATCAAAGTGATGGGGAAAATTTTAGGATCACATTAAAATCATGGTCATTTTAGCTAGTAAATTATGTCAACCTTTTTGTAAGGGAGACAAAAGATCTAATTGGGGTTGTGTGTTTGATTTCATCCAACAAAAATGGTTAACCTCATCCCAAAGGAATTGGGGGTTTAACAATTTTTATAGAGCATTAAATGGGTACAATCTCCATGTCATTTGGTGAGATGTAAAGATGGAATCAAGGGCTAAAAGACCATCATCTAGCTAGCACAAATAAAGAGCCTTAACATGGACTTAAAAAAAAATCATTAAAAAAATATAGCTAGAATTTCAAGTTTTGGTTTAAAAATTTTGAATTTAAACCTTCTATTTTGAAAAACCACATGGAAAGCTTTGTAGTTGTTTAATAAGTTTTAGGATAACTACGAAACTCCTTTGGTAAGCCATTACTTGCTTGGCATTCAAAATTGAAGTCTTCTATTTTGCTAGAGTGGTTCAACTCCTTGTTTAATCAGCCCTCTCTCTCTCTCCCTCTCTTTGAATTTTGAATTAATTTGAATGGATGTGATAGATAAGTATGGCTTGAAAAGAATCAAATTCAGCTTTGGTTGTGCTAAGAAAAAAATTTGAATAATTGCATCTCTTGGTTGGAGCATGGGCTGACCTAGGGTACTCCTTGATGTGAGGGTCGTTTATCTTCTCTTTTTTTTTTTTGTTAATATTCTTTCTTCCTTTAAATATTCATCCACATTATCCCCAATATCCCAAACATCATCCAAGGCCAATCTCCAACCACTGCAACCATAAAAAAGTCAAAACCCTAACCAGAGGCTCTCAGCCCAACTAGGGTTCCTACTAACCTAATTTTGGCTATACTCCTTCCATCACCCTTTAAAACTTTTGACAGTTCACCAAAAACTCCATAACTAACTTCCACATGCCCACCTAGCATTCTCAAGTCACTACATATCCCATTAGCCTTCATCGATAATTCCATAAATCTAAACTAGGCCAACCAGCCAAGCAAGACCTTCCTAGACCCAGTCTTAAAGCACCTCCACCAAAAGGCCCTTAATCCTATTAGAACGATTCACTGCTCCAGAATACATCTAAACACATAACAATAACCATTCCAAGTGCACCTAAGACCTATTTGCCCTCCATTCTATAGCACTAATTTCCAAAACCTAAATGAAGAGCTGTGACCACCCCCTTGATCCACCACCTCAAATAACTCTCCCTCACTACTCTAAATGTTATTACCACATTGAAGAAACCTTATTATAGAAAGTGAAAGCCTTGGTCCATTCTTTCCCAAGGCTACAACAATGTTGTATGCTTTAGTAAACCTAGGCGATCATTGGGTTAATTGGAAATCGTCCAAGTAGAAATTCGGGATTAACAGGGTAACTGGGCAAATTTGGAGTTGACTAGCATTTGACTCAGTAGAATTTGGGGTTGACCAATGTTTGGCAAGGTAAATTTGAGTTGAGCAATATTTGACTTGGTAGGATTATTGATTATTTAGATTGAGGGTTGTAAAGATTAGAGAAATGACTCGTACATTCTGAGATCATCACTGACAATTGTCTCCCAAGGTCACAATGTGGATCCCCGTTTGATACAGTAACCTAAATTAGACCTAGCAATATCAGGTTATGCCTACATTAAGAATTTTTAGGGGTCAATAAATAAATTGTAATCATTTTGATGAGAACCATCCACATACCGACCTCCTAACATGACAAAATCCTCTCTTTAATAAATAATAAAGACTTTGACAATAACATTGGTGATAATCAGCATCACCCTATAAATGATAAAAATTACTATAAACAAAAGTTTTAATGATAACATCGTGATTTGTGCCAAAGATTTAAGCTAGAATCTACCACATTTTTATAGCTAGCATGATCATTTTTTTAATTCATTTAAAAATCAAAGACTTCTAAGTTAGGCATTATATAAATCATCATTGAAAAGTCAGACGTTTTGTCAAGCTACTAGGTTTTGAAAAAAGATTTTAATGTGAAATCATTGCAACCCTCATCTTAATATTGAGAGTTGTGTTGCAAATGTGATATTCTAATTGCTCCTAGGTAGGTCAAAGGGCTGATGGAAGCTTTTCCTAATTTTTTAATAGAGGAGATGAGTGCTTGAGAGGAAGATAGGGGAACAAGAACGTGTTATGGGCAGATAGAGGGATATGGGTTGAGTAGAAAGCAAAAATGGGTAAGAGAGACAAGAGGAATAACAAACTTGTATTTCATTATTCAAGCATAAATAACTTACAAGAATGAATGGTCTTTTTTTTCATGATATGACTTACAAGCATTAGAACCCTATAAACAAACAACTCATGACTAAAGGCCCAATGCTTGTAATAAGCAATCTACGATTGCTAAATTGAAAACACATTGGTTGCACTCAAACTCTAGTTCCTCCTATCTTTACCCATTCCTACCCCTATATCTCTTTATTTGACCACCACCCCTCTCTCCTCCCATTTCTCCTTTCAAACTCACATATATTTCTTCCGAACAAGAATAAGAATTGATTAGTCAAGTCAATCATGTAAATCAACTAATTAGTGAAGTAAATCATTTATGTTGTAATTCTTTATGAATAGAGCATCTAATTTTATCGATCATGTAAATCAACTAATTAGTGAAGTCAACAAATACATCTCCCCATCAAACTATGATCTAGTATCAACATCCCATCTTAACGAATGTTATTTTGAATGGTACTAATACCAAGCTATCCATATTAAATATATAAACACTGGAATCGAAATACAAAAGCATTATCAATTCATGCCATGCTTAAAATTTACCAAACAAATACTTGGTCTAGGTATAAAGGAATAAAGATCATTATGAAATATTATATTCATCAAAAAACTTTTACCCCAAAGGATGGTGTAGCAGTATTGTGTACCATGTTAAAACACAAATAATATGCCCATATACCTTTTAAGCAAAGTGTAATAGAAGCAACGAAAATAATGAGCAAAGAAACATACATTTAAGCGATTAAACATCCACCCTCGACGAAGACCATAAAGTTCTCTAGAATGATCTGTGACAGGAAGACGCAACATAATTGAAGATAAACTTAAACAACTTCAGACATGAACACCAAAAAATGCGTTTGAAATCACATACTAAAGAACAATATAGAGATAAAAAGCCTTTTCATAGGTATGTGAGGGTGTTTGCATTGTGTACATATAAGAATAAGGAAGAGGGAGAGATTACCATGTGATAAGTACAAAGATCGTTGAATGACGATAGCATAGAATGCTACTGCATAGAGAATAAGGAAGAGAAGCTCACTTCTTTTCCAAAATAAAGTACTCATCTCTACCCCTCACTCCTGAGAAATCAATGAGAAACAACTTTAGCTCAGATCGCTGTAGTCGCCAGAGCTATGGTTAAAACTCCAATTCTAATAGGAACTCCAAAAATCCTTATTATCTATTAAAGAAAAAACTAAAAACTAAAATGATCAGTTAAATAAAAGAAAACAAAATCACAATGATTTAAGTAACAAGGAATTTTTTAAATATATACAAAGTAAATCTAATGACATAATTAGATGTGAATACCATCGATCAAATAATATGTTTAGTTCAATGTTATTGTATTTAAGGATGTAGGTGTTCCTAAAAGTGCAAATGTTTAGTTCAATGTTATTTATAGATTCTAACACACTTACGATAATATTACCACACCCCCCCCCCCCAAAAAATAATAACTTGTAAACGACCTAGCGTAGGGGGGAGTAATTTTGACCTCTTTTAACATAGTCAACTTCTTTCCGTTGCTAGAATCATAACTAATAGTTATTTCAAGACACAACAAGAATATTGGCTTCTCACTACACTTATGTTTTTACAAACTCTACATGATGACATTTTTAATGTATCCTCAGCTAACACATACACAAATCTAAAAAGTTCTACTCATCTACACCTTTTTATTGGAATAAATTTCTTACTGCCCTTTAAAGTTATTTGTACTGATATTTTTGTTATAAGACTTATCTAAGTATGTATGTTTTTACTTTTACAATTGGCCTAGAATTAATACTAATCTAATTTGCATACATTACTTTACACAACTACATCCTATCTTATTTTGACTTTACTCTTTTACACCCATATATGTATACTCGTGCAGTATGGAACTATGAATTCAAGTTTAATAGATTATTTGACATCAACCAAAAAGAATATGCTCTCAGGAGCTCACAAACCATTATGTTTTTCAAAAGCATCCCTCAACATGATGACATCGTGTGCTAGCCCTTCCCACCAAGCCAACACATACACAAACCTAAAATTAAAGTTCACTATCACTGACACATTTTGTATAGCATCAAATTTTCTCCCTCAAAAAGTAGTAATTTGATATAATGGAATATCTATGATGTGTGTTACATCTAGTGGCCCGACCCAATCTTATACTAAATCAATACATACTATACGTGGAATAATATTATATTACAAACTTGATAGAATGGAATATTTATGACGTATCTTTCCATTACTTGAACCACAGCATAAATGTAGAGTTAGTGGCAACCTTCTGATGTAGCATTTAATTTTCTTCCTCAAAAAGTAGTAATTTAATATGATGGAAAATCTATGATGTGTTCCATCTAGTGCCCCGGCACAATATATTATAAATAGAACAATATTATATTATAAACTTGATCTAGTGGAATATTTATGAGATATGTTTACTACTTGAACCGTAAATAAATGTATAGTTAGTGCAACCTATTGATGTGTCTCCAACGTTTATGGGGTTATAAGTTCATTTTTTAAATATCCAAGGTTTTAAAACCCATATTAAAATAGCAACTAACCCTTTCACCAGCATAGTTAAACATAAAGTTGGATGAACTAACGCACATACTTTGACCTAGCATGTGAAAAACATCCCCACATGTAAAATACTTCTAAGTAAGCCTCTCAACTTAAGCATGTCACATAGCTTGAAAATTGAAGAATTTCTCATTTGAACCATAAATACAACTATCACACCATTAACCTCATATATTTGCCATAGTATATGCTTCTCTCAGCAAGAACACTTACTTTAAGTTTGTTCAACAACCTCGTCTTCACTATTTTCCCCCTCGTGAAGGGAAAGTTAACGCCACACATTGTACACAACTTTAGTATTAAGATTCACCATGATAAACTATACAACAACCGATTAAGAAGTAACTTAACTAGACTTTTTTAATTATTAATAAACTAGCAGTCTATTTTATGTTCAAATAAGAAACCTAATATAGTTGTGAAACTTCATACCTGAGGTTTAGAAGAATGCAGTGGATAGCAAGGCACTGACTCAACTCTCCTATAACCGGTGACCAGAGAACTTCATGTGTGGCTAGGTTCCCTCCGGCAACCTAATTGGAGCTTATCCCTACCATCAGCCAAGGCAAGGGCCCGTTTCTTCTCATCGAATCTGCCAGCAGAGGGAGAAGAAAAGCTATCGCAAGGATTCCTGCTGCTCCTCTCTGCGAATCGACAAAGAAGGATAGGACTAGAGTATAGATGTGAACGCAACAGCTTGCAGCTTTTCTCCCAGCGCAATTAAGGTGAGGAGAACTCGATAAGGATTGCTGCCAGCAGCTTAACGTGAGTATAGACATTATACAAGAGAGAGGAGTTTATTAGCACTTTTCTTTTTAACTATAAAAGCAGAGGAGAATAAAGTTTTACGAGAAGCATAGTCTGAGGGTAATAAGCAGCAAGATTTTAGTAAAAGTTCAAGTAAATCCTACCAAACGGTCAAAAAAAATACAAACTTTAGGGGTTGTTTGCTAATAGATTTATGCAGGATTTATGCTGAATCCTAACAAACGGGATTTCAGCGCCCCCTAAATCTCACAGCGGGATAAATCCCCTGTTGCCCTCTTTTTGCAGTAAATCCCTGACTTATTAAATTTTGTAGTTTGGCGGATTTACGGGATTTGGCCGAAGAAGCGCGTGACAAGGAGAAAGTTATCTTCACAGCTAGCGAGCTCCCATCATTGATTCCGATCAAAATGTTGTAACATCCGATAACGTCGTCGAAGGAGCGAAGTCGAAGTGCAAAGGAGCTGAAGAAGCAAGTCACCCAATCTCTACAACTGCGGAATGAAGTCAAACTGCATCGATGAAAACGAGAAGATAAAAAAGCAAACCCTTGAAGCATGTTAGGGGTGCAACTGAGTCAAGCCAGCTCGCGAGCTGACTCGAGCTCAACTCGTTAACGAGCTCGCGAGTCGAGCTTATCGAGTATTGAACTCAAGTTCGAGCAAAAATTCGAGCTCGGTTTATTATCGAGCTCGAGTTCGATATATGTGTTGTTCGGCTCGATAGCTCATCGAGCCTGTCCGATTAAAACACGGAGTTGCGACTCGTGGGCGGATGGATTTGCGAATTTTAATTTTCATGCGGAATGAAGCGGGACTGCGGAATGCTGGGCAGGGCAAAATATGAACCGGGTTTGGAGTAAATAAACTATTTGCAATTTCGAAGGAGTCGCAACTCGCGGGCATTCGAACTAGGGCATTCCTTCGTCAGTTCGTCCTCGTATGCTGTTCTTCCTCCATTCTCGATCGTCTGTTGTTCTTCCTTCGGAGCAAGAGGCCTAAGTGGGCGGGTAGAGAGAAATTTCTAAGATCTATTTGTGAGATTTATTTTTCATTTATTTTTTTGGGCTTAAGTTCTTTCGGTGCTCAAGCAAGGAAAGTTTGGCGAGTTGGCATTTATAGGGGTTCTTCCTGTGCTCAAGGCAAAGAATAAGTTATTTTTTTTGGAGCCTTCGATTAGGTATATTTTTCTAAATTTTTTACTTACATTACATTTAAGCTTCAGTTTTTTCTTGTGTTTCTAAATAGATAAACAGTTTTTTCTGTAAACTAAAACCTATGGTTAGAGCAATTAGTGTTTGTCTGACAGTGTTATGGACGTATAACTTTTTCCTCATTTTTGTTTGCTTTTTTGTTCATACCTCAGAGAAATAATTACGTTTTAAGTGTCTTTACATAACGCAATTCAACTATTGCAAAAGTTTTTTATTGCAATTTTTTATTTACTATTCGTTAGCAATAATTAATATGTTGTTCTGAAGAAGTTTGTTTTGACTAAAATCCTAAATAATTTTTTTATTCAGTTTTTTTTGTCCAGAACTCCAAATCTATTTATATCGGCTTAGTGATGTTAGTAGATATTTACTCAATTTTCTTTTTCTTTCTTCAGATCTGTTTACGATAAGGGATTTTAAAAATTCATATTCAAGTTATAAAGAGAAGGTATCCACTGAAGTTGTGTCAAATTTTGAGTTACTCTAATTTGTAATTTTAATGTAAAGATTATGTATCTATTAACTTATGATTATCTGATATGAGAAATGCAAATAATATTATTTGGAAAGTTTTTCATTTCAACTTTGTTTGTTGTATGACTCCGTGACAACATCTTTTTGTTTGTATATTTAAATTATTTTAGCTTGGATAGATAATTTTAATTTTTTTCCTAATTATTTATTATCTATGATTATATTATTATATATTTCTTATGTTAATTTTTACTTTTATTGCGTGCTATTGAAATTTTAGTCATCTATATATCACTTGAACCAATTGTTGAAGATAACATTAGTGAGGATATAATTTTAGAGACTGTATATGAAGTACCATCTGGTAGTGTCCAAGAAAATGTTGGGTCGAATGAAAATGATGTTGTAAAAGAAAATAAGTTTATAGAACGAGATGTTGTAAGGATATGTGAGCAGGAGGAAGATGCAAAATATGTCACTTGAACCAATTGTTGAAGATAATATTAATGAGGATATAATTTTGGAGACAGTATATGAAGTACTATCTGGTAGTGTACAAGAAAATGTTGGGTCGAATGAAAATGATATTGTGAAAGAAAATAAGATTGTAGAACGAGATGTTGTAGGGATATGTGAGCAGGATGAAGATATAAATCATGTTGTAAAAAATGAAAGAGAATATCATCAGTTTGGTATGAGATTAAAGAAGTGAAACTTGCTAATGATCAGAAGAAAAGAGAATGCATTAATATTAAGAGGGCCCTCGACATAGGAAGTATTAGGTCGACAACACAATTTAGATGTTATCTAAATTATTGTGCGGCTAGAATTCGTTAAATTAAAAATCAAAAGGTACTTCATTTTCAACATAAGAAAATTGATTCAACAACTAACAACTCACAATAGTGCTAGTTTGACAACATTTATTTATGACAATTTTAAAGTTAGAGAGAGTATTGCACACTATATTTTGATCAATGAAAAGTCATTTTCAGTTGTGGAAGAATTTGGTTTTATTCTTATTTTAAAGACAATGTCTCCCAATTTTTTGAAATACTCAAGAACGATAGCTCGTATTGATGTTTTATTAGTAAATTTTCAAAATGCATTGAAAAACATAAATAGACTCATTTTTACAATAGACGTTTGGAAATAAAAAAAAATAAATAATATCTTATATGATAGTTACAGACCATTATGTGGATTCAAATTGAAAGTTACAGAAGCGTGTACTAAATTTTCTACACTTATCTCCTCCTCACATTGCTACAGAAATAGTTGACACTTTCTACAAGTCACTCAATGAATGAGATTTATAGAACTATTGATAAAAGTAATTATTCAAAAAGATAAAAGTAATTATTCAAAAACTTCTCAGGAATGCGCATCAAATAAATATATTTGATGGCTTGATTTCGCAGAGTATGTATCCGAAAAAACATGTAAGAAGCCTTCTAAATAGAATTTGGAGTAGTTAGTGTTCAAGATAATTATCCAAATCTAATTTAGTAGATTTCTTACTTATTTTTTCATAAACATACGTTGTGAAATCAAGTCATCCACTATATTTATTTGATACAGCTTTCTAAAAAGTTCTTGAAAATTGCTTTCGTCTTTTGAACTCTCATTTCTTAATCAAAATGTATCACAAGCTCCTTTTACTTCCTTTTCAAAGTTTGTTATGTGCTATTCAAACAATTCATATAATAATGTATGAACATATAAGATATTTTAGCCACTTTGTTCATTATAGATCATTGGATATGCAAACTTTATCACTATAAATTTCATTTTAGGATTTATAATAGCACCAAATGCCATGAGCAGATTACATTTTCATCAATATATATCAAAAAAAAATTTCATTTTCATTGACATTTTTATTATAAATTTATTAAAAGAAACTGATCTATCATCTATAACCTTCTTGATGGTACAAAAATAAATTTGAAGTTTGATACTCAACGCCAGAAAATATATTAGTTGCTTCATTAAAGAAATAAAGTACATCACACACCTCTATATTATTACATTCATCTTCTATAGATAATTGTGATAAGTAACTTCTCTCTCACCATATAAAATGATTGCTTCCCTCAAATGAAATGCCATAATAAGTATATTATAGATTGAGTTCCACCTTATTGGGCAATCCATTATCAATTTTCTAGTAGGCAAATGCAACTGATGAATAACATCAGCAAATCGAATTAACCTTCCTTCAAATACATTTAAAAAGCTAACTGTATCTCGAATTTTTTCCACTACAAATTCAATGATTTTAATATTATCTTTAATCATTAAATTTCATATGTGTACACAACAATGAACATGAAATATCTTCCCATAAAAAAAATAATTTTTTCCTTGCACGAAAAATATCCTTAAGAAGTTTGAGAGCACGAACATTAATAGACGCATTATCAACTGATATTGTAAATATTTTGATCTTCAAATCACATTCATTGAGTGACTTGTAGAAAGTGTCAACTATTTTTATAGCTGTGTGAGGAAATAAGTGTAAAAAATTTAGTACACGCTTCTGTAACTTCCAATTTGAAACCACAAAATGGCATGTGACTACCATATAAGATATTCTTTAATTCTTTTTATTTTTAAATGTTTGTTGTAAAACTGAATTTATTTATGTTTTTCAATGCATTCTGAAGTTTTTTTTCTCCTTCTTATAAACTAATAAAACATTACTATGAACTATCATTTTTGAATATTTCAAGAAATAAGAAGACAGTCTACAAAACAAGATTAAAAACAAAATCTTCCAGAACTGAAAAAGATTTTTCATTTATCAAAATATAGTGTGCAATACTCTCTCTAACTTTAGAATTGTCATAAGCAAATGTTATCAAACTAGCACTCTCTTGTGAGTTGAAAATGAAGTATCTTTTGATTTTTAATTAAATGAATTCTAGCCGAACAATAATTTAGAATATGTCTAAATTGTGTTGTCAACCCAATACTTCCTATGGAGAGGACCCTCTTATAATGAATGCATTTTCTTTTCTTCTAATCATTAGCAAGTTTTACTTCCTTAAACTTGTCCCAAACTGATGATGTCTTCTTTCGTTTTTTTATTGTAACAGAATTTGCATATTCTTCCTGCTCACATATCCCTACAACATCTCATTCTAAAATCTTATTTTCTTTCATAACATCATCATTTTCATTCAACCTAATATTTGCTTCTCCACTACCAGATTGTACTTCATCTACAGTCTCCAAAATTATCTCATCACTAATGTTATCTTCAACAATTGGTTCAGATGACATCTAGATGACTGAAATTTCAACAGCAAGGAACAAAGAGTAAAAATTAACATAAGAAATATATAATAATATAATCATAGATAACAAATAATTAAAAAAAAAATTAAAATTAACTATCAAAGCTAAAACAATTTGAATATACAAATAAAAAGATGTTGTCAAAGAGTCATACAATAAACAAAGTTGAAATAAAAAACTTTTTTAAATAATATTATTTGTATTTATCATCTCAAATAATCATAAGTTAATAGATACACAATCTTATCATTAAAATTACAAATTAAAGTAACTCAAAATTAGACACAAATTCAGTGGATACCTTCTCTTTAGAACTTGAATATGAATATTTAAGATCACTTCTCGTAAACAGATCTGAAGAAAGAAAAAGAAAATTGAGTAAATATCTACTAACATCACTAAGCCGAGATAAACAGATCTGGAGTTCTGGACAGAAAAAAACTGAATAAATGAATTATTTAGGATTTTAATCAAAACAAGCTTCTTCATACAACATATTAATTACTGTTAACGAATGGTAAATCAAAAACTGCAACAAAAAAACTTTTGCAATAGTTGAATTACGCAAGTCTTAAAAATGAGGTATTTTTATTTTCATCTTCTTTCCTTCAAGCTCCTTGTGTTGCATCATCCAATAGGATATCCAAATGAAAAGAAATTTTCCATGAAGGATTTTCTTTTTGCTTTAGATCCCTAGCATATTAAAAATACCTCATTTAAAAGCTTTCACAACATTTTAAATCAAATTACATTTTATAAAAGAAAATTACATTGGGCCCCTACAAAAAATACATATTAGCACAGTTATAATAAATAATCACACATCATCTAGAGCATAATCCTTAGGATCATATTCCCAAGGGCTTTTTAGCATTCCTCACAATACCTATTAAAGAGCGCATTTATAATAACAATATTTTTTTATAATACCCTTTAGAAATATGACCACCTGCAAAAGATATTTATATAAAATCTAATCACTTAAGCGCAACTGCTCACTCATCAATCAAAAGGAAAAGAAAACAACAAAAAATAAGTCAAGCTAGAAACTATCATCACATCATCACATATGCAAAATGTAAAAAAAAAGTGTAAAAGGTTATCCTAGCTACACCCTATCCTAGGATGCTTATAAAAGAAAAGTGTTCTATCCAACACCTAAGTGTGTGCAAAAAGGTGTACATAACTATCCCAAATTAGGTGAGTGGTTTGAGTTACAGGATTGAGTTCTTATTATTCAATTTATTAACCCTCAAGTTTCTATTTAAGTATTTAGTCATTTAAGATGAATTAATTAAAGCTTAATTTATGGATTAAAATTTTAGTTATTAAATTATTAAAAGCTTAAAGATTTAGTCCCTAACATATACTAAGATTATAAAGAATTGAGGGGCAAATTGTCCATCCTCAATCCTACTCCTAATCAAGGCCGAAATTATTTAAAAGGCGGCAAGGGTTTGTTAGTCATTCCCTTGGTAGTAATTTAAGACTCGATGAATGGTTAATTGAAGACACCACTAAGATGGGCCTACTACCCACTACAAAAAAAAATCCTAGGTTTCTTACGTCTAAGGTAAATTTATTTTTAAAAATTGACATAAGAGTGGAATGACACACTACCTATAGAGATGTATATGGGTTCTACCTGACTTAAGGTGTAATAATTGGGTGATTAAGGTAATTAGTTTAGGTTCCTAAAAGGTAGCTTTAGGTTTTTAAATAAGGAACAATTTATATAAACTTTTGCATTATTTCCTTATTTTATAGGGTACGTGGCGTTGTCACAGTGGACTCGAGAAACTAGCCTTTTTAGGGCATCCTATGTACCTCATGTATATTAAAAGAGAGAATATACAAAAGTGAATATAAATTTTATATGGGTTGAGCCATTAAGGTGTGACTTGAAATTCATTTGATCCTCCAACAAGTTCATTTTTGGGTTTGCTTATAATTAGGAGACTTTAGTTAAAGTTTCAATATTAGTATCTTAATACTTTATTATACAAAAGAAAGTTGGTTGAAAGAGTTTTAATGATCTTAATTTAGTTTAATCTTAATTAATGTGTATTATTATAAATGAATGATGAAAGGTATGTTTTATATGTTTTTAGAATTCAACTTGATTAGTTAGTGACTTTGAAGTTGTAAGTTGGTTAGGGGGGTTTTAGAGATTATAGATTAATTAAAAAATTTTAGAAATTGTATAAGCTCATGAATTTGATTAGGGACTTGTATGTTTATTATATTTTATTAGTCACATTTAATACTTAATGTTTAGATTTGATATACACTTCTTATATTTTCAAATTAATTAAGATTGCAATCACGAGACTAACCAAAAGAAGCTATATAACATGCTAGAGCTCAAATTTTATTTCATTTTTCATATGTTTTTCTTAACATGCTTATCAAAAACATTTATAGGCCAAAAAATCATTAAAAATAATTTTTAGAGTTATTTAATCATTTTAAAACTCGAAGAAAATTATCCTTACGGTGCCCACTTCGTGTAGAAAAAGCGATGCATATGACACACATGGGTGGCATACACTATAAGCCTAAAATAACTCTAAAAGTCTCTAGGTTTTATAACAAGGGGGCAAGCTTTAGCCGACAAGGCCAAAACTTCGTTCGTGAACTAACCTATGGTCGGCTAACTAAACATCCTAATAAGTATGTTCGAGTAGGAAAGTAAAAGAGCAGTCCATGAGGCGTGTGCTAGAGTATTTTTCGTTCGACATGCATTTGGAGGTCTCAACAAGACTATCAAGATAAATCTGATCCAAATGTGCCCACTTAAAAGCTCCCTTGCGAATGACTCAACAACTCATGCATACATAAAATTCAATGTACCTCATAAGACAAAACGCAAAGAGAAATATATGGGTGAGCGTAGAGGTTATTCCAAAAGAAATGCAAATAAAAACAAATTTAACTAATAAGTAATTTTAACATTCAAATTCATCTAACACATGCAGACTACTATCAAAAGTAATGTAGGGGCTTATGACATAAAGCATAAAGAAAGTAAACATATGAATCATCTAAAAATCTACCACTATCAAACATAAGAGTTCATCATCATATAGCATGGAGAGAAGTTATACATGAAACTTGTGGAAACTTAACATTAAATATATCAACCTTTATGCAATATGATTTCAAGTATACATGTGAAATTAGTCAATCAATTTACAAGTTATATATGAAGCTAAATATTTGCATAGCATTCAAATTTAATCCTATAAATAGAAATTAATCTAGTATACTTAATGAAATTCGACATTGAAATAATGAATAATTAACAACTACACGATTTGATCAAATACATAATAATTATCATTTGCACCACACTCGCATGAGAAGTTTTCTATCATAATTAATATACAAATCTTTTATTTAACGAGTGAATATGGTGTGAGAAATAGAGAAATGTTCATGTGTAGATTTAATAAAGTTACAAGTCATTTAGTAGAATGGGTGGGTTGATTATATTTGTGTTAATCCTCTAAACACAAAAATGCATATATGAGCTTCTAATCGAGTCAAACAAGTGTATGGTATTGGAGCATGATCCTTAAATACAAATATTATTACACGACAAGCTTTATTAGGCATATATATATTAACGAGAAAAAGATGACAAGAAGAGAGGGAGACATTCACATAGCCACATGAAATATATATATATATATATATATATATATATATATATATATATATATATATATATATATATATATATATATATATATATATATATCAAATCAACAACTCATGTTTATATGATTTATAATGAATTTTTCTTCCGGACTGGGAGAGAGATGGGGAGTTTCATTCTGTGCGAAAAGGAGGGCAAATTATTGCATCCGGTCACCGGATGCAGAGATAGGTCCGGATATTAATAAAATATTATTTTAAATTAAGCGCAGGTCAAGCGCAGGTCAAAGCGCAGGTCAAAGCGCAACTAAAGCGCAAGTCAAAAGCGCGGTCAAAAATGCAGGTGACGTGGCAAATTTTTATTGGATGTCCGAACCTATTTTCCGGGTCCGGTGACCGGATGCAATAATTTGCCGAAAAGGAGAGGGGGAGGCTTGGGTTCGGTGTCTCTGAATAGGGCTTGGTGGGGGCGATTTTGTCCAAAATAAGAGGCAAAGAGAGATTGTGGGGAGCCGGGTTAGACCAGACCTAACCACCCCTTAGGTTTAGCCCAAATCATGTTTTGATTTGAATTTATTTTGATTTGTGTTGAATAAAAGGGTCGAGTCAACGCTATGTTAGTGGGCATACACCTAAAGGGAGTCCTAAAAGTGACGTCTACACTAGGCTATAAAAACCTAGGAGCTAGATATTAATTCTGAAGAAATTGACCTCGAATAATGAGGTCAACAGTGAGATCTTTAAACATACCCTTGGTTGGAAGCATTATAAAAGAACGTGTTTAAAACTCGTCTAGATTTATCACAAGCCAAGCATCGACCACATGAGGGACTCATGAGATTATTTAAAGTAAACTAATATGAAAGCTAATATTTTCACAATCATTAATCCTCATGAAGACTTTAGAAATAATTTAAAAAAAAAAACTCATCATTAATAAAACATCAAATTCATTTACACATGCTAAAGGAAGCTACTCGTGGGAAATGACCACAAGCTATGACTTCTCAACAAGCAAATTTTGTTAATAATACATTTAGGGGCTGTTTGGTATCGGATTTACAGCCGGATTTAAGTCGGATTTACGCTAAATCCAGCCAAACAGTTTTTGTGCGCGCGTTAAATCCCGGGATTCGGTAAATCCCGGATTTAGGGATTTACGGCTTAAATCCGGGATTTAGTAAATCCGGGCGATAGCCGGATTTAACGGGATTTAAAGGAAGAAGCGCGCGAATGGGAGAAAGTTACCTTCACAGCCAGCGAGCTCCCGTTATTGCTTCCGTTTTTTCGATCCGGGTTGACGAGAAAGTCGTCGCAGGAGCGAAGTCGAACAGCCACGAAGGAGCCGCAGAAGCGACGCGTGCAATCTATACACCTGCAAAACAACGAGGGGTGAATGGGGTGAGATTCTTGGCAGAAGAAATATCCTAATGCCCGGATAATAGGGAAGTTTCTTAGATCCGAGTAAAATGTAGGAATGATGTGATGAAAATCTTCTCCCACGACGATTGACTGAAATGTTCCAAAGTGAGAAGACGATAATATAGTAATATGAGCAGATCTTTATGAAATGAAAAATGATAAATAAGGTAGAAGTCAATGATTAAGAGGGGGGGAACGAAACGCACCACCATTTGCGAAAAAAGAAGAAGGAAAGAAGCGCTGAAAGGAATCAACCTATATACGACGGTGGTGGAAGCGTAGAGCGTCGAGCGCCGGCGAGAGGAACGGATTAGAGCTAGAGACTAGGGCCGCAGGCGGCTGTTATTAGGGCTTCGGGGTAAAGATGAGTTACAGGCGATTCAAATATCTTGGGCCGTTGGATCAGATATACAGCATGTGAATACATATTAATAATATTTTGGTTAGAGAGATGAGCCGCAGCAAAAAGATTTCATTGCCTCGCTGGGAATAAAAGAAAGGAGAGGAAGATGAGAAGAGAGAGATAACAAGTTTTTTGGGGCATTTTTATCTTTTGAATTTATTATGGGATATCTTTTTATTATGGTAAGTAATTCGAATACTATCCTTATTTTTTTAGTGATTATGTATTTTTTTATTTTAATCATATAAAATTTGAGAAAAGTATTTTTTCTTGATTTATCAAATTTTAACTATGTAATTTTCTATATGTGATAGATATGATTTTTATGGGTATTTTGACAGTAATATTATTTATTTCAACAGATAAATTAATGGTTATAATTTTTTATGTTAAAGAATATTGTTATGCATTTAATACATGATATTATATTATATAGAGAAAATGATACAATTTGTTTTTTATTTGAGAAAATGATACAATTTATACATGATGAATGTGACATTTACATATAAATAATAAATGATGACTGTAAACACTAATTATTATGGGTTGACTATTAAAATATAAAATAAAAATAAATGATTGCATACATGAAATGATAAATAAGGAATTGATAAATAAGAATAAATAGATAAATAATTGATTATTTGCATAGTATTTTGATATGATACATGTACATTCATGATTCATCTAACTAATATAATGATAAGATAGCATAACCGAATACATGCATACATCACCGATGTATACTATGCTATAGATTTATATATTTTTTATAAATTTTAGTGACATGTGATTTTTAACCTTTACTATTTACTGATCATTTTGACTTATGATGTTCATATAAATGTAAATGATTAGTAATTAAATATTAATATAATTAGATTAATTAATATAACTTAATATATTTATTATTAAATATATAATTACTTGTGTAAATAATAATTAATGAGTGATTTGTACTTAACATATTATTAAATTTATAACACATTATATTTTTTATTTTTAATTATAATTTTATTTTTAAGTTATAATTATCTTATTCACATTAAATCCCTAACTGCTATAAATCCTGAAATATATTACCAAACAGTTTCTCAAGATTTAACATTTGGCATACCAAACAGTTTTCAGGATTTAACACATTTCGGATTTACTAAATCCGGATTTACAGGATTTACTAAATCCCACTAAAGTTAAATCCCACTTGTTGCCAAACAGCCCCTTAAGGAAATCTTCATATGAACAAGGTTGTATAAAATTTCAATACAAACAAAATGATGATAACCTTCCTTCAACAACATTTCATCAAATAGCTTATGTGCGATATGTAAAAGAAGAAGAATATAAGGCTAATGCATGCTTTGAGATCGATGCCACCTATCTCATATTCTTGCAATAAAATTGACAAGCTGCAACAATAAATATCATTCAATGTTAAAACAAATACTCATCCTTCTCCATCATGTTCACAAAAGTATTTTTCTAACTTATTATCAAGTCACATTGTCAACACTATGAAAGAGACGACAACATAAGTCATTTACGCATGAGCATTGAAAAATTCATTGAAAGAATAGATCTCAAGATCAATACAACAATCCAAACACAAATAAACAAATAAAATAGAGAGGAAAATGAAAAGAAGGAATGAAGAATAAGAGAGAAATGAAGAATAAGGAGAAGGAAGAAGAAGAAAAAAAAATAAGAAGAAGAAGAAGTAGGAGAAGGAGATTGAGAGAAAAAAAATTGGGAAGAAAAGGGAAAAGAAGAAGAGGAAGAACGAGAAGAAGCTCACATGCTTGCAAGTAGCAGAGGGCCGGCGACTAGTGCTGGACAGCGTCGGAAGGGGGAGCTTCGGCCTTGGGTCTTGTCCGAACAAAGGGAGAGACGGAGAGGGAGCAGGGGGCAGACTTACAAGAGATCTCTGAATAGAGGGAATTCAAAAGGTCAGGAGTCCGTGAGCTTGGAGAAGTCCGAATGAATGCCTCTTCTGGCTCGACCGTCTGGGAGAAGGGAACTAGAGAGCGAGAGCGAGCGAGAGAGCCCCCCAAATCCTAGTGATTTCTCCCAAGTATCCTCCCATCTAGGGGTGTCAATATTTGACACGACACGAAAACCCGACCCGGAAAATCCGGGTTGGACCCGACTCGTTTGATAAACGGGTCGGGTTCGGGTTTACAGATTCGACCCGTTTGACAAAACAGGTCGGGTTTGGGTAGCCGGGTCAACCCGAAAACCCGTTTATTTAAAAAAAAAATTGAATTCCCGCTCTGCCCGCTGCAAGCCCTGATCGCGTTGCCCATTGCTTCGGCAATCGCGAGTCGCGATGCGTGTTCATAGCCCGTTGTCGCGGTCTGACGCCGGCGACGCGTGCTTGTAGCCCGTTGCTTCGTCATTCGTGAGTCACAACGAGTGGGGCGTGCCCACTGCCTAGCCCCGCGGTCCGTCGCTCCGCCTCGCGCAGGTCGCTTCGTGCTCGCGAGCCCGCTGCCGTCGTCGCTGCACCGCTGCCACCATGCCGCTGCTGCCTCTACCTCGGGTCGACGGGTCGGGTCATGTCAACCCGTGCGAGTCAGGTCTGGGTTGAGATAATCGACCTGTTTGCAAAAACGGGTCGAGTTCGGGTTGACCCGTTTAGAGCCGGGTCAACTTAGGTTCGACCCGAACCCGACCCGTCTACCCGAATTGACACCCCTACTCCCATCAATGGATTTGGGGCTTCGAATGGAGGAAATGCACGCTACCCAAAAGAGGAAGCCCGCCATTTCTTTTCTCTCGTCTGTCTTTAAAAAATGCCTTGTGAGAAATATTTTTTCTATTTATTTTTTTTTTAATTTTTTTTTAATATCTAGTTTAAAAAAAAACTTTTACTTTTTATTTAAATAAAAGAAAAAAAAAGAAAAAGAAAGAATTTTAAAATTTATTTTAAATAAAATATTTTCCCACATGATTCGTTTTATTTATATTTTAAATATTTTTTTTCAACTAAATCCATATAGTCGGACATTATACCACCCCGAGGAGTAGACTAATGTCCTTCTATTGATTTAAAAGAAAGAATACTATAATTCATTCTTCTAATCAGGTGCAGCATAGGGAATATACAAATCATCTCGAAGAACAATTTGCATATTATCCTATCGACCCAATTAGACTAACGAATTATGAATTTATTTTCATTATCAAATATAGAAGATATTCGATCTGCCCTTGAAAGCAGATCAATTATCTACCTATTCTTTGATTATGAAAATAAATTTTAAAATATATATATGATGCACTAATCTATGTTTGACAGATCTTTCTGCTATCTTAGAAAGGAAATTAATATAGGGTTTAGATTATTCTGGGATCTAGACTCCCTATAGGGG
Source organism: Dendrobium nobile (assembly GCA_022539455.1). Taxonomy (NCBI): domain Eukaryota; kingdom Viridiplantae; phylum Streptophyta; class Magnoliopsida; order Asparagales; family Orchidaceae; genus Dendrobium; species Dendrobium nobile. The sequence continues at coordinate 71,477,781 of CM039735.1, read as the reverse complement.
CAAGTCCCTATAGTTAATTACATCTCCTAAGAAAATACTCTCGATTTAAATGAAGACTAATTAATTTCAAAATTATATATAAATTTAATTAAATATTTGGGCTAATTTAAATTTTCACGATCAGGCTTTATATTATAGACTTTAATATTGAATTTAGAAGAGTTAGAACTTATTAGGAAGAAGAAAGTGCAGAGAGAAGTGTACACGATCTGGATTACAACCTGCCTAGAGTGGGCTGTCAGCTAACAATCATACTCACAACAATTCACCGATGAATGCAAGATTTAAAATGGCTATATCCTAGGAATCAAGGTGTTAAAGAATCTAAATCAAATGCAATAGAATATGCTTACAAAAATCGAAAATCTACACGAATGATAATGATGCATGAGACAGTTGTATATACAAGAGCAGATTTTATTAATATCAAATTTATCGGTTACATCCCAGAATTTACAGTAAAGTAAAGGTGGCTAGGTCCTACCGACAACAAACCTGAGTTTTAAGCCTATAAGAGAGTAGAATTAAATACAACTGCTTATGGTCTTCAAGCTCCAAGTCTTCTATGGAATTCCAAAAAAGAATGTCCTTTTGGGGGAGGATATTACTTTTTGGAGCCCCATTTGTATATGTATAAGCAGCTATTTTTAATTCTTTTACAGACTCCAGATACTATACAAACTCAATCTATGTACAACAGATTAAAGAAAATAAAGCTTTACATTTTTTTATAAGTACATCAGTCCCTGGGTACATTCTACTTTTGCAGTAAATAGAAGTAGGAAAGTAGAGCAGTTACGTAATTATGCATGGTATGGGTGCATTGTGAACAGTTATAAATGCAGGAAAATAAAGACGGAGAAGTAAACTACGCGACCCTCACTTATTCACTCCGTGCTTTGGTGTAAGATAGAAATAAATATGCATGTTATGTAGTACAGAAAAATAAGCAAACACACATAGGTGCCCTCTAGGCAAGACACCCACAAACAAACCACAACAAACTACCCTAGCAAGCATCTAAGTGTGTGAAAGAGGTCGTGTGGCTTGGATAGGTTCTATAGGAATTTTTGTTTAAGTTGCGTGTATTATTAAGATTTATTTATTAAAGGCCAAAAGGGAATTTGATTAAAGTTTAAGTGGAGTATATTTGAGTTTTTAAATTATTCCAATTTGAGGATGTTAGAGTTATTTAATTTAGTTTTAAAGAACTTATAGATTGATAACTCCCTAAGTGCAGGAAGTTATCAATTTATAAGTCCTAGGACTTTCAAAACGAACACCCATCTTATATGAAAGACAGGTATTCATTTGAGAGTCCTTAAAGTTTTATTAGAGAGAGAGAAATGGACCTTATGAATGCAATACTACGTGCCCTCCCGAAGGAATCTAGCACTTTGTATAAGGTCAGTGTGTTATTAAGGGTTTAAAGATCTCCAAATCCAAATGTATTAGTGCCTTCTTAAAACGAGTCGTGCACAATACATGGGAGGTCTTTTTGTTATTTAAGTGTATTAAGGGTCTTTTTGAAATTAAAATGCCTAAAGTTCTTCAAAAGAAATCAAACTTTAGGCATAAAAGACCTTAATCCATTTTAATTTAAATCAATAATCAAATTTGATTATTAAAAGAAATCTTAATCAATCAAATCATCATATTAATTTAATTTAAATGGATTAAAATTTAATTTAATTTTTAATGAGTTTTATTGTAATATTCAGAATTTTTAATGATTTGTTGAGTTTTAAGGAATTTAATTAATAATAAATGATTTATTAATGAAATTAAAATTAGAAAATTATTATAAAATTTATTTAAATGAATAGATCAATCTTCTCGATTTTATTTAATTTAATATGAATTTTAATGAATTTTAGGATTTATTTAATGAATTATTAAAAGAATTGTTTAATTAATGGATTATTAATGAATTTATTTTTAGAAAATTATTTAAAATTAAGATTGGTGCATTTCTGGTTTGATTTGATTTTTTATGAGTTTATCTTGTATTTTTAATACTTATTAGAATTTTAAATGAATTTTAAGGCATTTTTTTAATTAATGCTTAATTAAGGGTATTTAATAATCTATTATTATTATAATAGTATTTAGGCTCAAAATTTGTTTTAGATTGATTATTACTTATTCTAGGGTTCATTAGGATCAATTTAAGCTTTTTAAAGAATTTTATTTAAAGTATATAGTTTATTCAATTAATGTTTAGTTAAGGGTTATTTAAAGATTGATAAGTGGTTAACTTTAGTTTTAATGAGATTTAGTCATTAATTGATTTTTGGATGATTGTAAGTTTGGTTTTATGGTTGATTAAGTTTGATTGGGATTTTAGGAATTTTTATTCGGCTTATTTGAAATTATTGGTGTTTGTAGAAAATTAAGACCCTTAAAGAAGGGTAACCTAAATCTAATAGTTGTTTGAGATCGATTAATGTCAAATCAATGTGTATTTGATTAAAGGGTTGATGACACTAGTTTTCTAAGTTCAAGTTTCATCCCAAAAGGGATGTGTGAAGTGTATCCTAGATTGATCTTAGTTGGCTAAGACACTGTCCTTAATTATTGTTCCTAAATGTCGCTGTTATAGGATAGCAATTAATGTCTCTAAACTCTTTAACACTAAATTGCAACCAAAATATAACAAATCATGAAAAATAAAAGTGCTCTAACATTCTATGGAATGGATATAGTGAATTATTATAGTTATAGGTCATTTAATGACATACAACTTAAATAATTTACTATAGAGGAATTGATGCATCAAATTTAGAATGAGGTGATCTTAGGATATATATATATATATATATATATATATATCAATGACCCTAAATCAAGAATCATCCTAATTTGATAAGGTGATCATGTATAGTTCATTAACTATTTAAACTAGATAAAGCATGGTATTGAAGGTAAATTTTAACTAAACCATACATGATCAAGATCTAAACCTATTTTCAGTGAAAGGAAGACTTTACACTAATCCCATAGAACCCTAACATGCTATGACTGGATTTAATTTGAATGACTTATGAATTTCCAATAATCTAAGTCAATTTTGACTTAAATTTTTGTAAATTCACAAACCAAATGAGATTGCATCAAATAGGCATAGGAAAATTACAGGAGATCAACCTTAGGCCCTATTATGTCTCTGCCAAATTTCAGCCTAAGATAATTTGTATATTTTTACTCAAAAATAAAATCTAGTTTTCTATATTATTAAAATTATTAATAAAATATTTATCAAAGTAATTTTTACTTATTTTTAAAATATAATACTTAAGAATATGAACAAAACAAGCCCAAGAACATAAAAAATGGATGAGAATTGAAATTCTGGTGAATTTTTTAAGTTTTGGAGATTTTCTGGATTTATTTTAGAGTTTTAATGCCGGCTTTGACCCGGGACACGTGGCGCGCATGGGGAAGGCCACGCGGACAGCGGCGGTCAAGCGGGACCCGCCACTTAACTAGCGCGGCATTGCACAGAGCCATCGGATCTACGGAGGATCTCTGATCTAAGGGATCGGGCGGCTGATTAAAGCCCCGCGGTTTGGAATCAACGAGTGAGATGGGATCGGATGAAATTCGTTTTAACCGCGGTGTTATGGGATCGAACCAAACCACAGATCTAAACGAATCATGGGCGTTGATCTAAAATGGAAAGATCGAACGGTTGTGGAGTCATCTTCAACCTCCAGCGAACCGAACCCTAGACTTTTTTTTTTATTTCATTTTCACTAAATACTTAACCAAACGGCTTAAAAATTTATACAGAGGTATAACAGAGTTTATTGAGCAATGGGGAGGTATTTCCTAAGCATTTGATGTAATATTTAATGAGTTATTTAAGAACCTATGTAAACTCCAAGGGTTTAGGATTTACCGAGTTAGGATTGATGGATTGGGATGTTTTAACCACGGTTGAATTTTTTGACTGTCCACGTGTTGTTTCCTTGAAGACTTCGAGCTCGAATGAAGCTTCTACGGCAAGTAAGGATGGCTTGGACGAACACTCTCTCGGCTCGGCTTCGACCTCCTCTCCGACAAGCTCCAGATGTTGGGAAATCAGTGGGAGGATGAAGAGGAACAAACGAGGATTCAAAATGAAAACTTAGAGCTCTCTAAGAATGAGTAAAATGGGGGCTCGAACTGAATGAGTGAATTCATCCCCTATACCCTATTCAGTCATTTGGAGCCAAAAGGAGCGGCTAGGATTGATCAGGGAGGTTACTTGGATGCAGGACACCTGGACTGGACGATTAGAAGAGCGGGGGAGTGGCTGTATTGGATAAGGTGAGCTAGCCACTCCCTTGGTTTGTCCTCACATGGGAGGGGACCATCTGAGGTGGCTAAGCTGATTTGGCTACTGGGTTTGGTCGAGTTAAACTCTAGGAAACTTCTAGAGTCGAGTCCAGAGGCTAGGCAGGCCTGGTTTAGGCTGTGGAGTTTGGGTTGAGCGGGTTGACCATTAGAGCTCGTTTGAGCTCTTGGACAAGCTAGGGAGCACGCCAAGGCTTGGGTTGAGTTGGGTTGAATCCAGAGAGGCTTCTGGAAGCAATTCAATTGACTGGACCGACCTATATTAGGTTGGGGGAGTTGGGTTGGTGGCATTGACCATATAAGCTCATTTGAGCCCATGTTGACTGTTTGACCAGTCAACAAAGGTCAAGTCTACTTAAGTGGAGTCTAGGTGTGGTGTGGGGTCATTCAAGTTGATATGTATGAGGTAGTATAGTGGAAATCAAATGGGAGAGGGAAGTTTGACCAAGCAAAGGTTTTGTACCTCGAGTTGATTGGTTTGACCAGTCAACTTTGGTCAAAGTTGATAGGATAGAGTGCAAGTGATGTTTAGGTGTAAATTTGATGGAGTATGAGAGGTTTGGAAGTGTGGATTTGATATATGAGCAAAAGAGTTCCTATATGAAAGGATTTAACTATGCCTAAGCAAGTTGACTGGGTCAACCTAAAGATGACTTGACATTTAATATATTGGAGTTTATTTGAATCACATAGTGGATTGATTTTAAATGCTTGAGGAGTCTCGATTGAACCACTTGCAATGGTTTTATTAATTGAGATTGGTTTGGCAAGGTTTGGGGTTAAGTTGACTTAGTCAATGAATGACTGGGTCAAAGGTAGCTAGTGCACTATTCTGGATAGTTTACTAGGCTAGGTGATTGCAGTGTGAAGCTATAATAGGTGATTGAAATTTGAGTGCCTGTTGAATGCTGGATTGAGATGATCAAGATTTGATTGATTGAATGGGATTTATGGTCGATCGATTGATAGATTGATTTGAACGCAGGTTGATTGAGTGGTTGGATCGAGTGATTGAATATTGATTGATTGGTTGAGTAGATATAGGTAGAACTGAATGATTGATTGATTTATGGGTTTGATTTTTTTTTTTAAGACTGGATGATTGATTTAGGTTTGTTGAATTGATTGACAGGTGGCAGGCTATCAACCACTAGATGTAGAATCAGGAGTGTGGGGTTGTACTTGGAGACCTCATACAAAAATGAGGTCAACATGCCTGAATAAGGCTTGTTTACTGTTCTGAATCTATGTCACAGGCTCGGGTCAACTGCAAGTTTGATTTTAGTCGTTTGATTATATTTATAGATTTAGGAAATTGATTTAAACCCATTAGAAAGCTAACTAGAGATATCCGAACACTAATGGGGCTGATTTAGATCACACTTGAGTCTAAATCAAACTCAATATGACTCAATTAAAGTCGATTCGGGTTCAATTCGGCTCGACCATATTAACTTGATGAAATTAAATAACAATTGACATTGATTCGATTCAAATTGGGTTCGGCAAGGGTCAGGGTCGTCAACCGAGCTTAACTAAACTTTGACAAGTCCAATTTGACTCAATTCGAGTCGATTCGAACCCAAATTGAGCTCGACGATGTTCAATAAAGTCGATTAAGGATGTTTGAGGGAAAGCATACTAAAATCGTGGTCAACAATATATTCACTACTACTATTATAAAAGTGACTTGAATTTTCTTACACCTCAAATCTTAGCATCCATTTTTTTTAATTTTTTATTATTCATTTATTATATTATAATAATTAATAAATTTAAACATATGTAATAATTATGCAAATTAATGCTTTTTACATACACCTCATAAAATATATTATCATTATATTGTAAATAATTAATACTTTATCTTATTGTATTATAAATAATTAATAAATTTAAAAATGTATAATAATTATGCAAATTAATGCCCTTTACACATACCTTATAAAATATATTATCATTATATTATAAATAATTAATAAATACATATCATTGTATTATAAATAATTAATAAAATTAAAAATATTTAATAATTATACAAATGGCTACCCATTACATACACCTTATAAAATAATTATGCAAAGTGAGACTTTTTTTTATGAGGCAGTTGTATCCAGGTTTATTCTGACTCATTTTATTTTGGAAATGTCGAGGACGACATTTTTCTTAAGGTGGGTAAATTGTGAGACCCTTAACTTTTTAAGTTATTTTTGGAATTTGATGAGGTTCGTCCAGTACGAACTGAGTTTGTCCGGGACGAATAGTTAGAATGTTAACTTCGTCGGTATGAATAGTCTGGATGAATTGAACGAGTTCAGAACAGAGCCAATTGTCCAGAGATGAAATTAATTATTGTCCGTATGATTTGCGAACAAAGGAGATCGTCCAAGTACGCAAATCAATTATTATAGACTGTGATGATAATTGATTTTTTTTTTGTTAATCTAAAATGGATCAACCAACAGTTACGTCTCATAGTGTGTGAAAAGATCGATATTGTTTGGAGTTATTGTAGTGAAAGTAAAGGTTCAAATGGAAAAAATTAATATAGATGCCTACATTGTGGGATTATTTACAAAGGTAGAGGAATTAATAGGATAAAACAACATCTAGCATGGATAAGAGGAAACATAGCTTCGTGCAAAAAAGTTCCACATGACATTCATCATCAGATGCAAGAGAATCTAAGAGAAATAGGCAAGAAAAAACAACAAATACAGGAGTTAGAGGAAAACATAACAGCGTTTGTTGATGAACATATGGATGAGGAAAGTGGCTCTTCATCACTTCCCAAGTCACAAGCCTCTGATGCACATCATGAAGGACTTGATAAAGGGAAGAGAAAGAAAGATGACATAGATAACTTTTTTGCACCAAGAACTAAACCTGGTTCTCAATCATCATTGAAAAGTGTAATGGCGTCCAAAGAAGCCATACACCGTGCTGATTTGGCAGTTTGGAGATGGTTTTACAACAGTTGCATCACATTTAATGACATAAACTCTGCTTTTGCACAAAAGGCTATTGATGCTATAGATGCAATTGGCACTGGCTATAAGTTGTCATTTTATCATAAATTGAGAGTTAATCTTCTACAAGATTGTAAAGAGGAATGTAAGCTGTTGATAGATTCATATAGAAGATATTGGAAAGAAATTGGTTGCACACTCATGACAGATGGTTGGACATATAACAGGAATAGAACCTTGATTAATTTTCTTATTTATTGTCTAAGGGGCGTAGCATTCTTAAAATTTGTGGATGCTTCTGATATTATAAAGGATGCCAAAACATTATTTTCATTATTTTGTGAAGTTGTTGAATGGGTGGGGCCACAAAATATTGTGTAGCTTGTAACAGATAATGTTGCAAATTATAAAAAGGCAGGGGAATTATTGCATGAAAGGTTTGACAAAATTTATTGGTCTCCATATTCTGCTCATTGTTTAAATCTTATTCTTAAAGATTTTGGGAACATGACTCATATTCAAGATATTACAAAAAGAGCTTCAAAAGTTACAGTTTTTGTCTACAGTCATATCTTTATTTTAGCTTGGCTAAGAAAAGAGAAGGTTTGAAAGAAATTATAAGGCCTGGAGCTACTAGATTTGTTATAACTTTCATAACTTTGAAAAGCATAAATGAACACAAGCTTGATTTACATGCTTTCATAACAAGCAAAGCTTTCTTTGATTTACAGCTCTCCAAAATAATAAAGGGTATCATCCATCATTTTGGATAATAAATTTTGGAATGACTGCTTGGTAAGTTCCAAATTGACTAGGCCTTTAATTTAATTATTGAGAATTGTGGATTCTGATGAAAACCCATCTATGGGATTTCTTCATAATGGAATGTACAGAGCAAGGAGAGCAATCAAGTTAATGTTTGGAAATGTTAAAAAGTTATACAAACCTTACACAAGCATTATAAAGAGGAGATGGGATAGTCAGCTAAGACAAGGCATACATTGTGCAGCTTATTTTCTTAATCAACATTTTTAATATGATAAAGATAATTTTTGCAACAAATCTGAAGTGATGCAAGGTTTAATTGAACTGATTGGAAATAAAGATATATGTCCTAAACCATCAGAAATAATGAATGAAGTTAGGCTTAGAGAGAAAACCTTGCTTATGTTATTTAAATCCGTCCTTTTGATCGGCTTAGAGAGAAAACGAGAAGGAGAGAGAAAAAGAAGGAGAAAGAGGAAGAAACCGAGTTTTGGCAACATCGATCAGTTTTTATTCATCGACGTAGTTGAGAAAGTTGTTCGACTTGAGGTAAAACACATTGTGCATATCTCAATTTTCAAATGTGAAATTTTTTTACAAATTTTTCGATTAAAATTTGATATGAGGCAGTTGTCTCTAGGTTTATTCTGAGTCATTCTGCTTTGGAAATGTCGAGAACGATATTTTTCTTAAGGTGGATAGATTTTGATACCCTTAACTTTTTAAGTTATTTTTGGAATTTGATGAGGTTCGTCCAGTACGAATTTAGTTCATCCGGGACGAATAGTTAGAATGTTAACTTCATCTATACGAAAAGTCTGGACGAAGTGAACGAGTTAAGAATAGAGCCGATCGTTCAGAAATGAAATTAACTATTATTCGCACGATTTTCGAACAGAGGAGATCGTCCCTATATGAAAATCAATTATCATCTGTACGATTATTATCTGAATACGGTACAGAGCCGATCGTCCCGGGATGAATGAAAAATATCGTCATGTACGATCGAAAATATCTCTTATGTTATTTAAATCCGTCCTTTTCATCGGCTTAAAGAGAAAATGAGAAGGAGAGAGAAAAAGAAGAAAGAGGAAGAAATTGAGTTTTGGGCGACTTAGATCTGTTTTCGTTCGTCGACGCAGTTGAGAAAGTTGTTCGACTCGAGATAAAGCACATTATGTCTATCTCAATTTTCAAATGTGAAAGTTTTTGACGAATTTTTCTATTAAAATTTTATATCTGTTAGTGAAAAACGAGAATAACTTTGCACCGGTAGAACTTTATAACGTAACTTTTTATATGGCATAGAGATTATAATTCTGCACATTCTGAATATTTTCTGGAAATTTTTCACCGTGTATTCTAAAATTTGAGGGATTTTTATTGAATAGAAAACTATCAGTATGTTGAAAAATAATACTACAGTATAATAAAAATCTTAAAATATTGTTTTATACATTCTCTGGTAATTTGGTAATTTTTGAAACTATGCATTTTTGCCTAGTTGATCTTTTTGTTGTCTGCCATTATACAATATGTGATATTTTGACACACGCTTAATTACTCTTAAAATGTTATAATGAGATGATTTATGTGCTCATGTGATAAATGTTAATGTGCTCATTGATTAAATGATATCTGTTGGGAGTTATAAGGGGTCAGAATCTTTTGAAATTCTATCTATGTCAGGAAATAAATGGAGGCATAAGGGGCCATAGATCTTGGAGATTCTATCTGTGTCAGAGAATAAAGGGAGGCATAAGAGGCCAGAATCCTTTGAGATTCTATCTGGGTCTATAAAATATGATCTAATATGAATAATTCTGTATATATGATATGTTCTGGTGTTGTAAGCACAAGGGAGTCATAAGGGGTCAGAATTCGTTGAGATTTTGTATGGGTCTGGGAATCTGATTTGAATAACTCTGTGATATGAATTTTCATTTACTAAATTATTCTATACTGTTATTTAATTCATATGTTATGTACGATTATCTGAATTCTGAATAGTTATCTGAATTCTATACGATTTTCTATTATTTAATTCATCTGTTCTGTATGATTATCTAAATTCTGAATAGTTATCTGAATTATGTATGATTATCTGAATCATAGAACGTGTACTATGTATTTCTGTTGTATGATTTTCAATTCAGTGAGTTATTTTAAACTGTAATTAACTACTTTTAAATCTTTAGTAAAATGATTGAATTAAAAGAGTATTTGGGAATTTAGATTAGCTTTTGTAACTTACTGAGGTGTTAGCTCACTGTGGTTTTATTCTTGATTTTCAGGATATGGTAAAGGAAAAGATGTTGTGGACTAGCTGTTTAGGATCTGATCTGAAGTTATAGGTATTTTGTTATTTTGATTTTTGTACAGTCATGACTAGTTTACTTTTCAGTTATGTAATGTTCGTCTATAGCCATGTACTGTAATGTATATGATGATTTTGATGAATAGAAGAAATTTTGTGGATGAGTATTTCAAGTATTTGGATACTTTTAATAGCTATGTGTTTCAATATTATTTAAATAAATATTGACAAAAAATTTAAAAATAATTCTAAAATTAGATCTTGGGGTTAGTCTATCACGTCTCAACACGATAGGACATATCATGATAGGGTTGAGTTATGATAGTTTCGTAGTTCAACAATCTAGCATTTTCAAGGCTGAGGTGGAGGGCCTCCATTCAAGACATATCATTGATATCGAATGAAGGGACGACACTTGTAGAGTATGGTAGTTAATTGATCTACCTTGCATTCTTGTCGTGGCTTTTATTGGTATGAAGGTGGCATACATATATTGATGAATACTATGTAGCCAAGTAACATTTAGCCAATTTCTTATTAATCATTATTTGCATATTACAACTACTAACTCAAGGATTACATGTGGGTTAGGTATAGACTTACATGTGATGGAGCGATTGCCACATTAATAGGAAAGAAGCTGTGGCGAGTTTAAACAATAATTAGCATGTTGGTGTACCTAATACATGTAGACCAAGGAAAAGAATATTTTTAAATTATTGGAGCAAGACAAGAGATCACATAAATGCGGCATCTGTGGTTTATGTGGAGCATCATCGGAGTAATTTCAAGAACCATTTGCGAAATAAGAGTAATGAGGAGAAAATGCACACAAAAGTCGGACAGCAAAGACAAGTGAAGCTGCCAAGTAGATGGATTGTAGATGACCTTGAGGTGCATATATCATTAACTGATGATGTTATAACAGTTTCAATTTTTGGGTATAGATGTTTCAATTTTTTGGTATAGCTTTTTCAATATTGGGTTATTTTGTTAAAATTATAGCTATACATAAGCTGGAGCTTGAATAATTAATGTTGTTGTTATAATTTGAAAGATTATGAAATATCTTCAATTATACAATACTTTCAGGTATATATTATTTAAGAAATCAAGTAAGCCAACTGAGCTCATATTACCCATCACTTAAGGGATTGCTCCACCGAAAATGTTATTAGAAAATATAAGATTTTATAAACTTAACAAATTTTGTTGCTGTCAATATTTAAAATTTATGAGATATATGCCTACCAATTCTAACTCTTTCAACCTGGAGCAATTAACAAGAGTACTGAAGAATGGATCTAAGTCTGTCTTGTTGTTGTGGCTTGTAAGATATGTATATAACAAGTAAAGGGATTCAATAATTTCTCACTTTCCTATCATCTCTGAAGGAAATTCACCAGAAAGATCATTGCTTAGTGGCACTTTATCTGTTTTACATTCAAAATGACAATTCAAAAGTAAAGCCAAAATGATTATCATTTGGTTTAAACTAGTGTAGTTATGATGACTTCAAAATTATGCAAATATTCAGATCATTCAGTTTATCTCCCTCCCACAAAAGGCACACAAATTTCCATCAGATCATTCACTCGGCAAAATCCCAACAAAATTTATAATGCATATAATTAAACAAAATAATCTGATTAGCCATGAACAACATGTTCTAGATTTTTTTTTCATTCCACATATTTGGAGAAGCAAACAAACTACAATATACTTGATCAACACATTAGTATAAGATTGCCAAATTGGATGTTAAAGCAAACACATTTCTACACAATTAACATTGACAATTAAGCAAACAAACTACAAACATAACACATGTTGATCTCTACAACACTACTTCAACATTCAAACTAGTTCGACATAACATATTACATGGCAAAAGAGATGTGTATGGCTATGTCAACAAGAACAACAATAACAAAGACTTTCATCAAGAAGATGATCAAGACAAGCTTCTTACAAATCCTTGCCTCAAAGCCTTTAAATTCATTATGTGTACCACATAAGATGCCTCTTCTACTTCATCTGTTCATTTAAAGTAATTGTAGTCATCTTCTGTTCAATTTTGAATGCACCTATAAAATTGTCTTTTATAATTAGGTCTCACAGTAACAAGTATACAACACACATTTCAAGTGAGAGTGACAATAAACTTGACAACGTGGGTGTCTGTCTTTCATAGCAGAATAATATATTGAACTCATTTGAAACGACACACTAAGTGTCAACAAAGTAGAATTAGTTATGAATTATGATAAATCATTTAAATTATGCATTTAATTGAACAATGTGAGTATGACTAGCATTATACAAATTGACAATAACCATGAATAGCTGTGATTTAAGTTATAAAGTAAATTCCTATAAACAGTAAACCAAAACTCCTTTCAAATGACATACTTTGAAAGTTTCATGTGTTTACCTACAATTTTATTTATAAACAGTAAACGTTTAATATAAATTACTCTTGCTTGGGAAGATACAAAACAAACCACATCTTTTGCTGAGAAAAATGACAAGGCTTAGCGATCCACAACAAGTAAATGAAAGGAAACATACCTAAATCATAGGAATGACACACCTCACGAGAGGAGCAGATCTTAGTTGGAGTTCATTGTGCTTTTTGTTGCAGAGATCTCAGTGGGTGGTATAAAGAGCAAGCAAACAAAGGAGTTCATGGAAATAGCACATGAGCATGTAGCATTTTGCGGGAAGAGCACACGAGCAATTTGCGTGGTTAGGGATTGCTGCATGAAGAGACGGTGTGAGGGTTCATGGAGACAAAGTGGTATTTTTGTTGCTAAATTAGTGTTTGTGTGGTAGAAATATAATATTTAAGTTTTGGGTGTTAAATATGTAATTAGCTGTAATAAAGTGGCATGTATGTAAATCCCCCTAATTTAAAATATTAATAATTAAGTAAATTAATGAAAATATTAATAGTATGATTATTGTATAAATTAATTATCCAATTTAACTTATCTAAATCATTGGTAATATAATTAGTAATTAAAAATTAATTTAATTATCTTAATTAATATATTTAAAATAGGAAATTATTAAATATATAATTATTAGTGTAACCAATAATTAAAAATTAATGAGTAGTAGAATTCTTAAGTGATTAATGAGATAATTAATAATATAATTTAACTAAATAATACGTAAATAATTTATTAAAATATTAGTAGGATTAAAAATAATTTCAAATATAATAATTACTATATAATATTATAAATAGTAATTAAATAATTAATTAGTATTTGAATATTTAAATGCTTAATAAGATGATTAAAAATATAATGATTAATTAAAACTAATCAAATAATAATTTAAAATTAATTAAATCATTAGTAGGAGTATTTAGTTAAATAATTAGTCATTTAAAAAAAATTATATATTAAATAATTATTAAATTAACATGTAAACAAGTAATTTAAAAAATAATACTATAATTGGTAATTAAATTATTTAAAAATCATGTTAATTTCTAATTAACTTTATTATTATTATTATTATTTATTAACTATAATTAAAATTAATAAGTAACCTACACTTAATATGTAATTAAATTCTACTAAAGTTAAATATAACTTTCGTCAAACAACCCCTAAATCTTATGGCCAATTAAATTCTCTTTCCCCGCTCTTTGCCACAAGTATTGGATTTACTAAATCATATTATTCGACAGATTTATAGGGATTTACAGTATTTGGTCGAAGAAGAGCGCGAAAGGGAAGAAAGATAGTTACTAACGTAGCGGGCCACCCTTGGTTGTAGTTGAAGGAGGTGAAGAACATCATATGTAGTTACTTCCAATCCGACAAGAAGGGAACATCGTTAAAGAATGGGAAGAAGCTTTTTTTGACTCGTTACCACCCACAACCAGATGAAGAGAAATGAAATGGAGAAGAAAACCAAACCATATATAGACGGCAGACCTAAGGTTAATAGAAGATAAAATAATTAATAAGTATTCAAATATTAAATAATAATTAAATAATTAATAATTTAATTAATTAGAAATAGAATACTTAAGTAATTAATAATATACTTACTAATTAAAACTCATTTAAATGTTTCTTAAATAATTAGTAATATAAATAATTATTAAATACTTAATTATTTAAATAAGAATTATTCAATTATCCGTATATCTTCTAATTATAATATTTATAATTATGACTTATTGACAGCAATTAAAATTAAAATTAGTAATTAACTATTATTTAAAATACAAATTAAATTTATATTTTTAAGGAACTAAATATCTTAACACTGTAATTCAAGATTGATGATTGTTAAAAGAGTAGAGTCCTCGACTATTGTCGGACCATCGACCATCCCCTGACTATTATCGGACTTCTTTCCAGCCACCAACTGACTCACATACTTCTACCCGACTACCATCACTCTAGTACGGTCTTTCTGACCACTGTTGTTCGTCGACTACTGTTCTTTTGGCTTTCGTCACCAGTCAATGATCTTTCTGACCATTGTCGTCCGCCGACTACTATCAGTTTGACTTTTGTCGCCAGATAATGTTCTTTCTGACCACTATTGCTCGTCAAAATTCTGACTTGCCATTGCTAGATAACGATCTTTCTAACCATTGTCGCTTGCCAACTACTATCCTTCTGACCTCCATCGCCAGGCAACATTCTTTTTTACCACTGTCCCCCACCAACTACGATCCTTCCAACCTCTATCACTAGACAACAGTCCTGTTGACCACTATCGCTCGCACTATGATCCTTCCAACCTCCGTCGCCATACAACAGTTTTTCTAACAAAAGTCACTAGCCAACTATAATCCTTCAGACTTCATCACCAAAAAATGATATTTCTGACCACTTTCGCTCATAGATTAATGTCATTTAGACTTTTGTAGCCAGACAATGGTATTTTTAACCACTATTGCCTACCAATTATGGTCCTTACGACCTCCATCACTAGACAAAAGTCTTTATGACCACTATCGCCCTCCTCCGTTGCTAGACTACATTCTTTATAACCACCATCGCTCGTCGACTATTGTCCTTTCAAACTTTATCGACAGACAATGATCTTTTTGACCATTGTCACCAGTCGAATACGGTCCTTTTGACCTCCGTTGCCAGACAACGGTCTTTCTGACCATTGTTGACCGCCGGCTACGATCTTTTTGACCTCCATCGTCAAATTATGGTCTTTCTGACCTCTATTACCTGTTGACTACATTCCTTTTGACCTGTCGCTAGGCTACGATCTTTTCGACCTCTATCATTCGCTGACTACAACCCTTTTGGCCTTTGTTGTCAAACTACGATCTTTTCAACCTCGTCGCCCACCGACTATGATCCTACCAACCAATCAAATGTGTCAATACCGATTCTTCAAATTTCCACCTAGTAATGAATTCTATTTGATGTATATTTATTACATTAAGTCAAGGCATTCCCCCCAAAGAAGGGCCTCATTTGTAAACTTCTGTAAACATTAATGGATTCATCAAATTAGGCCAGATCCCATGATTTTCCTCCTCTTTTGGGGTTTCCACGTAAAAGGCAATAGTCGGATTTATAGGGATTTACGGTATTTGGCCTAAGAAGATCACAAAAGGGAAGAAAGATGGTTATCGATGCAACAAGCCACCTCTGGTTGTTGTTGAAGGAGGCAAAGAACATTATCTGCAATGACTTCCAATCCAACAAGAAGGAAACTTGTTAAAGAAGACAAAGATGCTTTTAGTGACTAGTTACCACATGCAACCAGATGAAGAGAAATGAAGAAATGGAGAAGAAAACCAAACCCTACACAGACTACAAACCTAAGGTTAATAGAAGATAAAATAATTAATAATTAGTAAGCAATCAAATATTAAATAATAATTAAATAATTACTAATTTAATTAATTAGTAATATAATACTTAAATAATTAATAATATACTTACTAATTAAAACTCATTTAAATAACACTAACTATTTATTAATATAAATAATAATTGATTACTTAATTGTTTAAATAATAATCAAATAATTAATTGTTCAATTATCATTATACCTTCTAATTATATTATTTATAATTATAACTTATTGACAACAACTAAAATTAAAACTAGTAAATAATTATCATTTCAAATACAAATTAAATTTGATTATTTAATTAACTATATATCTTAAACCTTTGAGTAAATTTCCAAACAATTTCATAGGATTTTACAATTATCTTGTGAAATAGTTTTCAGAATTTAACATGCTGAAAATTTATTAAATTTGAATTTACATTATTTACTAAATGTTACTAAAGTTAAATCCTACTTATCACCAAGCAACCCCAAAATACTACAAAATTTTAAATTTCTGCTCTCTCTAGTTTTATCTTAAATACTAGATTTTCAAAATATGGGGAATTAGATGGATTTAACTTAAATTGTCATCTCCCGAACTCTTCTTCTCCTTCACACGCTTTGTAGGTCTCGCCAAAGTAAGAATGCGAGCAACATATTTGATTTAACTTGGATTTATTAAAATATGTAAATCTTGATTTACTAAACTTTGGGCATGTGAAATTCTGAAAAATTGTTTTTAAAGATAGTTGTGAAATTCTTTTAAATTCCATAAAATTGTTTTGAAATGTGATTCAAGATTTAAGACCGTTAGCTCAGTAAAAATTTAAATTAAATTTATGCTTTGAATTTAATTTTCATATTAAGTAAGAGTTATTGAGCTAAACATGAGAATGACCAAGAGATTGATAAATATCAGTGACAAAGAAATGCTAAAAGATCATACTTTTTTTTATTAAATTGACCTATTTTCACTGAATTATAATTTTTTTGAAGCAATCCACTTAGCTGTGATAACTAATTAGGCAAACCCTCTCTCCTAAAACTTATTTACTTCCTTCTGTATAAATATAAAACATATTAATTATATTTTCAATAAATTTAAAGTATAAAAATAAAATTAATATACAAAAAAAATCATCAATTTTAAAGATATAATTTATAACTTAGGCTTCGTTTGGGACGGCTTTCTAATTACTTCTTAAAGCAGCTTTCTAGTACAAAAAATAAATTTTTTTTACTAGAAAACTGTTTTAAAAAGCAGCAAAAAAGCTGTCCCAAAAAAGCCTTAGTGTCTTTTTGGCAATATTTTTGTGACATCTCTTTGAGTAAATTTTCTTGCTATTAAAAAAAATTATAATATAAGAATTTTTTTTATAAGCTTGTTTATATACATAATATTAAATTTGTTTATATACATAATATTAAATTCTTATGTATTTATAGATCTAATATTTATATTTTAATATTTGTTTATATAAAATCTTAGTGTTAAAATGACATAAAAAATGAGAATACAATTATTTATTTAATTTTAGATAATTTAATATTAGTATTTATTTTATTTTAGATAATTTAATATTATTCATATTTTTTATGTCATCTAGATGTTATGATGTTATATAAACAAATATATTGATTTATGTGAAAAACATTTAGGACTATGCATGCAAATCCACTTTTTTAATAACTAGATTTGTTAGTTTTGATAACTACAAGAAAATAATTTAAAATTTTATAATGTGACAAATTTATAGTACCTATAAATTTTGAAAATTTTGTATTGACCACAAATAGTCAAATATATCTATTTGGGGTACTATTGATATCTTTAAAGATAATTATATAAAAATAATAAATTAAATAATTATAAGTGTTATTAATTTTAAATTTAGTAATATTGTTTAATATATATATATATATATTAGGAGATCACACAAACTATTTTAAACATATAAATCTACAAATAATAGAAAAAGATCTAAATAAAATTATCAAAAGCTACCCAAACATATCTAAAATAAGCCATTTTAGGAGAAAATTTTGACTTTAGATGCTTCATAATGCCTCAAATTAAATTTGTACTCCAACTATTTAGTATATTTAGCTTTAAATTGGCTAATAATTTTCTCCATCATGCCCCTAAATTTACAAGTGATCCTAGTAATATAATAACCCTATGTATGTATGATTGTAGCAAATAGCTGCATGTATAATACATCAACTTAAACGAGTTAATTTTGAAAGATGTTGTAAGGGGAAAATAGTATAATCTAAATTATGTTTCAACAATGATTGAATAATATTTAACATATATTTGAACATTGATTGAACAATATTCAAACTGATGATCAAATTTTGTTCAAATCATTTTAAAATTTCATAGGAACATTGATTTTGAATTATTCAAATTACGTTCAAACGTTCATTTAGCAATCTTTCAACCTCATTTAAACATTGTTTGAACCTTATTTGATAATACAAATAAGGTTTCAACCATGTTCTATCAAAGTTCAAATATAACTTGAATAAGATTTGATCAAGGTTCGTAGCAGATAATATGATGTCTAATATCATTATTGGTTAAGGGTATAAATGCAAATAGTATTTGTAAAGACAAATATCAAAATAAATAACATCACTGTTTTTGAACAACTAGCAAAGAAGAAGATGAGAATGATCTCATAACATTTACATGCGAATGATCATTGCCAGAGTTTGTGGAAGGCGCAACGAAAAGATGAGAGATTATTACGTGCGAAGTCTGGATATAGAGAACTTCTCGGTTGTATGATCGTGAACAGTTAAAGCACAGTAAAAATGCAGAAGTACTGAACAATGATTTTACTATTCATTGTCATAAAACTGAACAATTTTTCATATTCGAACTTGCATGCAATAATCTCTCAAGAGGAAAAAATTATTATGTGCGGTGTCTGAATTCATCCGGAGGTGAATCCGAACGTGCAATGCCATTTGAGACCCAATGCACCTAGGTGACATGTGGCATCCAAATTATCGGACACTGCACTTAATAATCTATGATCAAGAGAAGTTGTACTTGAAAGTTTGTGTAATTGTTTGTAAATTAAAATTTTGGGAGATTTACATACATACCACTTAATACTATTCTATTTACATATTTAACACCTAAAACTTTAATATTACATAAATACCACCCATAGTTCATTTTCATATCAAATATGAGTGGTAGAAATGAAATATATGAGTGGTAGGAATGAAATATAAGTGGTATATTTGATATTAAAATAATATAGGGTGGTATTCATGTAATATTAAAATCTTAGGTGTTAGATATATAAATAAGATGTCATAAAGTCGTATGTATATAAATTTCCCAAAAATTTTCCTTCTAGAGACCCTAAGTCGATCGGACTGGTACTACCGAATCCACGCGACCGTGCAAGATCTCTATGAAGCGAAGTTTGTTCAACGGCGCCCGTCTCCGCACTTGTGGCGGCGCCATTGTCGTCTCCGCAAGATCCATATGCAGCGGCGGATCTTGGAGATCCACCTCTGTTTGGAGTTTTGGGGATAACAGCAACGGCGCCTTGGGAATCTCCTCGCCGCTGCTCGACGCCTACGAGCCCACGAAGGTTCCATCGCTCCCTGCCAACGTTACGACCATTGCCGCCGGCCACTACCACTCCCTCGCTGTTAATGCTGACGGAGAGATCTGGGCTTGGGGTAGAAATGAGGAAGGCCAGCTCGGCCGTGGGCTCGACGCGCCCAGGTCCTTCCTTTCACCATTTTTC
This sequence comes from Dendrobium nobile, assembly GCA_022539455.1. Classification (NCBI taxonomy): domain Eukaryota; kingdom Viridiplantae; phylum Streptophyta; class Magnoliopsida; order Asparagales; family Orchidaceae; genus Dendrobium; species Dendrobium nobile. Next base: position 71,457,776 of record CM039735.1, on the reverse strand, counting down.
TCTCGCTTTAAGCAACCTGTCTGTTTGAATCAATTCAAGTGTGTTCCTTGCAATCAGTTTAGAGCGAAACTTTTCTCTGTTAACTTGTGTGGTAGCTTTGTTTATGCACGATTTTGATTTGATTTTCCATTCGAATAGTTTTATGGAAATTTTATTGAGAGTTTTCTCTACCTTTCGATGGAGATGCGCTACGGCATGAAGTTGAGCTGTTGTAGAAGTGTATGATATATACGTAATTGAGTATACTGAATGGGATTGTCTGGATGTTTAGTGGATTATCTTAAGTAGTTCACTTTTTCATGCTAATTTATAATTCCGCAGCCATGCTTGTACGGTCTCTTGTTCTTTTAAAGTTTGTATTTATATACAGAGATAAATGGAGACAACCAGAAAGGGTTTTGGGATTGGATGATGTTAATGTCCAAGCTGCATATGCTTCTGGCGTGGTTTCTGCTGCTGTTGGGGATGATGGATCCTTATGGGTTTGGGGTAGATCAAAAAGAGGCCAGCTTGGTCTTGGTAAAGGAGTCACAGAAGCTGTTAAGCCAACCAAAGTTGAGGCACTTTTAGGACATGAGATATGTAAGGTGTGACTTTACAAATGTAGAACGTTGAATTTTTGCAGTTAGTCCTGTTGTTGATGCTTAAGAATTGTAAATTATGTAGAAGGACTGGCATATTTATTATTATTATTATTCTTTATTGGAGGAGACTACTGGTGTGTATTTATACTTCTCATAATTCTGAGATTCATGTATTTGTAATGCATTGCTTCGACAAATTTCTGCTACATATGCATTTGCAAGTTGCATATGATGTGATGCAATGTTTGAATTAACGGTTTAATGCTTGCTTTCTATGCTAAGCTCATAAATATATGATTAGTCAAACTGAATTTAGTAAATAAAAGAGTTCTATGTGTTATTTTATCATGAAACAGGTATCTTTTGGATGGGGACATGCATTGGCTTTTACAAGAGATAGGAAACTATTTGGCTGGGGCTATGCTGAGGATGGAAGGTTAGGGAAGATGGGGGAGGCATTGATCAGCTCGAGTGTGCAAGAGCCTAATTTTTATAGCTCCTTGGACAAGTCCGTTTCTATGTTTGATGTTGCTGAGAAACTTGTTGCTGAAAAGATGGAGAAGGAAAATAACATGCCAATAATTTGGGCGCCTTCTCTTGTTCAAGAACTTAGTTCCATTGAAGTTTCTGATGCAGCTTGTGGTCTTGACCATTCACTTGTTCTCTGCTGTGAGTTTATTTTGTTATTTATTTTATCTCTGCGTTAATTGCTTGTATTTATCATTTGGTTCCAATTTGAAGGTGCGTATGCTCAAATGATTTTCTGTACAAAATAAGCTATTTGAATTTTAATCACATCCTCTTGCAACACATCCATCAAAATAAAAACGAATGCGATTAAACATAACAACAAATTAAGTAGGTATTATGTTCATGTTTCACTCACTATGTAGACGCAATTGCTCGAAAATAGTATTCTAGTCATCCCAAGTTATTTATAGAATTTTTTTTTTGCAAATAATATTTTATCTCAGAGATGCTTTTTTATTCACTCCTAGTGGTATGATGTCATTAACATAAACAATTAGAGAAAGCCGCCTTAGATGGTTTGGTCACATAAAACAACAGCCTTCCGATGACCCGATTAGGAAAGTAGATGCATTAGATTTGACTTATGTTAAAATAGGTAGAGGTAGACCTAAAAAGACTTGGTTAGAAAATATTAGCAATGCCCTTTCCTTATTAGATTTAAATGAGAATTTGACTCTTAATATAATACAATGGAGAAATATGATTCATATAACCGACCCCATGTAGTTGGATAAAGGCATGATGTTGTCGTTATTGTTGCTAGTGGTATGATGTCATTAACATAAACAATCGGTATGACAGAGCCTGAAGGGGAATGCCTAACAAAGATAAAATGATATGTAGTACTATTGCGAAGCGAAACATCAACAAGGATTTTGCTGATCTTTTTAATCCAACCAATGAAGTCTGCTCAAGCTCATAGATTACCTTCCCAAGTAGACATATGCGGTTCCCTCTTTGAGCAAAAAACCTAAAATATTGTTCCATTTAAACCACTTAATTTAGTTCATCATAAAAGAATGCAATACTTACATGTTGACAATCTTTGATTGATGGCCACTAGTGGATTCAAAGAGAGTTATGTGGTACAGCGCATCCTTCAACTATATCAAATGAGGTTATAAAAACTGAAGCGGCCATAAACTAATTACAAGAAGCCAAAAATGGCATAACCTATTTGAATCGAGCATGTTTTTAAGCCCCTTTTAAGTCCATTTTTTTATAGAAGAATTTCTCTTACTTTTTTAAATTTTGAATAATTTATTAGATTTTTATTCATTCTTGAACCAAGAATACATTTAATTTGAATGTTATTTAAGATTGAATTTGATTTTAGGGGCTATTTGGTTTGCTGAAAAAAAATGAGGAGTGAAATTGATGCAATTTAAAATAGAATTTGAGTGTTTCGTTTGATGAAAAATGAATGCAGTGCAAAATCCTAGTGAAATCATTGTTTATTCATTAGTTCATTTTTGATGTGCTGTAAAATCACCCAGTTTTGGCTGAATTCCTTTTTCACTGCAAGCCAAATACGTTGTCGCCAGCCGTCACTATTGCCCACTCGCCACTGGTCGCCAACCGTTGAATGACTGCCCGTCTTCGCCACCACCACCAGCCATCGCTGCCGCTGACCATCCACCTGCACTGCTATCGTCGTTTGCCGCCAGCCAGCCGCCTCCACTACCAATAGTTGCTACCCATCGTCGACCACAACAACCGCCTGTCAACTATTTGCTAATTGCCGGTGATCAGCCACCAGCTACCTATAATAGCCCAAACTCTTAACTATCGAGATATTGTCCGCTATGGCTTAAGTGCCTCACAATTTTGTCTTATTGGTGTAACTTCCCAAGAGATCACCCATCTCAGGATTTCTTCGGGATGAGCACGCTTAACTACGAATTTTCTTAATAAAATTCTGATCATTACACCAAAACGTGCCTTAATGTTTAAGAGTTTAGCTTCTTTTACTTTAGGTGTTTTACACCACCAGCCAACCGCTGCCCGCGACACTTGTCGCTGGCCGCCAGCCACCACCATCATTTTATATTACATTGCATTTATTTTACTTTAAGTCAAATAAAAAAAAATCTCTTACATTTTACTCTCATCCACATAATTTCAAACATTTTCAAATACACTATATTTCTTTTACACTATTTATTTTACTCTTCATGTCTTTTTCAACAAACCAAGTAGCCCTTAAAGTTTGCCATATCCTTGCAATCCAATTTCTATAAATAAGAACTCATGTTAGAAGAGGCTTCATAATATAGGTTTTATTTGCTTTTCTTCGTACAATCGCTACATTTGGTGCCCCTTTAAAGCAAGGCTGGTTTGAAATCAATTGGTTTTAAATCTTTTGTGATTCCCTTAGAACTATACCACTCATAAGTAGATTTGCGTATCACACAGAGAATTTATCATAGAATTATGAATGTTGGAGTCACTTTAACTCTATTTGTCTTCATTTTATTTTGGCATTATATCCGGATATGTTGTTCATTGTGTTATCCTCTGGACTATTAGATATCAACATGTTTGGTAAGTTTGGTGATCATTGGTAACAAAATAAATATTTTATTTCAAAATATAAATTACAATGTTTATTTTTTCTTTTTGTGGAAATTCGGAAAGCAACACTGCCATTGTCAGGTTCCGAGTCATGGATGAGAAAAGTGGAGAGTTGCGTTAGGTAGTCGACAGGCAGCGTAAAACTTGTCGAATAATCATGACATGAATCATTTAATACATTGCGTTACTATGATACATTGCATTACTATGCCTCAGATCGCCTCCGTTCCCTCTGTTTCCTTCATAACTTCCCCTTCCCCAAGGGGGTGTTTCCCCCCAAGTGTTTCAATCATCCCTTCTACGTTCATACCCTAGCCTTTCTTCAAATTCTCACATTCTCCTCTCAAATTCAATATCCCTTAGATCATAACAAACCCCTCCCCTTTCAAATTCAGCCCCCCCCCCCCCCCCCCCCCCCCCCGTCATAATTACTCATTTTCCTTTCCAATATTGCCCCTCTCATGTCCAAATCAGCACATCTTCTTTCTTGTCCTACCTCCTCACGCCTCTCCTCATACCCTCTGCCCGGCTCCTCCCTAGGAATAGACTCTAGGAGTGGTATTCTGTCTTCCCCCTTTTGAGTCACTACCTCCTGATCTCCCATTTGTCGGATTGGCTTAGGGTTTTTCCTATCTCTCTGACTTTTGACGCCTTCCTTCCTCTCCGACAGTGATATTTTAATTTAGCCCTTGAGCACTTTCTTTAACATCTCCTCCAGTATGGAAAATTTCTGAATCGAACTTATCATGGATGGCTGAAACATCTTTTGAAACTTGAGTTTGGAAATCTAAAATTTCAGATTTTATTTGTCCAATCTCTATTTCAAGGCGTGCCTCCAACACATCCATTTTCTTGGCCGCCATTGATGCCCGGATTTTTGTAGAAATAAAAAGTTGGACTTCGACCTTCAAAAACAGCAATTTTTTTCTTTGAAATCCCAAGAACAACCGTTGAAATTCACCAAAACAGCCCACCAAAGGTCCCAAAAATAGCTCTGATACCAATTTGATAAGAAGTACTTGAATATTTCAAATAAAACCTAACACTATTGATGAAAACAGCATAAACAGTCCACAACTCCAATGGAAAATAACAAAAACAATAATTTTATTGGAAAATCTGAGAGAAAACACTTGAAATTAACTAGTACAAGAAGAAAAACATCAATATACAATTGATCCTCTATTCGATAGGAGGATCGATCTCTCCCAAATCTCTAGACACCGCTAGAGCCCAAAAGAAAACCTAAATCTAGGAGTTCTCAAATTTCAACCAAATTCAAGATGCCTTAACCCTAGGAAAACAAACTATTTAATGCATACAAATCAAAAGAAAATCCCTAAACAGTCCCTACATTCAATTTCCTTCCTAAACACTCGTTCAAAATCCTTCCTATTCGGCTCCCTTAAGCTTGCCGAAACGTGCGTCTCTTCTTGGGGGCGGAAGAGTTCCGCCCAATTGGCGTAAGCCAGTCTCGTCAGACCAGCTGGACCGGTCTAACATATTCCCACCACAGCCTATGATAATGAGATGTGATAATCAAGCCTCTATTATCAATGCTAAGAATTTTATCCATCATGATAGAATTAATTATGTTGAGATTGATAGAAATTTTATAAAGGAGAAGATTAATCAAGGAATCATCTATATTATTCACACTCAACAAAAACTTGAGATTGTTGGTATTCTTACGAAAGCTCTTAATCAATCACAATGTGACAATTTTATTTTCAAGCTACAAATGATCAATTTATATTCTCAGCTTGGGAGGGGTATCATTTTGTTTTTCTTTGCTAAAGTTTCTGAAAATGTATCAAATAATGCTTGGGAGGAGTATGAAACTACTGAAATCAATCTCTCAAATTCAGCTTAAACAATCAACCTGAGCACCCACCTGTTGCCAACTTGCAATAGCACTGCTGCTGCCCTTCTTCCCTGCCATGCTGCTTGCCCTCTTGATGGGTCCAGTTCTCCACGAGGCTGCACGGCTCCAGCTGCTGTCACTCCCAAGGTTCTGTCTGCAGCCCTTGATTCTTAATTGAGACAAATTTATTTCCTGCGTTACTATGATACAACAACAACAACATCAAACTTTTATCTTATTACGCAGGATCCTGCATTACTACAATGCTTTATTAAAAATTGATTAGCAAATATCATTCTTATTTCTTGCTTCCTTTATGTGGCTGGTTATGGTCTTATTATATAATTGTCTTGCTGTTTTTCTATTCTAAGATGACTTGATCACCTACAGATTGGGCATCCTTTCAACCTTTTTGAACAAGAAAAACATACTATTCTTCTCTATTTTTCAGCAGTTTTCTACGAACATAGAACCTCCTCTACTTCTCATCTTTGTCTATTATAAGAAACCATAAGCTGAAAAGCTGCATGGCTAATCCCAATTTAAGCATTTTCATATTTCAGGTGATGGCACTGTATTTAGTTCTGGAGATAACACACTCGGGCAGTTGGGGAGAGACACAGAAGGAACCAAAATGCTTCCTGTACAGATCAACAACTTCCATCCTATTTCTCTTGCAGCTGGGCTCGGCCACTCTCTGTTACTATATCTGATACCTTCCAAGGGAGAAGCTGAAGAAGCCGCAGGTATTCTTTCATGGGGTTGGAACTGCAGCTCCCAGCTTGGCCGCCATGGATCAGAAAAGGTTCCTTCTACAGTAGCAGGACTAGATGGAAAAAGACTGGTTTCAGTCGCAGCAGGAAGAGTTCATTCAATAAGCTTGACATCGAAGGGAGAAGTTTGGACATGGGGCTCAGGAAGAAATGGAAGGCTGGGATTAGGTAGCTCTGCAGATGAAGCTGAACCTACTTTTGTTGAGTGCTTGGAAGGGCTTGAAGTCTTGCAGGCCATCGCTGGATTCGACCATAACTTGCTTCTTATTGCTGATTAGCCTCGCGCGTTCAGAACTATTGAGTGAGCTTTTTTTCTCTGCCTAAGAGAGAAATAAGTTGGAAGGCAAGTCTTTCTTTGATTTTTTCTTTGGATTTTTTACTTGTATATTATTCTAAATATATAGTGTTATTGATAAAAAAATTTAATCAAAACATTTTGATCAAATGTTTATCATAATAATTTAGAAAAAACTGACACGTGCCAAAAATTTTATGATATTTTACAGTGCATTTCTTCATTGTTTTGAATTTATCTGTCAAACATTTAAACTCATTTTGATCAAAAATGTGTGGGATATTCAGCCGTCCGGAGGCCAATCAAGGCGTCCCACATTATCAATTTACTGTATACCATTGTGTATCTGGTGATGTGATGTATCCTGATTATCCTCCGAATGGTTCGATGATCACATGTAATAATTTCTCTCATTGGCTGATGAAGATGAGTGTGGATTGATGTGTGATTTAAAACTATGCAATTAAATTAGAAATTTATTAATTTTATAATGTTTTTTTTATCAAGACTTCATTAGAGATTTGAGTAATCAAAAGTTTTCTCAGGTTATAGCGCAAATAATGAACACTTATATTTGCTTATAGTCAACTAGTTGTCACAAAATATACTTCCACTATCAAAAGAAAGTATATATACTATTCCAAGTATTCTCTATCACATGAGAGATTAAGAACATACTAATATTCAACATCACAAAAAAGTAAGAGATTGTAAATTGAAAATAATGGCATGGAAGAGTAAAGAGAGAAGAGAAATGGAAATCTATTTATCGTGGTTCGGCACTAACGCTTAAACCGACATTCATTCGGAGATTTTCACTACCCTCTTCTTACTGGGTGTTAGAGAATACCGACACCTCTCTTCTTCAAGTAATAAGCAATTACTCTAGCCCAAGCGCATCCCCCCTCCCCCCCATATAGTCCATCAATCATGCACAAGTTTTTTGAGATTAAAAAGATATCTTACGTTCACAAACATCAATTCTCACGCATCTCATCTTGATCTATTGGTTGAATGCTTTGGCTACCAACCATTCGAGTCTTGCATATATGATGTGTGTGTTAGTTTACTTTAATTGACTTAAATGCAAAGAGAGAGAGAGAGAGAGAGAGAGAGAGAGAGAGAGAGAGAGAGAGAGAGAGAGAGAGAGAGAGAGAGAGAGAGAAGAAATAAGTATAAAAAAGAAGAAGATAGTAATTGGTGCACATTTAGATGGAAGAAACTCTCAAAGTCATAGGATTTGCAAATCAAAGCATAAAAAGTTTTCTTTTAAGAAAAATCTCTCTCTCTCTCTCTCTATGTTCTCCTTTGGAATTTTAAGTCTTTCATTAGGCTTTCATGTGTGGGGTTAGAAAACAAATCAAATTATATTAATTGCATAAATCTCAATACCATAATTCTGTAAAAAAACTAAGTAATATTTGATGATGCAATATGATCCACATCTTATAATATTATTAGTTCAAGCTAATTCATATGTTTTCAATGCTTAACTTTAGTTGCTTAACTCAATTAATAAAGAAAACTCATCATATAGTATAATGTATATCATCTAATATGACATATTCAAATCTTAAATTAATCTAATTTAAGAAAACTAATTAGGAAATTTAGCATTTTGAAATAACCATGATGGTATGGTGTGATTAAAATCATAATGTATGAACATTTTTATTTAAAAAATTATATTTAATTTAAATTTATCTTTTCTTGAATCACAGATTAAGACATATTGTATGATATGATTTGTATTATCTGGTATGATCCGTTATGATCAATTCATAATTAGATATTTTATTAAATGTTTCTTTTAGTTTCAACCTAATTAGTATTTCTTCAATGATTAATTTTAATTGCTTAATTAGATTAATTAAGAAAACCCATCAAATAGTATAATACATATCATCTAGTATGACAAATTTAAATTTAAATTTAAATTATTCTAATTAAGAAAATTATTTATGCTATTTAGCATTTTGAAATAACCTTGATCATATGGTATGCTTGACATCATAAAGTATAATTATTTTAATTTTGAAAAAAAAAAAGATCTTATCTTGAATCACCAATTTAGACATACTATAGAGTGAGAGGTTTGTATTATACAATATGCTATGTTATGAACAATTTACATTAATTTTATTAAATATTTATTTTAGTTTAATCATGTTATGTGTGGGCGTAGTCATTCGATTTCTAAATATGAACACACAAATAAGATTAAATAAAAATTAAAAAAAAGTTTTGATCCTTGTAACTTTATGCTTGATTTAGTTTGGTTAGTGTTAGATATTAGTCCAGATTTTAGGTTGCTTCTTTAGTACTTTCTTGTAGTTCTTTTTGTTTGTGTTGCCTTTGCTATAGCTTTGTTTGTCTTTAAATAAGAGCATAGGGTGTAATAGAGAGCATGCCATTCCAAAATAGGATTTATGTTCCTTTTTTTTTCCTCCTCTGTTTCCCTTTCTTCAAGAAGCCGACAAAGCTTCTTTTCTTCTCAGTTTTATTTTACAATATGATATCAGAGTCACCTTCCAATTCTTGCTCTGGGATCCGATTAGGTACTTCCTCAACTCCACCAGTTTCGATCGCATTCTTTACGGCTCTCCTTGCTGGAGAGCCACCATCCGATCTCTGGAAGGAAGGAAGTTCTTGTAGCCAAGAGGCACCGATCAAGTTGTTAGTGATGCCCTTGAAGTAAGAATCAATGGAAGTGTTGCAGACGACAGCGTAGAAGCAGAATCGCTGGAGGCGGAAGATCTCGGCGAGGGCAGAGGCACGCTCAAAGGGACTCGTGCGGTGTTATGTGGGCTTAAGGGGCTCACGGGACAGCAGCGCGCACGAGAGCTACACACGGAAGGCCGACCGGACACGGGTTGGCTGCGAATGTGGTGCACGAAGGCGGCGTGAGGTGTGCGGGGCGTTGGAACAGCGCGTGGACAAGTGGCTGGACGCGGAGACCGTGCGGGTGGAGGCTGCTCGGGGCTCGCCGGATTTGGTGACAGGCGTGGCTGAATTAGCGGCTGTTTGGATCCCTAATCTACACGCAAGAAGCATCAAGAAGCCGAAGGATTCTGACGGTGCGGAGCATATCGCAGAGAGGAGGAGCAGATTTCTTTATCATGTCGATGCAAGGTTCGAGATCGACAAGTTCAAGGGGGGAGAACGATTTCAGCCTTTGGCGGATCAAGATGAAGGCTCTATTGGTACATCAAGGCCTTTCCGATGCAATTTTCAAGGAAAATCTTGCTGCAGTGACCGACAGGGCCAAGGCTCGGGAAATACAACTGAAAGCGCACATTATCATTCTTCTCTCTCTTGGTGAAGAAGTGTTGAGGGAGGTTGCTGAAGAAGGCACGACATTAGAGTTATGGAGGAAGCTTGAATCAATTTATATGAAAAAACCGCTTACTAATCGACTACTATTGAAGAAACAATTATGTACGCTCCAAATGGAAGAAACCAAGGAACTCAGAAAGCATTTGGACGATTTCAATAAATTGATTCTTGACCTCAAAAAAGTTGATGTGACAATAGACGAAGAAGATCAAGGGATCATACTCCTCAGCTCTCTGCCGAAGACATATGAAAACATAGTTGACACTATGTTGTATGGGAAGCAAACATTGACATTGACGGAGGTAAAGTCTGTCTTAATGTCAAAAGATGTTCAAAGAAAATACGAACAGAAAGAAGATAATAGTGGCAGCATTCTGATCGCTAGAGGAAGATCAGAATTTCGTAGGAATAATTCCAACAAGAAGTGCTTTCTTTGTCACAAGGAAAGACATTTTAAGAAATATTGTCCTAATCTGGCAAAATTGCAAGGAGTTGAACTAGAAATCAGCTTAGCAGTAGCAACAGACTTGAGAGACGGTTGGACTGATTCAGATGTTTTGTAAAATCTTGTCTAAGAGGGAGATTGTTAGATATTAGTCCAGATTTTAGGTTGCTTCTTTAGTACTTTCTTGTAGTTCTTTTTGTTTGTGTTGCCTTTGCTATAGCTTTGTTTGTCCTTAAATAAGAGCATAGGGTGTAATAGACAGCATGCCATTCCAAAATAGAATTTATGTTCCTTTTTCTTTTCTCCTATGTTTCCCTTTCTTCAAGAACCCGACAAAGCTTCTTTTCTTCTCAGTTTTATTATATAGCTAGCTTAATTTTATTGATTTTATGAAAATTTTAATTACTTTGCTCATTGACTTGTAACTTATGTTACACATTTTCTTTGAATCTTGTACATCTTTCTCGGAATGTACACAATATTATAATTCATCTTCCAATGTGCAATTGTAATGTTAGCATTCAAACCGTGCACAAAGATATGTTTGTTGAAACATGTCAACCATAAATTATATTTATAATCATCAAAATATTCTAATGTGTAATTGTAATGTCAACCAAACCGTGCACTCTAAGCGGATCATCGGAAGGCCGTGTTTTATATGACCAAATCATCTAAGACGGCTCTCTCTAATCTCATCTTTCACTAGAGCTATTCTAACCTTTTCACGTTCGTGTTCTATCTCTAAGAGTAAAATCACTCATTCACTTGAGCATCGTCATCTTGCAACACTTAACTTAATATGCCTATCATCTTAAAATTAATGTCATGTGCTATTACCAAAGAAATATATAAAAAAAAGATAAATAATTTAAAAATTTTGAGACTATTTCTTATTTGTATTTCCTTAATAATCCATCGCTGTGATTTTCTTCGCAAGATTAAAACAAAAAAGCCCTTATATCCACTAAATTATCAATCTATTAATGCTTTTTTGGACTATGCAGTGCAAAACATTATTTTTTTATTTTTTCTTCCGGCAGGTAGCTGCTGAGCGATTTTTTCTCCAACTACCTATGGCCGTCCTAGCATGGCTAACGACTATACTGCTATTTATTTTTTCTTTTTTAATTTTTAGGACAACTAAAAAAAACTCACATCTTAATTCACAGTCAAAACTCAAACAACAAATCAAGATGAGCTACATACTGCTATTTTTTTTTTTTGACATTTAGGCCAAATAATGCTTCGTTTGGACTACTTTTTTACTGTTATGCAAAACTATTTTTTAGTCTAAGGTTTTGTTTGAGATGACTTTCTTACTGCTTCTTGAAGCGGTTTTCTTTTTTGTACTAGAAAATCGCTTCAAGAAGCAGTAAAAAAGCCGTCCTAAATAAATTATAAATTATTAAATTGTCTTAAATGAAGTCTAAATTAAACTCCTACACATCACGTAGCTCATCTTGATCCGTTGGTTAAGAGCTTTAACTATCAATTAAAAATTTTTGAATTTAAGTTTTTCATTTTGATTAACATAAATATAAAAAAAAAAGCTCATACCATTATATATACAAATATCATATTTAAAATATTTTGGTTGAAAGTCAAAGCTAATAACTAATAAATAAAGGGTGGGCTGCGTCCTGCTATTTCCTAGAAACCACCTTCTTTTTCTTTTTTGACCGTATCTGGTCCGTCCTGTTCTCTCTCATCCTCAAAGCAATATATTATAGATTTATGGCGCTCTAATTTGTCGCTGGCTTTATCTGTCCCATAATCCGATCCCCGGTCTTGGAACCATCGCCATATCCCTCCAGCCTTCATAAAGCTAGTTGGGATTGATGATTTTATATTTTTGTGGGTAGAAAAAGACCGAAGAAGCCGAGAGCGCATCTTCGTCTCCTTCTCTTCCTCCTGAGGCTAGTGGATTCATTCATTTTACGGGGTATGCTTTTGACCTGATCATGCCTCGAACAGTAATCCATATGTATGTTTTCTTTTTCTTGTATCTTCGTGAATTGCATCTAATAGGATGGTTTGATATATGGAGTGCTTTAATGTTCTTTCTGGTTTTTGTGTTAGGGATTTAAGTTCCAGTTTTTTTGGCCACTCCGCGTTTTCCTGTTTTTACCGTCATTGATGCATTTAGAATCACAATGCATTTGCTTCAAGTAGAATCAGAGAACACCTGGACATTACTGATAAGATTGATTCAGAAATTTGAGAGAAAATTGAGAAAGAGGGTAAGGAAATGAACTTGGATAGAAAGCTGGAGAGGCTTACGTTTGAACCACTTAGTTATAGGTGAGATAAGTCATAACTTAATAATACTCAATAGGAAATATTACAGTCAGGAAAAAATGAATAAATTACAAAAAATATGGTAATAAAGACTAGTAAAAATATTTATAATCTAGCTTTACATTTTCAATTACGTTTAGTTTACAAATAAGTGGTAGTTATGGGCGATCCTGCCTAGTCCGCAGCTGGGGTTGAGTTGCTTTGCTAACTGAATTATGCTTTATGTAGTCCTATCTTGGTTCGGAGGTTAGTTGATCTTAGTGTTGAGTTCATCATAACATTGGCAATTTCTTCAGGTCGACTTGTTGAGACCTTGTGTTCAACAGGTTTGATCTGATGGACTTGTTGAGTTGACTTGAACTCGGCTCGGCCCAAGATTTTGGGTGTATATTTAGTTTCCTAATTTTCTTCTCTTTGAAGAATCTTTCAAAGAATAGGATAATATAGTATTCTTCATTGTTGAGATGGGACTTCAACTGGTGCCAAATGTTTAGATTTGACAATTTCTCTGTGCACAATATTTAGATTTGACAATTTCTCTGTGCACGTCAAAAAGCTAGAATTACTTCAAAGCTTTTTATCTGTGGATGTTGCTTTTACCTGGCTTTTCTCCTTAAGTTAGAGGTGAAGTCTAGGGAACTAGATTGTACTTGAGTAAACTCAACTAATTGGGTATAAAGAGCCTCCAATGTGGATGGCTCAAGGAATCTTTTGGGGAGTGAGTTTTTTTTTTTTTTTTTGGGGGAGTGAGTTGTGAGAGCATGAAAGCATGAGGGACAGAGGTAGCTTAGTCTTTGCAACCATCTTCCTCAGTGGGTGAGAGAGAGTTGGACGAACACGAGTGAGGGTTGACTGAACTGCTTGAACTATCTCTATTACTTTTGGTTCTACTGTCTTATCCTGCACCACTATTGGTTTTGTGCCATGGAAACTACTAAACGAAGTGTTGGAACTAAGTGAACTACTATTAACCTAACTCGACATGTGTCCATGCAAACCATGCTTGGTGCAGGACGGCCAGTCATAGCCTCGATTGTGGTAGGGGTTCCTCAAAATGATCTATGCTTAGGTAGTGAGGTCCTTAAAATATATCACCATGTCAATTAGGTCAGGCATTTTAGACGAGGAAGCTTCATCCTCATGCCACAACCATGTTGAGAAGTGATATCTGTATTAGTAACCAGGAGACTCAATATCCTCTTACAAATTCTTAAATTAGCACGTTGGCTCTAAAAGAGAATGCAAAGAATCAAATCAAAAGATCAAACCAGGTCAGACATGATAGAATGATCAAAAGCATAAAAAATTTGAAGGACACAAACTATCATGCTATTGATCATCTTTGATGACAAGCTAAGACACTGTAAACCATTTCAGGAATCAATTCTGGCTTTTACCATAAATTAGTAGCTAGAATTAAAGATTAAGGAAATCATGCATTTGATTGAACTTCATGTATTCAGCAAAAATCAGATTTGTTGCATATTTGACCAAGTACAATCTTACTTTCAAGCAATACTAGAAAACATAGAAGAAGAAATAGAATAAGAAAGAGAAAGAATGGAAATTAATCACTCGAAAATAAAACCTCACAGTATAAGTAGATAACTTCTATTAGAATTATTTGTCTTATACTTTAGCAAGGTCAAAATATTATTGGAGGTGAAGAAAAAGTCTTTACATCGACAAAAAAAGTTTTATTCATGTTAAAAAATTGACATGCCGATTCAAAATTTCAATATTTATAGAAATTATTAATTACTAACTACTAACATGTTAACAAAATTGCTTTAGTGTTTTGAAAACTAGAGTGGACTAGTCCGTTCGATCATGATCTAGTAAAGTTGTTGGTTTGGCCCGTTCGAAAACCGAATTCGAGTTAAACCAGCTAGAACTTGTTTGAAATGCCTGTTTGACCAAAAATCCACCAAATTGATCTCAATTTTGTAGAATCAGCTTGTCCGAACTACAGGCTTTGATGCACCATTGATTTAAAGCTTATTTTGTGCCTAATGAGTAGCTCATTGAGGACCTGGTGAAGTTTATTGAGCTAAAAATATTAAATTTTATTTCACTAAAAATTTTAATAGCATATTTTAGTTCTTTTAAATCTTTTAAAATTCATTTAAAAGCATACACAAGCATATTCAACAAGGATATTTAGTTGCCACCTCGCACAACTTGACTCGTTGCTTTGTATTATATAAAGACAACTACTTAAAGCTCACTTATAATGTGGGACTAAAAAACTGTATGAATACTAGATGATGAGTTAGGTTGCAAAATTAAACGAGGCTGCAAATATGGGCTGTTGGAATGGTTATTATAAAAGTTAATAACATAAGATTTTTATTTTTATATTATAAGTTTTATATATTATATTCAATATTATTCTTATTATAAACTATATTTAACCTTATATATTCATATAAATTTTAAATATATTTAATATTAATACATCTATATATATATATATATATATATATATATATATATAATGTAATTTGTATTATATTTGAATAGTTTTAATATTTATTATGTCATCCGGTTCAATCGGTGTTGAACCTTTAAACCATGAACCTATACTTATTTTGGTTTCATGTCTTATCTCATTTTGAAAACCTTGAATTGTTGATCAATTTAATAATATCGCTAAAATGAATCTATCAAAATATTGCTAATAAATTGATAATTTAAAAGATTTAAAATAACTCAAATATCAATTCCAAAATAATAATAAAAAAATAAAAAAGAATTTATTCCCAGGTCAGGTAGTTCATTATATACTTCTCATTCTAGGGCAATCATACCAACTGTACATTTTAAAAGATTTGGTTGATGAATGCTGCCTTTTTTATAATTATATGCAAGGAAGTTACTTCACTTGAAGCTCTACATAGCTTTAAAAAGATTAATAACTGACATTTAAATGAAACAATGGTTATTTGGATCAGTCTATTACTATAATTGCATACGCATTCTTTTTAATTTTGGAACTCAGTAAGATCTTTAATGATTTATTTATCGTTTCAATACCTCTAATATATACTTTTAGTTCTCATTATCATCATCCATTTCTTATTAATCTAGGCTACTTATATTCTAGAATGAAATAATTGAATTTTTTGTATTCAGTTAAATTCATCTGTACAGAGAAATTTCAGAGCTTGATCACAGGCTAAATGAATTTGCATTGTTGAGGTGGGTTAGAAATTTTTTTCAACTCCATCTCTTACAAACCATTTGCATGCATGGCATGTGAGGTTTAGGCTTCGTTTGGGATGACTTTCTTATTATTTTTTAAAATAGCTTTTTAGTACAAAAAATTTCAAACTAGAAATTTTTGTAATAAAAAGTTGTTTTAGTACGATCATGCAACTCAAACATACACACACGATTTGACTGAGTTGTTGCTTTGGTGGCTCCCAGATGGCTTGCTTAGCAACCTCTGAAATATGCGATACGAACCAGGCCCTTGTAATAAAAGGCGATGTTCGAGTTCTTCAACCAATCTTCCAAATTTATGGACAATGCAGGGCTTTCTCAGGTCCCATTGTGACACTCAAAGTATTTGAGGATAATGTTTTGGTGAGAGACATGCTTGAGAGCCCTGGTGATGGTAGAGTTCTTGTCATCGACGGCGGAGGGAGCACAAGATGTGCCTTAGTTGGAGGTAACCTTGGTCAGCTAGCTCAAAATATGGGTTGGGCTGGTATCCTGGTCAATGGCTGCATAAGAGATGTCGACGAAATCAATGCCTGCGACATCGGGGTTCGGGCTTTGGGTTCCAATCCATTGAAATCAAGCAAGAAGGGCCATGGAGACAAACATGTCCCAGTTAATGTTTGGGGTACAGTAATCCATGATGGAGAATGGCTTTATGCAGATAGTGATGGTATTCTAATTTCAAAGTCAGAGTTATCTGTTTGATTACAGTAATTGCAATTTGAGTTCATTTATTTTATAGCATAGCTGGATAAGCAGCCAGCTTCTACTTACCGTTTTACAAATAATACATCCATTAAGGTGGAGTCAGTTCATAAAACATTTCTTGATTTTTTTGGTCCTGTGTTGATTATAAACAGTAAAGGTTTCTTTTATGGATTCATAGACTCCCAACCTATTAATTTCTTAAGTTTAACAAGCAAAGTGAGATTCATTCTTCGTTTGGGACAACTTTAGATCATTGTTTTTATCCTATTTTTCATTAATTTTTTATTAAAAAGCAGATTTATAAAACAGTAAGAAAGCCATCCCAAATTACCCCAAATTATAGAAATGTCATTTATTATTACATATGCACCATCATGTTTCAATAACTATTTATTCCACGTTTATTTATAATACTCTGATTTATATTAATTTAATTCCATTTGCTCATTGCATCGAGTTTAGGGGTGTCAATTCGGGTTAGCGGGTTGGGTTCGAGTCGAACCCGAATTGACCCGGCTCTAAACGGGTCAACCCGAACCCGACCCGTTTTTATAAACTGGTCGGCTTTTTCAACCCGGACCCGACCCGTACGGGTTGCCGAGTTGACACGACCCAACCCGGATTTAAAAAAAAAACTCAAACGCCTGAGTTTCCGGTCGCTACTCCTGGCGGCGTAGCGGCAGCGGTGGAGCAGTGGTAGAGCGGCAGCAGCAGTGGTAGGGCCGGCAGGCTACAACGGCAGCACGCGACGCGACTCAACGGTAGGGCTGCAAGCGAACCAAACGTTCGACGAACTACTCGTTGTTCGGTTCGATTAAAGCTCGTTCGTGATCGTTTAATTAACTAACAAACAAACTTGAACAATATTTTAAATACTCGATTCTTAGATAACAAGCTTGAACACTAATGCGTTCAGCTCGTTTATGTTCGCGAACAACATCAGTTGATGTTCATGAACAAGCTCGATAAAAAGCTCTATTCGGGTTCGATTAAAACCACTTGATAAAAACTTAAATAATATGTTATTATAAAATTGATAAATATAAATAATATAAAAACTTTAATTATAACATAATAATATAATTATTTTTTATTAATAACAAGAAACATTTCATATTTGTCCATGTTTGTTAGATTGTTTGTTTAGGATGTTCATGAACAAATTTAAGGTTTGCTTGTTCAATAGATTGTTTGAGAAATATGTTCACGAACATAGCTTGTTTAAAGCTCGATAAGCACTAAACAAACGAACATGAACCAAACATGAACATCCTTAAATTAAACGAACCAAACATGAACACAAATAATAAAGCTCGAATCGAACACGAACCAAACATGAACAAGCTAATGTTAAACAAACACAAACATGAACACTCACATACTCGGCTCGGCTTGGTTCGTTTGCAGCCCTACTCAACGGCGTCGACACGATGGCGCGATGCTTCGGCAGCACTCCGGTTCAGGACGTGCACTGCTCAGGCGTTGACACGACTAATGACTTGACAGCTGACGCTTCGGGCAGGGCGAGCAGCAGACCCGTGCAGAGGATTTTCAGGTTAATTTCGGGTCATTTTTGGGTTGCCAGGTGGCCCGGGTCAACCTGAATTCGACCCATTTTTTGAAACGGGACAGTTTATTGAACCCGAACCTGCCCGTTTCACAACAGGTTAACCCGAACCCGGATTTTCCGAGTCGGGTCCGGGTCGGGTTTTGGGTCGTGTCAAAAATTAACACCCTTAATTGAGTTGAAACCATCAACGAACACTAGTGCATTTTTTTAATAAAACATTATAATCAGATAATGAAATGAGCATAGAAGCAATAATTATAATAAATTGCCAAAAGAGAATAGTAGCATGACAAATTCGAAAAATATTGAGAGGCCTCATCCAATTCAGAGTACTAGAATAAAAAAAAAAAAAATCTACTAATAATCATCCACTTCAACAAGTAGTTGCATCACAAGAAGATGTTTACCTTTGAGAAGAGCGAGCTCCCACTGTTAATTCAGATCCAACGTCGTCGAACTGCAGTGACTCCCGATCAGGAAGGGAGTGCCATCATCGGAGGCGGCAAATAAGCTAGCGACTGATTCAAAATTCCACCTCAAGTGAAGTAGATGAACAGCGAAGAAATGGAGAAAATAGGGTAATTGAAGCCCACCGACATCCGGAAGCCAACAGACCCCAACAAATTCCACAAATGATCAATGAACGCCTGCTAGCAGATGGAGGCGCTCCGATCTCGAGACGAGCCGCCAGAGGGATGATCGCTGCATGAACGGACGGCAACGAAGGAACAAGCACGGCAGGCGAGGCAGCTAGAGAGGAAGGCGGTGGAGACGATGACAACGATGGTTAAAAACAAAAGTTTATGGAGAACGAACCGTACCGAGAAATCAACATCGTCATCTAGGTCGTCAAGAATGTAGACGTCACTATAGCGTGCGCAAAGGCGCCTGCTCCCTACAGAGAGATGGCCGGTGACCTAGGGGTCGAGCACAAGGGCACAAGCACGGCGGGCGAGTTGCGCGCAGTCGAGTCTACTGCTAAGGTCTAATAGATTAGATAAAATCATCAAATATGCAAATACAAAGCATTCATATTTAATGATAATTTTTTTAATGTGCATGAAAAGATCAAAAAAATAAAATAAAAAAAATTCAATTGATTTAGTTTAAAAAAAAATATGCAAAAAAATATTACCTTTTAAAAGGAGCATTATAAGTTATCTTGCTATTCATCAAATTAGATCATCCATTAAATCTTCCTAAAAGGTCATATTGTATCACCAATTTATTTAAAATTATAGACCAACATCCATAATTTTGCTCTTGCATTTAAAAATAGTAAGGGTTGTTTGATTTTGTTGCAGTTAAAAATAATAAGGGTGCTTGATTTGTTGAAAAAAAAAAATAGAGTATTTCAAATTTTAGGCTTGATTTGATGAAAAAAGAATATTATGTAGAATTTTAATGAATTCTTGTTAACTCTAATTCATTTTTAATATCTTATAAATTTGTCTATTTTTAGCTAAATTTCTTTTTCACCGTGAGCTGACTACGATGTCGCCGCTCATTGCCACCAACTACCTGTCATTTAACTTCATATTATATTCATTTTACTTCAAGAGAAAAAAAAAATCACACACATTCTATTTAAACTCATCTAAACAACTTCAGATATTTTAACACACTATTCTTTTTATTCTGCATTTCTTATATTCAATTAAGTATGTGCACATGAATGAAAAAAAGAAAAAAAAAAAAATTCAAAATATACATACAAATGTACCTATTAGACCTTCAAGGCCTAAAAAAAAAAAAATCTACACATGTACCCGAACATACATAGAACAAAACATCGTTAAGTCAAAATAAATAACTTCATATTTCAAGTCGACTATATAATGCAAGCTATTATCAAGACATTTGGGCTTCCAACATAATTATTAGTCCCACTTCAATTGACACGAAATATTATCATCAAAATCTTCTTACTTTATCAAAATATTATCCAACGCTTTAAAATAAACTTAAATTTATATTCATTTGCACATAATACAATAAATCATTAACAAAATAAAAGTTAATACTTCTGTTATGTTCTTGAAAATTTTGGTGATATTATTATAAATATAAATATTTGGGTGATAATTTTACAACAAAAACAAGAACATGAAGCCTTAATCCTACTACATCGGGTCAGCTAAATAAATCATTTTTTTTTCATTATATTCTGTTAAGAGTCAAATACACATTTAAATCTAATAAAAAAAATAATTTCTAATATTTTCTACCCAATCTTTTTAAGGTCTATCTCTACCATTCTGAATATAGGCCAAATCTAATACATATACTCTCCTAACCAGTCATCAGAAGGTTGCCGTTTTACATTTTGCAAATAAAAAAAAAAGATTTTACACAAAATTGCCTTTGTTTAACACTATGGAGAAGCCATTTTCCATTTCCAACTGTCAATGAAATAACCAAACAAGCAAGATACAAACGAACAAGCATTTACTACACCGTTATTGGATGACCAGTACAGGTAATAAAATAAGTATAAAAGAATTTCACATTATTCCCTTCATACATCTGAAAACAATCAGAATATAAGCACTTACAAAAGCAGAATTTCCTGCTCTGCGTCTCGTATGGTTAAATTGCTATGAAGTGAGCCGTAAATGAACACTTGCTGTGTATCTTAGTTAGTGCAGTTCTTGCAACCTCGTTAAATCAACGATCTCAGTTTACTTCGATCAGTCATATTCCATTCTTTGGAGCTCACTATTTGATGCAAAATGAAATGAATTTCCAGTTGTAAATCTACCGATGTCCTTGAAAAGAGCCTCCTCTTGTTGTAAGCGGTTCGTCCTCTGTTGCAAAAAATAAAATTTCAGAAGGGAAGAGGTAAAAGTAATGGGAAAGGTAAGGTAGAATGGCCCTTTTATTTTTTAATACTATGTGTATTATTGTAATTGCTAAACTTGATATTCAACATGCTACAAAGGCCCTCTAGAGGCGTCCGCACTTCATAGGCTTTTTTGGGATGAATTTTTACAGCTTCTTAAAGTAGCTTTTTAGTACAAAAAATTTACTTTTTATACTAAAAAGCTGTTTTAAGAAGCAATAAGAAAGCCATTCCAAACGAAGCCACAGTCATTATCCCTACCATTAAATACCATGTAAAGGCCTTCAATGCCGTTTGATAAAATTGCGCTCTCATGTCCCTTTAAAGTTTTGTTGTTTGGTACTAAAGTTAGGACTCTAGGCATGGTTCCAACACTCAAAACAATTTAAATTAATATTTCATAACTTACACTTCCGTTTTCTTACTGTTCAAAAATCATGTTGAGCTTAGTATTCGAAGCTAAGCTGATTAAGATTGGGCCACCATTTGCTAAGCATTTCTTGGCCACAAAACATCCCAAAATCTGTTGTTTAGCACTTAGAACATCCATTTATCCATCATTCATATTAATTTTTTAATGATGAAAAATTTAAATTTGACCAAAACTCATAAGAGCAAATATCATATAAAGTGTATCCATATAACCATATTAAAAAATCTCATGCTAGTAAGAACGTGACTAATATCCCTTGATTAGGTGGTTAGCCTGATTGCAATATTGTCTTTATATTATAGTTACGACCCATGTTCGAATGTTCCTAAATAGTTGAGCCTATATGCAGTGAGAAATAAGATGTACTTGATAGTGTATAAAGCCCTTTGTTAGAAAGGAATGACTTAAAATAGGCCCTTTCGACAAGCTTTCCCCCTTAAATCTTTATGAGGTTTCCTTTGATGATGCAACACATGGTCCTTGACAATGACATTTAGTTAGATTGTGTCGACTATATCTGCTGAATAAATAGGTTAGAGCCAATGATAACCGAGAATGACAACCATAGAGTCTTGATTAAGGTTGTACCGTCATCCGCTCTAAACCAAAAAATGATACATCTTTCTTTACCTAATCCAAATTGGTGCTCCTAAAACAAGCATCATAATACCTACTGATTTAGACTTAAATTAAAGTTCTTTCTCATAATTGAGTGGGTTAATTTACCACACAATCTTTTATTAGAAGAAAATCTCAAATAATATCATAAAATCTTCATTAAAGGCACAATTATTAGGTAGCATTTTATCTAAATATCTAATAGGATTTGATGACCAAAACAACACATAAAAATATAAAAAACAGCACACTTATTTCAAATAAATTCAGCAATAGCACCAAGGGGCTGTAATTACTAATATCCAAGCAAAAAAAAAAAGATACAAGTTGATTCACTATTCGAAAGGTGAATCGTCTCTCCCACAATTCCTAGCAGCCATTAGGAACCCAAAAAACTCCCACAAAAAACTGTTGCAACAAATAAATTCCAAACATAAACCCTAATGCCTTTATAAAAAGAGTTTCCCCCAAAGCCTCTTCTTCTGTAGGAGATAAAGGAGGTCAGGGGCCCCACCTAAGCACTTGGGTTGCTGCCCACCTTGGTAGATGTATTGTCAGTTGTTGCATCACTAGCCCCCTCCCAAAAAGTCACCTTATCCTCCAAGTGGAAAGAGAAACTACTTCTGGATGGTACTGTAAGGCTCTCAGGTTGCCTCATACTCTGGCAAATCCTTTCACTTGATCAACGGCTCCATGATCCCCTTGTCTCCTTGGCGCATCCCTTTCACCTCCAATGTTTCCAATAACACCTTCATATCCTCTAACAGTGGCCGATAGTACGGGCGAGGGTGTATTGTTTCCCAATGGTTCATCTCAATCGCAATACATGAAATACGAGATGAATGACTGAGGTCGGTGGAAACCGTAGGTGATATGCCAATGCGCCAATGTGTTCCACTACCTCATCGTCGAGCCAAAGTCTTCTATGTATGGTCGAATCTTTAGATAAACCTTGTTCCCTACCTCAAACTGCACGTCTCTCTTGTGTCAATCTACATGCTTTTTCATTATTTGTTGTGCTCTCTATAGATATTCCTTCAATTATGCCAAAATCTGATCCCTTTCTGCCATGTATTGCTCCACTAATAATACTAGTGTGTTGCCATGCCCATAATGTATTAAATGAGGAGGAACCCTCCCCTACAGGATTTTAAACAGCGTTGTCTAGGCTGCTGTATGATATGAAATGTTATACCAATATTCCGCCTGTTATACCAATATTCCGCCCAGGCTAACCACTTAGCCCACATCTTTGGTTATTTGATACAAAGTAACAAAGAAAAGTTTCCACACTGCGATTAACCACCTATGTTTGGCAATCCGGATAGTCCCTTGCATCTTAAATAACTTACTCTAAAAGTGACTTAGGAAGACCTTGTCTCGATCGGACATAATGGCTTCAGGTATGCCATGCAAATGGACCACCTCTTTAATTAATGCGGCTATTACTAACACCGCGGTGTGTGGGTGACGTAAGAGAATAAAATGAGCATATTTGCTCAATCTATCCACCACCACTAGGATCACAGTGAACCCTTTAGATCTAGGTAGTTCTTCAATGAAGTCTCTATAGTCACCTCTTCCCACACCTGCTCGGGTAAAGTCAAAGGCTGTAGAAGACCACCTGTAGTGAGTCTCCCTTCATCCTGCTCGCTCTCATGCTTCGAGGCAACCCAATCCATCATCATGCGAACAGATAGAGCATAACCTATGGGTCTTTACCACGCCTAGAGAGAGTATCTGCATCATTATTTTCTAGCCCGGGCTTGCACTGAATCTCGAAGTCATAACTGAACAACTTGAAAAGACACCGCTAATACTCCTTTGTCACCATCCTCTGCTCTAATAGGAACTTTAAACTCCTTCTATAGGTCTTGATTATGAAGTGTCCTCCCAACAGGTAAGGTCGCCACTTCTGTATTGCCAACACTATCACCATCAGCGATCTTTCATACACTGATTTTAGCCTCGCCCTAGCAGTCAACACCTAGCTAAAATAAGCTATGGACATCTGACTATGCATGAGAACTTCCAATCCATAGTCTATACTATAAATGGTTGGCTAAAATCTGGTAGTGTTAACAAAGGGACACTCGTCATGACTTTCTTCAGCTGCTCAAATGACTGGGTGGCTGCCACTCCCCATTTGAAACTATCCTTCTTCAATTTCTCTGTCAATGACCATGCTATAGAATTGTATCCCCTCACAAACTTCCTGTAGTACCCTGTGAGTCCAAAGAATCTCTCAACTCCTTCAGGGTTTTGGGTAAGGGCCACTCCAACATAGCCTCTATCTCGGAAAGATTTTCAACTACTATTGATTTGGACACCTCATGTCCCAAATACTCCACCCTTTGTTGTGCAAAGGAACACTTCTTCAAATTAGCACACAATTGATGCTCCTTCAATGTCACTCACACTACCCTCAAGTGCTCCACATGCTCTGCCTCATACAGACTATACACCAAAATGACATCAAAGAAAGCCAATACAAACTTGCGGAGGTAGGGCTAAAATACCTTATTTATAAGCGTCTGTAAGGTAGCTGGGGCATTGGTAAGCCCATAAGGCATCACTAAAAACTCATAGTGCCTTTATGAGTCTTGAAAGCAATTTTGTGGATGTCAATGGGCCACATTTTCATATGATGGTATATTGATTTTAGATCAATCTTAGAGAATATCACCGCCCGATATAACTCATCCATCAACTCATCAATGATTGGTATAAGAAACTTATCCAAAATCGTTTCCTTATTTAGAGCCCGATAATCTACACAAAATCCATCAAGCTACCATCCTTCTTCACCAATAACATAGGATTGTAAAAGGAACTAACACTGGGATGAATGATCTAGGCTTCCAACATCTTCTGAATTAGTCTCTTAATTTCATCCTTTTGAACCTATGGGTATTGGTATTCGAACACTAATAGGGAATACCCCCTCCTTCTAGATGATGGCATGCCCATGCTCCCTTGGCGGAGCCGAGGAGTTAAGCCCTGAGGCAACTGGAACACCTCACTGAATTGTTGCAGTAGTGGCTAGACTATCTTTGAAACTTTTGCATCTCTTTCCATGCTTCCCCCACACTCGAAACTCTAGATCTCCACCAAGAATCCCATCTTTTCTCCCTAGATTTCCCTTATCATGGTTTTAAGAGAAACCTTGATTTTGGATAGACTAGGAACCCTTATGATCCTCACCTTCCTTCCTCCCATCATGAATTCCATAGTCCATGCTTTCCAGTCCACCTTGTTGGAGAAATTTTATCATCCTCAAACGAATTACATATTTTATGATTGAGTGTGACATAAGAAAGATGATATATTACCTCTAATGATAAAAATATAATTTTCTTATGAACTTAATAATAAAATTTATAATTTAATAGAGATTCTCACATTCAATATTTGGTTGAATGAGATTTATTTTATTCTAGGGTACAAATGCCCCATAGGGGCTTGCCATCTCAAACTTTTGGTGCTTGAGAATTTTTTTGATTAAATTAGTGATTTTCTTTTCTTTGAGAGTCATCAAAATGTTGGTTAAAATTTGATTTTAAAATCCATGAAATTTTGTTTTAAAGAGTTTTGGCATTTAGGAATTTCAAATGATGGAAGGATGAACTTAAAATCAGATTTTGGAATGAGAGCCAAAGGAATGAAGTATGAGCACTTGATTTTGAGAAATCTCAGAGGTGCTCGAACTATCCTATGTTGAGCTTTACATTTTAGAATTTAATTTTTGTTTAAGTTGACATTTTCATTAAAATGTTGGGGCTTAAATTCAAACAACACATATTCAAGGAATTGCCCGAAAGATGAGGGCATGTATGGTGATTGGAATCAGCCATTGTCGTACCTCAACCCTAAGTCTTACAAATGCAAGGGATTTATAAACTAAACCTCACATGAGACATAGCCAGCCCGACCTCTGGATTTATTGTCTTACCTGGAAAGGGCTACCAACTAAACCCACCTAACCTCTTTTAAAACCATAATTTCCAATCTCAATGCATAGAAGAGTAACGAGGCTATTTTTGTTTAGAAGATAGAACTTACAACTTGACTTTGAGCCCAAGATGCTTGACCATGAAGGGTATGCACATGCTGACTAGCAAAGAAAATAGATGTTTGTTATCTAGTCCTTAAGTGATGGCTTTTTATATGCGACACATTGGGCTATGTATGATCATTTTTAGTTTTTAGAAAACTTGGTTCCTAATTTTTCTTCCTTATTTGAAAATCATGGAGCCTAAATTGATTTTAGATTGTTTACATTTTTAACATGTAGAAATCTTAGTTTTATCCTAAGAGCCTACCGCATTCACATGTCCAGGCAACCCCCAAGAAAAACAAGAAAGAAATATAAGAAAAACATACATTTCTATTGCGTACCCGGTAAAAAATCAATACATGCTTAGAAATATAAATTAACTAAGACAAAATGTAAATAAAGTCTCAGTTATTACAATCAAACCTGACAGCTGAGTTGACTGTCATTATACAACACAGTTAAATATTTGCTTACATACTCTACTTGCGGGGGTCTTCAGGCTTTAAATTCAAGGTAGATCTTTAGGCTTCACATTCCACAGGTATATCCTTCTTGATCTACCTCTTCTTTTAATAAAAACACCACAAGTTTAATACAACTCATAATTCTATCAAATACATGTTAAAATATAAAAGACTCAAAGCTGCAAGACAGAGTAAAAAAGCAATTCATATAATAAATATATCACGTCCAAAATTTTGTTTAACACTTAAAGTGTCAAACACTTGCTTCTATCCTATTGGCCACATCACTTGAGGAATTTTAAGCAGCACATGTAATGCAAACATTTTTATGCTTATGATTTATTTGTACCCCCTTTTATAAAACCTGAAAAAATGTCGATCGTAAGCGTTGCACACATTTCGATGTACCGCGACGAAATTAGACAAATTTTTTATAGTTGTCGGAATTTGACGCAATTAATTTTTATAAAATTCTACGCAAAAAGTTGAGCGAATTGATATAAAGAATGTAGGGTAAATTTCATACCAAATTGGAATTAAAAATCGTCAAAGTTTTATATATGAAATGATTATTTACTTAATAGTCCTTTTTGGTGCTAAATATACCTAAGGCTTATGAGGTTAAATAAGACCTTTTCTTTTTCTCCCTAACCATCCAAAGCCCCTTAAGGGACCGAAGGGTTTCGGTACCTTCTCATTCTCGTTTGGCCGAACGCAAGGGAGGCGGACTAAGGGGTGACGGGCAAGGTTCTTGGGCGACGGTGGAGGCGGTTTTTTGGCAAATTCCTTGGGGAAAATTCAAGAGGAAGACTAAGGGAGAGTTAATGTATGTTTTAATTAAGAGATTTCATAATTTTTGTAAAGATTTCTTTAGGAGAAATTCCTAGGGTTTCTCCACAACAACAACAACAACATCAAGCCTTTATCCCACTACGTGGGGTCGGCTACATGAATCGTTTTTGCCATTGCATCATGTTAAAAGTCAAATTCTCATTTAAATCTAATAAAGAAAGATAATTTCTAATATTTTATAACCAAGTTTTTTTGGGTCTACCTCTACCATTCTTAACATAAGTCTTTCGTTTAATGTGACCAAACCATCTAAGGCGACTCTCTCCTATTTTATCTTCCACTGGAGCTACTCCAACCTTTTCACGTATATGCTCATTTCGTATCTAATCTCTAAGGGTAAAGCCACTCATCCACCTAAGCATCCTCACCTCTGCAACACTTAACTTAGTATCATGCTTCTCTTTTAATGACCAACATTCGACACCATAATTGCAGGTCTCACCACCATCTTATAGAAATTTTCCTTAAGTTTGAGGGGGACTTTTTTATCGCACAACAAGCCCGATGCATTCCTCCACTTCAACCATCCAACTTAAATTCTACTGATAATATCCCCATCAATTTCACCATCGCTCATAACAATACATCCAAGATATCTATAACGTATACTCTTATTAATGACTTAGTCGCCAAAAGTCACAATCTCCTCACTAGATTTATTGCTACTAAAATTACACTTCAGATTTTTAGTTATAGATCTACTTAAGCGAAAACCTTTAGACTCTAAGGTTGACCTCCATAATTTATGTTTGGGAAGGAATTTTAGCCATAAAATTTCAAGTTTCCCAAAAAAATTGAGTTTGGAGAAATTAGGGTTTTTCGTATTCTTGGATTTTTAAGAAAATTCTTTCATGATTATTGTTCTAAATGATCTTAGGAAAATTTTTTTTGTTAGAAAATAGAGTTTTTCGCAAAAAAAAAAAAAAAAAAAAAAAATAATCCGAAAATAGAAAACCCTAATTATTCAATGAATTATGGGGAAGTTTTGACATGCAATTAAATTGGAATTTCTGAAAAATTATGTTTCCAATTTTAGGGGTTTTAAGGATAACCAAAATTTAAAATTATTTTTAATTAGGTTAGGCAATTTCAATGAATTAGAAAGTAGAAAAATATGAAAAATTACAAAACTTGGGAATTTAAAATTTAAGGATTTATTAAATCCGAAAATAAAAAGTTAATTATTTATTTAATGAAATTGTAGAGGGTATCATGATTAAGAAGTTAATATTAATGCTTTGCTTTTACACTTAAACTTAGGTGTTGGTTAAAGGAACGCTTCGAGCATAAGCGGCGTCATAGAATGTTAGGTTGAGTTTTGAAGTAGATATTTATGTCTCTTTTAATTTCATAAGTTTTCTTTTTAAATGTTAAAATTTTATATGCTTTAATATTTTCTTTTAGTTAGAAAGTTTTATGTTATTTATTTATAATTCATACTGCAACAAGCATGTATTCCCTTTTAGATTCATTTAGTTGTTAACATGTAATATTTCATGAGAATAATTGAGCATTAAACAATATTAGACAAACATATATGAATTCATGAATGATTTAATATTCCTATGATAAACATTGAATGATTGAATGCGCATGATGATCCGGAGTACTAAATGATAAAGGGCTCTTCAGAGTAAAAATGATAAAGGGCTCCTCGGAGCAATTGATAAATGACTCTTCGGATAAATGAAATGAAATGTTTGGCCAAATTTGATTGTGTACCTGATCAGTACAAAAAATATTGGTACTTCCGGGATTGATGTATAAAATTAAGACTAACTATTCTATACTACTATGTATATGAGAATTAAAGGAAAAGTTATGAAAATGAGAAAGTTATGATTATATGTAAAGATTAATTAATAATGAACATTTAGGATGTCATACATAATATGCATATCCAAAGGTAGATTTATGACTTTTATTGTAATTTCTTCTGAAAATAATTTCAGCAATGTTATAAGAAAGTAACATGCATAATGTTTCTTCTTTCTTTGTGTTATGAATTTAATTGAGATATTTATTACTTGCTGAATGTTAGCTCATCCCTGTTTGTGGGAATGATTTTCAGGACAACCTGCAAAAGCTGATGGTTGATAGACCTGTTACATACCAGCGTAGAGTAGTGCAAGAAAATAGGTTTTTATGGTTATGTTATGTCATGTATTAGTTTATATGTTGTGGATTACTATAGTGGTTTCATTTTATATTTTGAGAGATTGTTTGTGTTGATATAATAGAGATATTTGAAGTGAAAGTTTAGTGGTTCTTTTCTATTTTGTATCCAATAATTATTTTGTTTATGATATTTGTGAAATGAAAGTGTTAAATTTTTGTAACTACCGTATGACCATCAGTTCCCATCCCATTAAATTGGGCTAATTGGGCCGGGTCGTGACAACTTTGGACATGATCACCTACAAGAAAAAACATTTATATATCTATGCTAACCACTTAAGGGCAAGTGTCTACAACACGAACAATCCAAAGACAATCACAACAAATCATCAAACACGTGCAATTAAAGGAAAATCCTAATCCTAGCAAGCCTAAAGGGCTGTGCACATAAGTGTGTGAGGCTTATGTGACATGTCACTACAAGAGGTGTTTCACTTAAAGTTTGGGTATAAGGAAAATGTATTCAACATTAGTTTTTTGGGTTAAATGTTGGAGAACTCCTCTTAGCTTTTAGAGCTAGGGAGATGGATGCTTCTTTTAGCTTTGAGGCTAAATAAGGGGAAGAGAATGTGTCCAATATATAGCCTTTGAGCTAAGTGTTGGAAGATTCTCCTTAACATTTGAAGCTAAAAATAGGAGATTTAGAAACCCAACATGTAGCTTTTGAGCAAAATGTTAGAAAATTCTCCTTAGCTTTTGGAGCTAGAGAGAGAGGATTCTCTTTAACTTTTGGAATTAAAGAGAGGGAAATCCCCTACAACTTAAAGGTTGGAGAAGAAAGATGGGTCACCAATTAATTTTGATTCAATAGGTGAAGAAGATTTGTAACTTTGAGGTTATAAATCAAGAAGAATTATTATTGAACTTTTATGTTCAATGATAGATATTTAATTGCAAAAGATTTTGTTTGTGCATGAGGATGCTAATGTTATGTGGGAAAAACTAGCTAGTGATATTAAGAATATTGCAAAAGATGTGCTTGGAGTTTTGAAGGAAAAATCTCATAATAGAAAAAAATAGTTGGTAGTGGAATCCAAATGTGTAAAAAAAATTAAAAATAAGAATTGTTATAAAAATTGATTTAGATGTAAAAATTCTGATAATTGGAAAAACTATAAATAGGCTCGTAAGGAATCTAAGAAAGCTATTTGTAATGCAAAGAACTCAGCTTTTAATGATTTATATAATAGATTATATACTAAAGAGAGAGAAAAATATATGTATAAGTTAGCCGAACAAAGAGATAGTAGTAAGGATTTAGTTCAAGTGAAGTGTATTAAGGATGAAAATAACAAAGTACTTTTCTTAGAAGATGATATTCAACAAAGGTGGATGAGATACTTTGCTAAACTTTTAATGAAGAATATGAAAATACGATTGAATTTAGTGACTTTAGCATCCTAAATGAAAATAAAGTTTTTTGTTTCTATCAGCGTATTAGTAAAACTGAAATTAGATAGGCTTTAAAGAAAATGAAGTGTGGAAAAGCTGTTGGACATGATGATATTCCAATAGAGATGTGGAATGCTTAGAAGATGAAGAAGTTTCTTGGCTTACTAAACTTTTTAATACTATTTTGTAAACTAAAAAGATGCCAGATGAGTAGAGAATGAGTGTGTTAATTCCAAATTTTAAGAATAAAGGTGATGTACATGAGTGTGCAAATTATATAGGAATTAAGTTAATGTGTCATCCTTTAAAACTATGGGAGCGAGTTATGGAGCATAGGTTACGGCGTGATACTAAAGTTTTTCAAAATCAATTTGGATTCATGCCGGGTAGGTCTACTATGGAAGTCAAACATTTATTGAGAGGTTTGATGAAAAATATAGAGAGAATAAGGAGGATCTACATATGATATTTATTGATTTAGAGAAAGCATATGATAAAATTCTAAGAGAAGTGCTATGGAGAGTTCTTGAAAAGAAAGGAGCTAATAGTGTTTATATTCAAATCATTAAAGATATGTATGCAGAAGCTATTACTTGTGTTCAAACACAAAGTGGTTTGACCAAGTATTTTCCTATTTCGGTTGGATTATATCAAGGATCAGCCTTAAGCCCATATCTTTTTGCTTTAGTCATGAATGTTCTCACTAGACATTTGCAAGAAGATGTACCTTTGGTGTACGCTTTTTGCTGTTAATATTCTTCTTGTTGATAAGACTAGAGAGAGTTGAAGGTAAACTTGAATTATGGAGATCAACCTTAGAGTCTAAAGGTTTTCGCTTGGGTAGATCTAAAACTGAATATATAGAGTATAATTTTAGTAGCAAAAGACCTAGTGAGGGGATTTTGACTTTGGGCGATCAAGTCATTAATAAGAGTACACGTTTTAGATATCTTGGATCTATTGTTTAGAGTGATGGTGAAATAGATGGAGATATTATCAGCATAATTCAAGTTGGATGGTTGAAGTGGAGGAATGCATCAGGCTTGTTGTGTTGTTGACCCCTACACCGAAACAAAAAAAAGAGAAAATCAAAATCAAATCCCATACCTGCTCTGCCCGTCGCACGTCGTCGCTGCTCTTCCCACGATCCTCGCACGTTGCTCGCACGATCGACGTCGCATTTGCCACAACTCTGCACGAAGAGCTCGCGTCATTAAATGGCCACGAAAAGGAGGCCTTCGGGCTTTTTCACGATCCTGATCTCTCCCGCTCCCTCTCTTCCTCGTGCACGCTTCTCTGCTCTCGATCGGAGCTCCGCTCGCTGCGAAGGTGTAGAGACTACAAGTGTCGCTACTTCGGCTCTTCGTAGCTGTTCGACCCAACTCCTTTGCGGTTGACCGAACCTCGCTCCATCTCCGACGACTTCCCATCCTGTTGGAACGGAAGTTACACATTTTGATCGGAAGAAAGAAGTGGAGCTCGCCACTTCGGCTCCTTCTTGACTATTCGATTCGCTCCTCCGAAGACTTTCCCTTCCCTCCCGATCAGAAGTCACGACATCTTGTTCGCAAGCAAGAACAGCGGCTCGCGGGCAGTGAAAGTAACTTTCTCCCATACGCTGCTTCCTCCACCCCTCACGCCGTCCGACCTTGCGCCTTCTACGACTTTCCCTTACCATTTGATCGGAAGCATCAATGGGAGCTCACTGTGAAGGTGGCTACCTCCCCCTTTCACGCGCTCCTGTGGCCAAATCCCGTGAATAAAGAAGGATTTGAGGGGGAGGGAAATTTTTATATTATTATTATTACTATTATTAAATAAAACAGTAATGATAATATTAATAATAATAATAATTATTATTAAAAAAAAGATGTGTTGCTTTGATTTTCGTGCCCTCTAGCCTCAACAAGCGTGTCGGGCCCGCAAACCACCTATGCACGCCTTTATTGAGCGTGGTAGGAGGGAACCCAATGCGACACCTACGACGAGGTAAGCAAGTGAACCCTCGCTCTCCTGCCTCGACAAGCGTGTCGGGCCCGCAAACCACCTATGCACGCTTTTATTGAGCGTGGTAGGAGGGAACTCGGTGCGACACCTACGACGAGGTAACCAAGTGAACCCTCGCTCTCCTGCCTCGACAAGCGTGTCGGGCCGACAAACCACCTATGCACGCTTTTATTGAGCGTGGTAGGAGGGAACCCGGTGCGACACCTACGACGAGGTAGGCGAGCGACCCCTCATCCCCCAAAATCCTGTTGTCGGCGTGTGCGACGAGCCGGCAAACCACCTATGTACGCCTTTATTGAGTGTGGTAACCCGGTGCGACGCATACGACGAGGCCGGGTAAGCCTGGTGCACACTTTTCTTAGTGTGGCCAAGATAACTCTTAAGTACCCGTACGCGGCTCTATACCTGCGGGGAAACAATTGCTTTTTCTCTTGCAACAGGTACCGAAGACCCATGCAAGCCTTTATTGCGCGCGGTGGGACAAAGACTTTACACGACCACGGTGTCCTCGAAAGAGGGCACCTACCATGCACGCCTTTATTGCGCGTGGTGGGAAAGACCCAGTTTTCCGTAATTTTCCCCTAAATGGGGGAGACGCCGGGAGGCTGCCGAAATTTCGGGTGAAAACATACTCTACTTGGACCTGTTTTGAACTCAAAAAAACAAAAGATGGACTCCAATGAACAATAACTTTTGGACTTTTGAACTTGATTGAACACAAGCAGAGGACCTGAATAAAACCTAAATGATTTCTAAAGTTCAAACTCAAATAAAATAAAATCAGACTTGAATCAAATTCAAACCAAATTGTGTATTCAATTGAACTTGCAAGAACTTCAGAAGACTCTTGATAAGCACTTGAACTTGTATTTGAAACTCGAACTGTGCAACATCAGGGGACCCGAACATAGAACTCGTACTTGAACTCAGACAATACGACATTAAATGGGGACTTGCAAACCTGATGAATTGAAGTCTGAATGAAACTTAACTCGGACTCAAACATATACAAAGGACAAAGCTTGAATCATGTGCAAGGGAGTTCAAATTACAAGAGCTTTCGTATGGTCAAAAGTGACTCAAAGTATGTTATAAGACCTTGATGCATGAACTCCTACAACAATCCCTACAAATGCCTATAGATTGAGATGACAATACCGACATTCAGTAGCGGAGGACCGTCTCCTGCAAGCAAGTACAATCATCACACCACCTGAGATTAGTGAAAGGTGGATGTGATAAAGGCGACAACGGCTCTTCTACAAACACCTTCAGGAGGTCGTAGTGGATACAACGATCCCCTGCAAATAAATAATGAATACTTATGGATAACAACAGTGGGTATATCATAAGCACATCGAACCACTGTGAACACAAGTACAAATATCACCTACGATAATGGTGATTAAGGTCTTCAAGTATGCCGAGTACAAGGGCAACTCGATGTACGAAAAGGACACCTGGCAGAATGGAAGAGATGTTTGAGCAAAGTCGAACTAAACTTCATGGTGTCCCAAAATTCCTTCTCAATCCTGTACTCATGAAAGAAACAACTCTGGCATCCACAAATATCAGAAATATCAAATCTACTACACTAAAGATCTTAGAAAGAGTTCCTTTCAAGACAGCAGCCACGAATTTCAAGGAAACCCCTCCTCGGTGAATGAGAAAAGTGGAGTCAACACCAAGATCATACCGCCGCCAGATCTGCAACACTTATACAAGCAGACAGAAAGCATCTACAATCTACAAGGCACCGCCACCGGATCTGCAACACTTATACAAGCAGACAGAAGGCGTCTACAATCATCAACACAACGCCACCGGATCTGCAACACTTATACAAGAAGACAGAAGGTGTCTACAATCTACAACGCCATGCCGCCGGATCTGCAACACTTATGTAAGCAGACAGAAGGCGTCTACAATCTACAACGCATCGCCACCGGCCCCGCAATATCCATGCAAGCGGGCAGAAGACGTTTATAAATATCTTAAAATACCCCTGCACGTGCACCATAAATTGTATACACATAGGTACTATAAATGGAAAAAAACAATCTAGACCCGCATGGGCCCCGACGAGCGTGTCATTGGTACACACGTGACGCCTAGGGATGATGCGCGGGTTCATAAGTGAATTCAAGTTCGAACCTGATCCTTCTATACGGATTAATAAAAGTCGACAGGATTCGAACTCTCAAACAAATACACGGTTGTGGCGACCGGTGTATTTGTTTTAATACATTCATATTATGCCTTTAAGGTCTATAATCAAGAGAATTCACTGACAAAGGCATGAAGCCTACGAAACTCAATCCTCATAAGTATGAAAATAAGAGTAGACAGGGTTCGAACCATGGGATAAATATGTAGTCACGAAGTTGACTGAAATATTTATTTTATACATTCACATTAGACCTTCAAGGCCTTTAGCAAAGAAAATTTACAAACAAAGGCATGAAGCATACGAAATCCGATTCCCTATCGACAAGTTGATAGGGTCGACAAGATTTAGTCAAAGAATGACCCATCGCCCCGATGATGGCCGTGTTAAATGAAAATCTCAACCAAAAGGGATAATTTCAGGCATTTTCAAATGCCACCTCAAATATCCACAAAGTCCAAAATTCCTAAAAAATTCAAAAATCCCAAATCCAGATATTTAAAATTGAAATAAATCCGTCAATACTTAAAGCAAAACCCATACACCCTCCACAACAGTTTGTTGAGGTAGATAAATTAAAGTCTACTTTAGCTCACAAAGAGCTAATGCCTAGTCGAAAATTTCACTAGGATTCATTCTCAAACAATCTCCTGCCAATAAGGATGTGGTACGTGTCCTTTAACCGACGGGTTTGCCGCTAAATGACACCGCAGGATAAAAGGTTATAACTCAGGGCCCTCTGAACCTAGTGGTTGCCGCCAAATGGCACCACGAAATACTGGTTATGGCCAGAGCCAATACGCTCCTTATTGACATCAAGTCCTTGAGATATGAATCAATAGGATATAATTGATAGGGCACAAAGCCCCCTGTTAGCTAAGGTAGATTCAAATTTATTCCCTTAGACAAATATTTCCCCCCGGGTCTACAAGGTCCCCTTGGACGAAGCAACCCATGGCTGCTGACAAGGATCCTTCTGTCAGGTTGGGTCGACTACCTCCTCTGACTAAGTAGACCAAGGACCACAATGGCCCGGGACGACAGAACCATAGAATCTTGATCGGGTCTATCATCCATTCCCCCACCATCCGCTTTAAGTGCAAGATGGTGAAATTCCTATTTTGAATATTAAACTTTCCAAACCTTTCCAAATACTCAAATTCAAACCCAACCCTTCAAATCTCAAAAGCTCATTGCTGCTAATATATGCCAGATACCACGTATATCCTACGTATCTGATTGACGGCTGGCCTTAATCGAAAGTTCTCTCTCGTGATCGAGAGGGGTAATTAACTATAGGGGCTTGCGCCTATAGGAAACCAGAACTCATATCATAAAGTCCTCGCAAAATGAGGGCGAAATATCTGGGTAGTGTGTTATCTACAAACCCAACTGCTTTCCAAAATTTACCCCGGAACTTATTCCGTTAAAACTCCCTCGCCGAAGAAAAAGCAAGCAAATCAGCATGGCGGGGAGGCCGGGGCCGAATATTCGGAGCCCACATGTGCGATAGAAAATTCCCCCTCAAACTTAAGGAAAAATTATATAAGATTGTAGTGAGACCTGCAATGCTTTATGGTGCCGAATGTTGGCCATTAAAAGAGAAGCATAACAAAATTAAGTGTTGCAGAGATGATGATGCTTAGGTGGATGAGTGGCTTTACCCTTAGAGATAGGATACGAAATAAGCATACGTGAAAAGGTTGGAGTAGCTCCAATGGAAGATAAGATTAGAGAGAGTCGCCTTAAATGGTTTGGTCACATTAAATGGAGGCCTTTTGATGACCCAGTTAGAAAAGTTAAGGTATTAGATTTTACTTATGTTAAAAAAGGTAAAGGTAGACCTAAAAAGACTTGGTTAGAAAATATTATAAATGATCTTTTTTATTAGATTTAAATGAGAATTTGACTTTTAATAGGACACAATGGTGAAAAAGGATTCATGTAGCCAACCCCATGTAGTGGGAAAAAGGCTTGATGTTGTTGTTGTTGGTAGATATTTAATTTGCTAAATTTAGATAAAACAAATATAAGAGAATGATGTGTAGATTTGGACTACACATCAATGATTCTTTTAACTTTCATGTATCTAAAGAGAGGAACCCATTCACCTAATTTGGGTTAAGAGAATGAAAGAAAGCTAGGAATTTGTCAATTTTGCTTGACATAGAATAATTTGTTAATTTTGGTTCAACGACTAAATGATTTGGTATGAACTACTTGTTAAATTTGATTCAACAAATAGGTGATTTGGTATAGGTTTGGTTCACTCAGCATGAGTTGAATGAGTGAGAGTTTCATACAAGTTTTGGGTAGGGCTGCAAGCGAACCAAACGTTCGATGAGCTATTCGTTGTCCGGTTCGATTAAATCTCGTTTGTGATCGTTTAACTAACTAAATAAACAAACTTGAACAACATTTTTAATACTTGATCCTTAAATAACCAACCTTGAACACTAATGTGTTCGGTTCATTTATGTTCACGAACAACATCATTTGAAGCTCGTGAACATGCTCGACAATAAGCTCGATTCGTGTTCAATTCAGAACTCATGAATAAGCTCGACAAAAACTTGATTAATATTTAATTATAAAATTGATACATATATATAATATAAATATTTTAATTTATTATAACACAATTATATAATTATTTTAATTAATAAATTTTAAAGTAATTAAATATTATAATATATGTTGTAGCTTTAATTTAATTACCATTGCTAATTTATTATATTACATCATTAGATCTTGCTTATTTGACATCTCAAGAATACTCATTAAATTTGTTTATGAACATGCTTGTTTGATAGTTTAAAAAAATTCACTAAATATGTTCACGAACAGAGCTCGTTAAGGCTTGTTTATTTAAGGCTCGATCAACACTAAACGAACCGAACACAAACCAAACATGAACACTATTAATTTAAACGAACCAAACATGAACACAAACAATAAAGCTCGAATCAAACATGAACCAAACTTGAACAAGCTAATAATAAACAAACACAAACATGAACAATCACATAATCGGCTCGGCTCGGTTCGTTTACAACCCTACTTTTGGGTTGTAGAAAGGGTAATTTCTCTACAATTTTGGTTTGTAGAGAATATATGAGAAAAATGCAACTTGGAGGTTACAAAGTGAAAGAATTTATTTGAGCATTTGATGTTCAAAAAAGGGGATATTCATCCATCTAACTTGGGTCAGTCGAATGAGATGAATTTCTACAATTTCTGAGTTGTAGAGGGAGAAAAGAAGATGCAATTTTGGGTTGCAAACTTATGAATGCTCTTTGAACATTTGATGTTCAAAGAGAACGTATACACTCTCCCAATTTTGGTTTAGGAGAGTGGAAGAATGTTTGAATGTTCTCCTATAATTTTGGCTTATAGAAGACGATGAAAGAAAATACAACTTAGAGGTTGCAACTCATGAAAATCCTTTGAACGTTTGGTGTTCAAAGAGGGGGAGCAGAAAAATGCAACATATGAGTTACAAATTCAAGGGTCTCTTTGAATAACTTGGTA
The DNA here is from genome assembly GCA_022539455.1 of Dendrobium nobile. NCBI lineage: Eukaryota > Viridiplantae > Streptophyta > Magnoliopsida > Asparagales > Orchidaceae > Dendrobium > Dendrobium nobile. The sequence continues at coordinate 71,419,029 of CM039735.1, read as the reverse complement.
TTCAAAGAAAATCGATGATCCACCCAATTCGTGTTGGGAAAATACAAGGAGATGACATGTGGTTTTGTGCTTACAAGTTATCATGAATTTCTTTGAACCTTTAGGTGTTCAGAGAGGAGTTTACTCCTCCAACCTAGGGTGAAGGAAAGGAAGTGTAACTTAAGGGTTGCAAATTCATGAACATCATTTTGGACATTATGATGTTCAAAGGGAAATGTTCACTTGCCTAATATGTAGCTAAGCAAATGAAAGGGAAGAGCTCATGGTTTGATCTTATGTTCAATTATTTTACAACATGATGTATTAAGGATTTTAAGAAAATTCATAATACACGACCTGAGGAGGATTAGATGTTCTCCTACAATTTTGAGTTATAGGAGAAGGGGAAAAATGCAACTTTTAGGTTGCAAATTCATGAAGTTTCTTTGAGCATTTGGTGTTCAAAGAAATGATATTCATTCATTCAATTTGAGTTGAGTGAATGAGAAGATGTTCTTCGCCTTTGGTTTGTAGAAGGTAGAAGAAGGGGACATGACTTACAAGTTGTGAATTAAAGATACTCTTTGGACAATTGGTGTTTAAAGAGGAGATGTCATCCACTTAATTTAGGCTAAGTGAATGGAGGAAAGTATGATTTGAGTCTTATATTTGGAAGGATTATTCATTGATTTTTGTGTTCCAATGAATAGGATAGAAGAAACTTGGAAGTTGGTTCCAAGTTCACATGATTTATGCTACAATGTATTTGAAACTTTTGGATATCTCAAAACAACATGCATTAGAAGGATATTGGTTGCTTTTTTGTGTTCCAACAAATAATGTGGAAGATTTGGTTATGAGCATTAACAATTTTTGTATAGGACATTTAGAGACTTAAGGGAACTCCAAATCTTATACATGAGGGAAATATTTGTTAGTTTAGTGTTCTAACAAACAGGATAGAAAAACTTAAGATTTTGTCACAACTCGACCCGATATGACCCAACAACACACAGGTCATACCATATCTGATTATGGCAAGACTAACCCCAAGATCTGATTGGAGAAGTACTGAAACAAAATTTCCACTTTATATACTACAGAGAGCCACTATTAAATGCAATATAAACGAAAGACAACTGAATCTCAACAAGATTCTTCTAAATATCATCCAAAACATATATAATCTGAAATTTATTTACGACTGTGCTTGCCAACAAAGAGCACAACAAAAAATTAAACGCCAAGCCTGCAAAAATCAAAACTAATAAAATATACCTACAGCATAAATCATAACCTGCTATCCCAACTACTCAGCTCGCTCCTTACCCTTCCTCGAGCCTGAAAACAAAAGTAAAAGCAGTAATGAGTTAACACGGCTTAGTAGGCTATCGTAGCCTAAAGTAAAAATCAATAATCAAAACCAAAAGAACTGAGATCACTGTACTGAATCATATACGAAAATTAAATACAATTAAATATACTAAATATATTGAATTATAAGCAAACATTTCATAACAGAATTCTACCTCGGTAGCCCATTAGCTCCGACATAACAACACTTAGGTAATAGCATCTCACCAGCATAATAGAATCCCACCTCGGCCGCCACTGACGCCGGCGTAACATCACAACACTTTACAACATAGTTTTCAATGCATTTCATTAATTAAAGCATAAGTAGATTGAATTAAAAAATTGTCAAAATATACCAATAGTAGACAATAGAATTACTACTGAATAAAAAAAATTACAATTTTCAAACATAACCAAATTAGCACAAATTACATAAAATATCATTCTGAAGCTTTAATTGAATTTAAAACTATTTTTAGATGTCAAAATAAATTTTTGAGTATGCAAAAATCATTGCTTTTCAAAAGCATCCCACGAAAAATTTTCAGAGTATACTCAAAATGTTCATAATAGAGAAGCATAATACTAAAGTGTTGCAGAGATGAGGATGCTTAGGTGGATGAGTGGCTTGACCCGTAGAGATAGGATACAAAATGAGCATATACATGAAAAGGTTGGAGTAGCTCCAGTGGAAGATAAGATTAGAGAGAGTCGCCTTAGATGGTTTGGTCACATTAAACGGAGGCCTTGCGATGACACGGTTAGGAAAGTTGAGGTATTAGATTTGACTTATGTTAAGAAAGGTAGAGGTAGACCTAAAAAGACTTAGTTAGAAAATATTAGAAATGATCTTTCTCTATTAAATTTAAATGAGAATTTGACTTTTAACCGAACACGAGGGTGAAAAAGGATTCATGTAGCCGACCCCACGTAGTGGGACAAAGGCTTGTTGTTGTTGTACTCAAAATGTTCGTAATCACAATCTTTATAACACATAAAAAGTTACACGATTAAAGTTTTACCAAAATAAAGTTATTATTATTTTTCAATAACGGAAATACAAATTTTATCAAAAAAATACCAAATATACAAAATTATTGAAATTTGAAATAGGCAAAACGTAACCTACCTTTAGACGAGCAAATTTTCCAACTAGGCCGACGGACGAAAATAGCTCTAGGGCTGTAAAAATCCAAATTCCCTCCTCTCCTTTCTTTCTATCAATTCTCAAAATCCATTTCTTTGTTAACGTGAAATGAGCTAAAAGGAATTTAAACTTAAGTGACTTTAGATATTTTTGTAAAATAATAATATAATAATATTATTATAATAAAATTTTAGTAGAAAATTCATAGGAATTCTTTTCGAAAGTCCAAAAATTAAAGAAAAATGTCTATAAACTAACTTATTTTAATTTAAAATTTATGGTGAAATCAATTTGCAAAATGGACACTTAAGGGTTCCAAAACCCCCACTTGTACCATTAGGTACCAATTTCTTAAGGAATTTCGCTATTGCCAAAAAAATTAAGAAAAAATAGGAAAACTAAAATACAATAATACTATGATGCACCGACACGCCTCTTAAAGAGTGTATGCAGTGTCGGACACGTATCGAACATGGACACGCGTCGAACACGGCATGGACACGTGTCCGACACGGCATTGGAGTGTCGGAATTTAAAACATTAAAATTTAAATCGGACACGCGTGTCCAGTTATTAAATGATAAAATCGTCCGTTCTATTTAGCCTTTTCCGCGAACGAGAAGCCCTACTTTTCCGATCCACGAAAGAAATCTTCTAGGGCTGATCGGGAGAGCTCGCAGTCGATGCCAAACGGAACCCGCTGCCTTCGCCTCCCGTTCCTTCGTCATTTCTGCTCGGCCAAGCAGAGCTCGTCTTTTCCATTCCTTCGTTCTTGTGTTATTTTTGCTGTCATTCGAAGCAAAGTTCGCAATCAAGGCCAAACAGAGCACCTTCTGCGTGCAAGAGAGCCAAGACCTGTAAGTGGATTTCGCCATTTCTTCTCTTCATTGTTGAAAAACCTAATGTACA